>OZ035953.1:13905164-14483219 GCA_964034955.1 Orchesella flavescens | reverse complement strand
CCATTCAAGCAGAGAAGGAAAGATACTAAAAACATACATAGTTTTTTTAGATCTAACATGAAAACTGAACAAACAAGCTAAACGTGCCATGCCATGCCATGTCATGCCACTCATCGACCTTGCTCGTGCTCAGGTGAACGAATCATAAATTTGAACCCTTTTTTATTTCGTGCTCGACCAAAAGGCAAGTTGTTCCCATTAGAGCAAAAAAAAATTGTTTCAGTTAAGTTAAGTTCTTTCATTCAACGTTGATGTTGTTCCTTAAATCAGTTTCAATTTTCTGTGAATTCCATTTCTTGGTATTTTTATCGCGCATTCCTTTTATTTCCCTTTAAAGCCCCCATGACTATGCTTTTGAGTCGTCAGATGAAATCACATCACAAGTTTTATTTAACCTTTCCAAAGAATTATCAGTGACTGGATTTTCCAATGAAATAAAATGAAAAGAAAGCACCCAGTTGATGTCATCATGAGTCACAGTCATCTCTATTGTAATTGCAGGGATTTATAATAAGGACAAAAAAACTTATGGAAGCATTTTCCACTCCAGTTACTCAATACTTTGGTAATAATGGAATGGGTTCTAAAAAGCACCATTCTCCATTGAATGTGCCTGAGAGACTTTTAGTTTAGTTTAGTGAAAAGAAATGACGTGATACGTCATAAAGAACCTTGAGCAGATCCCAAGTCCTTTGTGTTAAGTAAGAGAAGTGTAGAGAGTAAAGTGAGTGGGGGCAAGAATGGAAATAAAGTTAACTAAAAATTCATAGCATGACTGACTGACTACAAAACTACCGAGTATGGAATAATGGTATCGCATGGCATAGCAACATGCTGCTGCTACTGCTGCTGGCAGCGCAGTGGCCAAGCCAACTGTTCCATTCCATTTTTTTCTCCTATTACAGAGTATTTTATGTGGTCCTGTTTTAAAAACTAAGTTGCCCAACTTTATTTTATGAAGTGAGTAGATCGAAAGGAAAGCAATGTTTTGCTTGAAGATGACGATATTGATGAGATCAGACACCTGCCGGATAACATTACTGACAATGGCAAGCAATTTTTCTACCCATTTTTTCCCTTTGCTCCGCTTGCAAAACGCGACTCCATCTGTAAAAAAAGAAAGTAGCTCACTCACATTATAAAGTGAGCATGCACACGGTAATATTTTCGCTTGACTGGTTATTAACTGAGTGACTTGCTTTTCCATATGAAAGCCAAACATCACCATCATCATCATCATGGCATGAACACGTTCTTTCAATCCATATACGTTGACTGCTCCTTTCTTTGTGAAAGCTTGCTAGGTTTTCGGGTCCACTTACCCGAATACTTTTTTATGTCATCCGGTGAAAAATATGTATCACATTTTACAGCTTTTTCTCAGACTTTGAGGCCCATATACTTTCTCCTTTTATCATTTGTTGATACTATGACATGACGTTGGACGTCGGGATGATGATGTGATGTGGGTAAAAAGGTAAGGCGTACTTTCAGACAGATCCCATATGGTTCTCCATTTCTTCCAAGTGTATGTGGTAAATAATTTCGGGGAAAGCAGCGGAAATCTGCTTGGCACTCATTTTCTTAAAAGACCAAGACCACTCCTGAAGCTTTTTGAGCGCTGACAAGGAATGTGATATGATGTGGCACAACATGATACTTATTATACTGTACAAAAACCATATAATTCACCACAGCACTCAATCCACCACTCTACATTTTCTACTCCCGTATCATATCATATCATATCTTATCACAGAATCGTTACGTGAAATGAATGACGGAATGACTTAACTTTTCCACACGCCTATTATTCACTCCTCATACATATTGGTTTATTTCCTGTCTCCCGAGAAGAGTAGAGGGGTTATCAACGTCAGAGGAGGAAAAAAGGAGAAGAAGAATGAAAAAATGAAATCTTATTCAGTCGTCAATTTTCCACATGAGGAGATATGTATTCATTCCAAATAATTGGATCAGATCCGAAGCAGAGAAAAAAGCATATGACGGCTCACTCTCACAATCAGTAAGTGATTTCAATGAATGAATGAATGAATTACAATGAGAGCTTTCCCTCTCATCGCATCAAAACTCATCACTGTCTACTATGATCTACCCACTTTTTCTTTGGAAAAGCATATTATTGAGTTCGTTTGAAAGTATACAACTCAATCAATACGTGAGTAATATAATAATATGACGGATAAATTGGGGAAAAAATATTCAGGTACAAAAGCAAATCAGTGGAACGTAGGAAGGAGGAGGGAGTGGATAGAAAAAGATGAAAAGGAAATCATTACCGAAAAAACTGTAGCGGGTTTGTCGAGTAAAAAAGAGAGTCAAAGAGCACACGATGATTGAGTATGCGGAAGCGAAACAGAAATCAATTTGTAGCAGGCAAACCCTTTCTAGAAATTTCTTAGAAACTCATATTTTTTAGGGCGTTAAGTTCAAAAGTTGGAATTTGGAATTGGAAGCATGAGCACATACAGGACGAGCATAAAAAACCCGTACAAAGGAAGGATTGCAGTAAAGCACACCACATCAAACATCAGATATGATGTATGACTGGAAATGCATGCATGGATGGAATTAAAGCTCATGTATTTTATATTAGTTTACTATGTAAGTAGGTCGAAAGCTTAGATTTTTCATTGCCAGCCGGACTACTACAAAACTACAATACACTACAATACTGGCGTAGACTAGGTTACAATGAAATATAGTAGAGTGAGTAGGCAGTAGAATGTGAAAACAGGCATGGTTTTCCCTTGCTACTTATGTACTTCTTCTTTCAAGAGATTTTGGCTTCTCCTATGATATTATGGCATGGTCCTTGTTCCTTGCCACTAAAAGTATATTAGTTATTCTTTAGGAAAGCTTAACTTGTAAGTTTGGTAGAGGAGAAGGAGAGCGGACGGAGGAGAAAAGGAGCAGTGAGCAGAGAGGAAAGAAGAAAGAGCCTTGACTTGGAATAAACAGCTAGCGCAAACACATGACATGAATACCAGCCTTAGACTCTGAACTGAGGATATTTATGTAACAGCTTACAATCCCTTTTCCTTTTTTATACTCTTTTCATTTCGCTTTAGTGCTCCTCACTCACACAATGAGTAAGAAGTATAGCACCGAGAAAAAGCTATTCAAAATAAGTTATACATATTTTTTGGAAGCTCTAGACGACTAGTGTGATCACTCTACGAATGGAAAACAAAAGGGTAGTAGGCTAAGTACTAAGTATTTCGTATGTTTTTTTCTCATCCTTTTCCCATCTAACAAGAAGGTTTCCAAATGCTTGATTGCGGACTATGAATGAATTAGTGAATGATGTAGAATAATATCATGATGAAAATATAAACAAAGAAGCCAACCGAGAGGAATAAAATAGGATAAAGATGATGATGATGATGCTGTGATGCGGTTCCACAAAAAATTATAATAAAGTACCTGTAATGCAAAGCAATTTTTTTTGGGAGAAAGGACGACTCACAGTGGAACAATAGAAAGGCGGACATCATTTGCGTCCAGGGTTCAGGGGATGGGGGCCAACAGTAAAAAAAGAAATATTGCTGTTCACATTATTATGTATATTACATGAGAGCGTAATCGACGAGAGGTAAGCAATGGGTACAATAATAGAATGGGATGAATAGAATACGGATTACAGGGAATTCTGGGAATTGTAGGAAAAAGAGAGAAGAGCTCTTCTGGAGCCTAACCAAATCCTAACTTGGAAAGAATGAAAGGAACAGCAGCAGCAAGAGAAGCTTATTCAATCTAAACTTTTTCATTTGAAAGCAGTGCGCTACTTGAAGTCCTCAACCTCTATTCTTTTTCAAGATGGATTGGATGGATGAAAATGAGTGTTTGTTGGTAAGAGAGAGGGAGAGAGAAAGAGAGACGAAGACAAGCCCTCATTTCATTTCCATCCTAAAAAGCCTTTTAAATCTCCAGCACACAGATTACTCCAGCTTAATGAGCCTTTTAAAGCACTTCATCACTTTTTGTTGTGTACTTCTTTTTGTGTATACTTTGACTAGCACGGAAAACAGTGAAAAGAAAAGAAGGAGAAAGCAGGATGAGGCAAGAAAAGTGGAACTCGAGTAGTTGTATACCCTTTTCTTCATCCTTTTTCTCCCAAAAAATTCTCATCGCTCACTTTGTTCCGTTGGGCGAATAAAGGATTTTTCTCTTATTAAGAAAAGAGGCTCCTATTCTGCATTGTGAAACCGGTGGAGTGAAATACATTCACATATATATTATACCTTCATATGTGCATCTGATGTAATGTAGTAATCTCAACTGAAGGAATAATATTTTGGAGAATTTTAAGAGAGCCTCCAGTCCTCATTTCGCAACAGAGAGAGAATAGGCGAAAAAGGATGAGAGGTGTAAAAGGGAAGGAGGTAGTAAACTAGCAACGACCTCCATATAAAATGCATGGAGGGAATGGTTGGAAGCGGCTGGTAATAAAAAGAGTCTTTTATTTACATCCCTAAATTCACCAATGGTCTTTTGAGTAAGTGTTGCAATTTAATTATTGAAATGGGCTAATAATTCCCTTATGTTTTGTGGGATTATCTTTCATTTTGCAAAGAAGAACATATCATAATAGCATGTTCGCTCATGCTGAATGCTGACTTGACTTGACGTTCAAATGAAGGGATTGATGACGAGCATTAAAAAATCTTGGTTTGCAAACCGAGAACCCACATCCTACAAGGTATATAATATATGTATGTATGTAAAATGTTTAAGGATCTGTAAAAAACAGTTTCATTTTCTCTCCAACTTACTTGAATCTCTTGACGAGTCTTGATAATGAAATTAAGTCTGGAAGAGATCTCTTTATTATCTCGAAGCCCTTGTCTTTTGGCAATGGCAAGTGTGGCCTCTAGATCGTCAAGGTCCCACTCTAGACTCCGAAGTCCGTTCCGGAGCTGAGAGGCGACCCACTCCGACACTTCATTTGATCCTTGACAGTTTTCTGACCAGTGTTGAAACAACTCCCTCGTTCTTCCAAGTGCTTTACACACCTCGCTGCAACAGAAAAAAGAGAGAACACATTACATCAATTACAATAGGATACACGATACAATGGAATTCTACAAAAAAATACAAAAGAGGACACTCAATGCGTACTCGCCCCAATTCAATGAATGAATAGGTTTTATGTGCATAACACATAACAATTTCATTCAACCATTTCCTTTTTCTGGTCTGTGCCAATACTAATATTAGTAATAATAACAATAGTCATATTGTTCTACTCCCATTCTTACTATTGCCATAAGACACATAACATAACAGTAAAGTTGCTTGTTCTTCTTCCTCTGAAGAGATTAGGAAATGAAAGAAAGTGGGAGTGCTAAAGGGATTGTGTCCAAGAACACTTTGAACTTTATCCAATCCCCATGAAGAAATGCAATGCAATTTTATTTTTTTTTCGGAGGGGAAAGAGAATGAAAGCTACTCTCCAAAGAGGAGATCACTCTATTATCCAATACATGATTAGAACTGGTGAAAGGAAACCAAAGTAAGTTCCAGGGTCTCGAGTCGCAAAAAAAGTACTTGCTTACTCCTATATAGGTAGGTATATATATACACACGTATCATTTCATCATTATTCTTTTTCGCCTTGAAACATCCAATTCCCTAGCCAAAGAAAGACATTTTTATTTGTGGTAATACTATTATCATCATGGAACACGAGCAAGAGCAACCAAAAGAAAGGAAATGACCGCAAAAATACTATGTATGCAATGGAATCTAAGTAAGTAAATACATGGGTACGTATGAGGACGTAGGATACAGTTCTCTTTTCCAATGCCAAAATATATTATGCGACTTTTTCTTACGTTTTCCCTCAAGGCATTCTACTCTACTACACCACTGATGCAACTGTCATTTTGATATTACCCAATTTCCTCAGAATGGCTGTGCTACTCAAAGAAATCAAAATATCTTTATCATTCACTCTTTTCCTTGAGCCTCGTCTCTCACTCTCTCTGCAACTAAATCGTACCCTTTTGAGGCTTTTTATCATAATATTTTTCTTTGCTTCCAGCTACCTTTTCTTTCCACTTATCACACCATCATCATCATCATTCTTGTGAATGATGGCTTCCAAGTAAAAACAAAGAGGAAAGGGAATGATTGAAAAGCTGTCATCATAATTTTTACATCCACTTGAACAACTCCTGTTTTTTTTCTTCTCTCACTGAAATATATGGGGATTCAATTGTGGAAGGAGTGAGACAGGACAGGACCTAGAATTATGTATGTTCCGCATAATAGTGTTTGCTGGTGTGTGAGAATGTTTTGATCGGCAGCAAGTAGTGAAAGCGACCAGCTGCAAAACTCTCCGTCTCATATTTCTTTCGCTCGTGACATGAGAAAAAAATTATGGTTTGAATCTGCAAAAAACAAGATACAAAAGAGAAGTAAGCTACTGCTTCCCTATTCCCTTATGCTAACGGCATACTTGGACTTTATAAGTAACTATTTAGCTGATTCCAAACAGCTACTCATATTCATTCAAGCTTCAGTCTTTTTTGGTACATGCTTACATAGTTATATTTCCAATCTCTTTGTGACACACATTTTAGTCGGAAGTGGGACCAGCAGTAGAACAAGTTCCATTGGGAATGATGATGATGGTGATGATAATGATAATGCTTATATTTTAGTCTTTGTCCAGTCCACCAACAAACCAAAAAATAATGATGATTATGGTTGTCGCATTATCATAAATTGTAATGTCGCTTTGAGATCATCATTACAGAAAAACAGGGATTGTAAATTCCTTCACAACTCCTGAATCTCCATCATCCAAACCACAGCACAGTTATAGTTTTATTGTTAGTACCAAAATATAAATAAAAAGGGGCTCTAATTCAGCCTCGAAAAAAAGCCATCGTTTGCCGATAAATCGGCTGGACGTTTAGGAAGACAAGGCCAAAAACTAAAAACCTCCTCCCTCTGCGTATATTTTTTTGCTACATTTTTTATCAGGACTGTTGCTACACGCTTTCTCTTCCCAATTCTATTTTGCTTTCTCTCTCTCTCTCCCTGCAACCATTCCCATTGACGTTTCAAGACATCGATCAAAGAGTCAGAGGGAATACGAAACAAAAAAATTGTATTAAAAAAATAAACCTACCTCTGCTCTACCAACCCAGTCTACTTAACTATCTATAAATAAAAGTATAAAAACATGAAGCTTCACTACGAGCAACCAATTTTTATGTTTGTGTTGGACGGTATATAACTTCACAATGCTCTACATCTATACTAGTCCTAGTTCTAGTCTCTAGTTGGATATTAGTTCTGGTATTGAGTAAGCTCACTTTTTTTAGTCCAACTTCTCCTCAGCCAGTCCCACTGTGAAAATCCTCACTTGAGCAACCGCTCAATTTTTTTATCTCAAATAAATCTACAGAAACATCAAGAAAAAACCCCACTCCGGTTGATCCATTGTAGATGAAAGATCCTAAAGTTAGTGTAGTGCATAGCATCATAGCATGACAAACATGAAGTGTAGAAGAAAGGTGTTATGCTCAAATTCCCAAATTCAATATATATGCTTTTTATATCATAATATATTTTTAGTTTCAACCCTTTAGCATTTGTACTACTACTTGCAGTCTTATAAAAGTTTTTGTGTGTCCAGTCTCAAATAAAAAGTTTGGGTCTGTCACTAGCCAGCAGTTGTTTAGATAGAAAAAACGTGAGTCACAATTCACTGGAATACTCAATACGCATCATCATCATATCATAAAGTATTACGAGCATGTGTATAAACCCAGCTATATGCATGTATGTACCAAGAAGAGAAGAGTCATTTGGAGCGTGAGAAACGTTTCTCACCTAGAGCGTGATGACTTGTCGAAGAGCATACTACTACTACTCCTTCTGCTTGCTACCTTTCCTCAATTTGTTTTCACGCTTTCTGTTTTTAAATGCAACACAGGAAAGCCAAGAGCATAAGAGAAAAGCAAAAACTTTTTGATTTTGTTAAGTTGAGAACGGAAATAAGGAGAAAAGAATTGATTTCAAAGGCATTCTTCTCTTGTGTCTCCACTTGATGATGTTGATGATGGTGGAATACACAAAGAGAAAAGTAGAAATTTACTTTTCTTTCTCGGAAATAAGCCATGTGGTGTGAAGAGTGTGAGCATGCATGAAACAAAAAAATTCTTCGGACATATTGATTAATAGTTGAATATCGTTTTCTCCCAATTCCTTTCTCTCTATATTTTTTCCCCGCTTTGTGTTCCCAACAATAGGTTACCAATAACAATAAAAAGGCGTTGAGCTAGGACGGGGATATTCTTATGATAAATTGGCTACCACCTTTCCTTCTCCTTTAGGCAGACACATAATTCCCCATTCTCCGAATCAGGAATATCAGGATTCCCATCGTATGCATAATGCGGGATACATTTAACTCTCCTATTTTTTTCTGATGTGTTGCAGGTTTTCCTTTTCGCAAATTGAAAATGATTTATGATTATTCCTTTCTGCCAGTTTTCCCAGTTACCCAATAAAAAAAGTTTTTTTTTATGGAATCGCAACCTTTTTTGGGGAATGAACGTAGTATAAATTTTCGTTCATGATTATGCGTGTTTCCAATGCAATGCTGGGGATGGGATACGGATACGTACGATGTGATGCTAAAAGGTAAAAAGTAAAAGATATGTTTATGTGTATGAGGATGGAAATCAAATTTTACGACTTACTCTTTCACAACGATGAATGGATCGTCCAAAGACATAATTTTTGCTTCAAGTGGGTTGGGGACGAGTTGGATAGGAAGAAGAGATGGCAGATGAAAGAAGCAAAGTCAAATCTAAATCTCTCTGGGTTTGGTTTGGTACACGAGCAGGTAAGCAACTTGAGTTGAGTGATTGACTGTCAGAATCCCACCCCAAAAATTTGTTCCGATTAAATTCCTTCGTATGTTTACTTTCTCCTTGAGTACTTTTCCAGTCAGTTTGATTGGTTGCTTTTATTATAGGTATCAGGTGTAAAATGAAAACGACAAAGACGGAATTGTCACTGATTGATTGTGGATTTCGTTTTGATGCTTTAATTGTTAATTGGATTGGATATCGATAAATAAATGAGAACTTTTGCTGTTGTTCTGCTTAAAACTCGTCTCAAATTCTTATTGACTGTGTCTTTGTGTCCATATAAAGTATAAATGTTGACATATATAATGGCTTTGTAAAACTTGATATTTCATTTTCGTATCGTTATACTTGTGAACAGTTGAACCGAAGCATAGTGTTATATTTTAGAATGTTGAAAGGAAATCGTGATGATGGGTAGTAAAAGTTGAGAGTTAGAAATGAAAATTGTCTTGCTTTCTTTATGAATTCTATGTCATAAAATCAAAAAGGGTGAAATGGGAAGAGCACCCATAAAAATGTCGCTTTCATAACAATCTTCATACATTCATAAAATGCAGGTTTTCCTTTAGAAATGTTGTCTTCTTGCTCCGTTGTAAAGACTGAAATGCTCCATTCCACTCAAAGCTAATGTAGTGTCCGTACGTACGTACGTCAGCTGTAGAGAGAAGGGTGATGCGACGACGACGACGATGATGACGATGAAAGTTGAAACGAAATGCAATTACGGAGCCATCCCAAAATGTCTTTTGTGGTTTGGTTGGACTTTGGGCTCGTTAAATAATTCAGTTTTGTCTGTCCTGACTTTGCATTTGCCTTTTTATAGTCGTTACAAACGTAAACATCTGCAGCAGCAGTAAAAAGTAAATGTTAAAGATTTAGGATTTTTTCTTCCTTAAGCCGCAGTTTCTCACGGAAGAATTTAACACGGTAGTTTCTCCTACTGTTATTTTATGCTCCAGGTTTGGTGTTAGGTACACTTACACTACACAAAAAAGGAGATTAAGGTGAATGCACCACCACAACTTTATGCCATAAAATGACGAATTTTTTTTGTCCAAGAGTGCATTACAGAACAAAAAAAGTCATCTTAATCCGACTTTCAACTTGGAGTACTTCAGTGACAAATGGAAAAGGTAGAGAGAAAAAGTTGGTTGTTAAGTCAAGTAAAACTTTTTTTCTTGCGCCTCCTCCGTTCGCTCCGCCTACTGTTGCTCGTGATGAAAATGCAAATAATTTTATTTGGCACGGTATGAATGACCTCCACTTAAATTCGCTATTCTCTCCCTCCAAAAGTGGGTACAATTTGCATTGCTAATTTATAACTTTTTTTTTTGCATTTTATTCAGATTCCATTTTCTAAATAGAAATATGTATCATGTGTATGTCTGTCTCTGAACGATGGGATGGATGTTAAGAATGAAAAGTTTGAGGCGAAAATACCATCTCTACAAATAGCAGAGACGGGGAAATGCAAAGTAAAATGAAATACAATCCTGTGGTTTCCTTGGAAAGAGAGAGTGAATCCGTGCGTTTAGTTTTGTCTTGCTTGCTATGTATCAAATTCTAAAGGAAAAGTGACGTGCCTGAGTATTCCTATATTATTATTCAGTTTTTACCCCGGATCCAATTTCACTTTTTATCCGCTTCCTTGCACACGACAACGACAGAACTCTGTATTGGGATGGCATCGACAATCCCAATTCTTGAGAGATGGGATTTCACAAATATAAAATATTCTTTTTCCCTCGTTTTTTTTGGAAGATTATGTATGCACAATAAGATATGAATCTGAATTTGAAATACTTTTCTTCTTCATTCCCCATTTGCCTCTCACTGGTTTTACTCAAGTTTCCTCAATTTGAGGCATGAGTTCTCCTGCATAATTTTATTATGGATTTGGAAAGTGTTTGAGGTTGGCTCAACTGTTTTTGACTAAAGGACGCTGCTGAGTCTTCCTCTGCGCTTGACATTTCCAAGAAGAAAACAACCGGGGAATCAGTAGCAGCAGCAGCAGTAGTAGTATTAGTAGTAGTTTTTCGTTGACTACAAATCATAATTGATTTTATTGTTCCTTCCGCCGAAACTCAACTTGGTCTAACCAAATTGTTCAATGCCTAATCCAATACCATTCAATTTCAAATAAAAGAGTAACGGCTTAAGAGACACTTTCACATTTATACTTCTTCCTTTCCTTTTCATCCTTTGGAGGGAAACAAAAATATTATTGTCCGGGAGGATATATTAACGACGCAATCAAAACATTGTTTTTGACTGCAAGATGGAGAGCTCGTGCACGAATTTATGGGAGACACAGAACAAGTAAGGTGAAAGGGACACAAATAGTAGAAAAAAATGTGCGTACGGTCCGTCGTAACGTAATGTAATATAAGTAGACCCAGGAAACCAAACACCACTACTATTTTTGTGTGAACAACTGACTGACTGACTGATGGCCAAAGTGAGTGACTCTTCTATATAGGATGCTAGCGCACCAGAGAAGAAAAAAAATTGGTTTGGTTGACTGACTATGTTTAGTTTCAGAATTTTTACCTCTTTTCCCCTGGATATTGACAGGATGGAAGCAAGGAAAGAACTGTGTAGAAAGAGAAACTTCCTGTGAAAACACACACCACCACAGCCAGCCAGCCAGCGCGTGTTTAGAAAAAGTTTGGAGTGAGTGCTTTTTCCCTTTTCCAAAAATTATCACAAGCATAGGACAGGATATGAACGAGTATTTTATATATAGCACACACTAACAGCAGAACAACAGAACAACAGACTATGTAGCATGTGTAGCTTTAGCAGCAATGCATGGCAAAAGGTTTTTCGGGCATCTTTCTCTCGCACGGCTTCCACCAGCCTTATGAATAAGGAGGATAGAGAGAGTTGGAGAGAGCGGCAATATAGTTTACTATGGAAGAAGAAGAAGGAAGAAAGCTTTCTTATTTTTGGGTATCATGTCGAGCCTCCTTACATTTTCAACTGACGTGATGTGATGATGATCATCCGCACCAACCATGAATCCAAAAAAAAAGTAGAGAGAGTTTAGCGTGGGCATGTATGCCATATTGCTCTCTCCCAAGGAAATTTTTGCAATGCAAGTAAACTCTCTCATGGAGAAAGTACTGAACTGCTTTTATTTTGGACTCTAGAGATGAGAGATGAAAGTAGGAGTGGATATGGATGCGGATGGGAATACAGAGAGAGGAAGCTGGTTTTGGTTCCTACTTTTCTTGCATACTTACGTGCTAACATCCCAACTAATAATATTATCGTGTGTGTCTTTAAGCCTTGTAGGTACAAAAAAATATAGGGATATATCCCTACGTTAAAATTTTTTATATGCACTCAAGCACGATAACTTTTTTCTCAATATCCTCATCATATCATGTCATCTTCATCATCCTCCTCAAAAGCAGAGACAACATGAAAACGAGTTGGGAAAAAATCATAACAAGATTCCCTCAACATTTTTTTATCTCTGTACTTTTCTTGTCTAAAGGAGGCTTGAGGTAGAGAGGAGCACGAACTTCATTTTTTTAGGTATTTATTCATTCCCCTCAAGATATATTAAAGTCACGAAAAGGGATTTTTTTCTATCTCAGAAGAGAACCAGTGTACGATGCATTTTGTACATGATGATGATGACAATCCTGATATCGTGGTTTGGTTTGGTTTGGTCTTGTCTGGTCTCAGTCATCCATCGTGCTTCATTCAAAATGTAAGGAATTGAGAGGTTTCGAGTAAAAATTGGGAACACCATGAGAAACCCAGTAGGAGAGTGAGTAAAAGGGAATGACAAGGAAAGCAAAAGGAGAGAAGAGAAGAGAAGAAAATCTTTTCTTTTTTTCATTTCTCTCCTCGTTCTGGGATGAGTAACCCAAGATATGAGTTGGGTACGAGTTGAGTTGAGATATAATGGGAGAAGGGGAGAGCACAAACCTAAACTTAATATCCAGCACGTAATGTGAATGCATGGAAAGCAACAGAACTTTTTCCCTTTCATTCTTCTGAGACACATAAGCCTTTTACCATAATATCACATAATATCCGTCTACTTTCTATGCATCATATATATATATATAAAGTATTTTACTATTACTTATCATCTCTCAGGCTAGGAAAGGTTGAGATTGGATTGGGCCTTCTTTGGGTGTTTGTGTGGAGTGGAAGAAAGAAACATGTAGCCCACTCTTTTTACTACCGCAACTTTATCTGTGTGTGAGTAGGTAGTGTATTTCCACTCTACACAAAAGCTTTTGGGACCAAGAAGAACTACTGCTTTACTTCTTGCTCGTTACCTATGCATTGGAATACGGCGTTTAGGAAAGGAAAAACATGGTTCGGCACATGCATAAAGAAATGTATTGTTTTTTCTGTGGATTTGAGAAAGAGCGTGTGCGTGTGTGAGAGAGGAGAAAGCGCTAATGTAAGTTTAGAGGACAACCAAATATACATTGTAGCTGATGCCCCTGCTTTCGTGGAATTTCTCTGACTGCACGAGTGGAGCCGAAAAGGGGGAATAAAGAGAGATAGCGAGAGAGAGAGAGACCTTTTTAGAGCTGTAATACTTTAGCCATATTTGATTCACATGTGGATGGATGGATGGTTGCAATGGGATATTTTTCGTAAGTAACCGTTTATGTACGTTCATATAAACGTGCTCGGTTACTACAAGCATGCATTGTTAGATTGTAGAGCTCACATATTATTATGCGTCGTCATCCTACATGCCTGGATATTATGCAGTAATTTTCTGTTGTCGCTCTTGTTTTTGTTTTACCTGATGAAATATTTGTACGTTCAAATGTAAGAGGTTCAAAAATTAATAAAATGTTCCAGAAATATAATGCATATTGAATGAGTGAAATTATTGAGGTTTTATTATAGTTGTTGTGGTCCCTCAGATTGTCGGGCTTTTGATTGCCTACTTATTTTACCTTGCTAATTCCCTAAAATTATGCTACACTTACATGCTGCTATATGTTTGACATTATTTTGCAAGTCTTATGTTTGGCTTTGCATTTGTTGTAAAATTATATCTATAAAAAAAGGAACCTAGAGGCCTAAGCGGATTGCGTAGAAATGCAATATGTATTAGTCACTTGTTAGTGGTTCTATAAAGCCAACGTACCAGAATGAAAATGAGAAGGAAGCCTGTAAAGAACCGTTGTACAAGGACTCCTCCTCACCACTTTTTTTGCATCTTGGCTCTGCATCTTTTTATCATCCTCTCCTTTGAAATTAATAGTGTGAAAGTAATAGGAAATTTTCTAGTCAACTAGTACCAATGTTTGTTGCTTTTCGTCTCATTGTATTTTTTTTCTTCTCCAGTTGAGTCAAGAGTAGCGTGCTGAAACTTTTTTTAGTCAGACATTAATATGCTTCTTTTTTGTCTGGGTATGTCTATAGGAAAATAAGTTTAAACTAATTTAAGCTTTCCAAATGTTTGTCAGTCGGTGAATTAAGGAGTAGAGAGGAGTCAGCTTTGATGGAACAGAAATATGGCATGCTGCTTTCACAACAAACCTTATTTAAAGTTGACAAAAAAATTCTTGCCTGTTTTGCATATTCCAATGAAGAACATAGATTGAGGGATTAGTATGAAGGGCATATGCTTGTTCTCTGGGAATATAAAGCATGTGTATTTTACAAGACATCTACTATGTCTTACATTCATGTCCTACATATATAGATATTTGCATTTATTATAGAGAATACTTATTGCCAGTGGTGGTAATAATCCGACGCTAATAAAGTTGCTAAATTTTTATTTTTGTCTCCATTTCCTCCTCTTTTTTTGTTCCACCAACTCAACGCATGAAAGTGATAAACTGATGCGGACCTTGCGAACAAGGAATATACACATTTTTTGTACAGTGACAAAGGGATTTGTTGCATGCATTTATCTGCACAAATGCTTATTCTGCATTGACATCAAAGTAAACTCATTTTGTTTTACAACTGACACTGACACAGTCTTGAAGGCTAGCCAGCTTTATCAACTATACCATGTTGATGCGAATGTTACATACATGAGCCTATGCACTCATTTCATCAGAGTTTATTAAGCTTCATTAGAAGCCAAAACTTTGTCAATTCCCTTGACTTTTAGAGATGCATGTCTCTAATTAAATTGGACAGCAAGATGGAGTTCTAACTGCAGTTGGGCATTATTTAACTTTATCAAAATTTAAATTTCAAATATTACACGAACATGTCCAACAAAATTAACTTCTTGATGTAGGGATGTAGCAAAAACAATTCATATCCGTACATATATATATAATACGCCGTATTACATTGTGCACTTGCACAGAAAGAATAGCCTGCTGTCTGCCTTTGCAGTTCAGCGTTGCTTCTGGGTCCAATAAAGATGGTTTTATTGTATAATGTGGCATAGATAAGGAAAACATTTTATTGCATTAGTCTCTGACTTCTTACTGATTGGTAGTGTTTAGGAGCGAATAAAGCAAAGCAGAATAGACATCAATTCCAGAAGGAACTTGAATAGGGCTGTGATTAGCCGTAAGCAAAGGAAAGCATGACTGGCGCACTCATTTCTTTGTCGAACTATTCACAGATTTATATAAGCATTGTATGTATAAATATAAGCTAACAGACACTCTCGTTGTGTATAAAGAAATAACTGTGTACTTTCACACAGAGTACGTTAATCGTCGAAAGCACCCATAAAACAATATATATGTAGCATTTCAAACTACCTTTCTAAGAAACATCCATATCATGAGTTTTTACCTAAAATGTATGCAATACATTCGTGTTTTTGCATCTAGCATCTAGCAACAAGGTTTTAAGAAAGTAAAAATGTTCCGTAGAAAGTACAACGATTACATGCGTATATTAATAGGAGAAAGCGGTTCAGCTGAAGCTGCAGTTGAGTATCTCTTCTGCAATTTATGCAAATAGCTTTAATACACAAGGTAGTAAAGGTAATGATGTAGGTTTCAATTCCATGAACGCATACGATAGTCATCAAGAAAAAAATTCAGTTATTTCTCGGGCAAGTATTCAATATTAAAAATAAACTTGCATTCTATATCTTTTCCAGAATAACATTAAAGTATTAGTAATAGACACCAAGGATCAAACAATTGTCAGCTACGAACATTGTAGTAAGAGGACAATAAATTGATTGTTATGAACAATCATATTAGTTTTCTTACATGCATGAGAATAAAGCGGCGATCAGGTTGAGTACCGTTCTTGGATTTCTGTTAAGTTGGTTTTAATATATGATGTAGTCTAAGATGAATTGGCGAAAAATGTGATAATGATGCTTGATTGATTAGATATGAAAGAAAATGAAGCAACCATTCTGTATTATAAGCCTATGCATCTATTAGATTTTTCTGTTAGGGTAGCCTGCTAACAGGCGGAGTGTATTTAGCTGTCAATCTAATTGAAAACTGAATACAAATTTCAGAAATTTTTACACATGAACAACATTTAAAAACCTAGTTTATCACTGGCGAATGGAAGCGGCTGGAAAATGTTATTGAGAAAAAAAGTTTCCAATCATAAGAAAGTGTAGCCGACGGTTGCTGACGATGCAAGGTATAAAAAAGTAATATTTACGACTAAGGGAGATTTCCATGGAATATTATATGATCACTGTTGTATCCTAACGATAAGAAGACATAGTGTACTATAATTGCATTTTACGCGCAATTCGGTTATTTGTGGTAAAATTTGCAAAAGTTCATGTCGAGCAATTCCATTTCATTTGCAGCAAAAATCATTAAGACTATGGTGGTTCATCATCGGGTATTCGTACGCGTAAAATTTCACACGGTAATAATGCCCAAATGAATAGGAATTGAAATGTTAGATGTCCACTCCAATTTGAACCTGTACCACACGTTTTTCTCTTTCTCTCTCTTTCTTTTTTGTATTTTGTTATACTTGAACGCCAACGTATTATTATTGTTGAATATATCTAACTATAATGCATGATAGATTAACCACATATTTTGCTGTTGGGCATTCCAGAAAACCACCTTACAAGATAGATTAATTGAATCCTTTTTATAAGTTTGATTTTAATTGGTTTCTCTCCCAGTTGGGAATCAGGATGATGTTGTGTGACCATAAAGTAATAATGCAAGCATGGTATGTTGTACCAGCTGCAGATATGCAACACAAACAAAATGAACTCAAGGGTGTATTTGAATGATTTAGAATTCGACAATGCAACGATTTTTTCGATTACGTTTACATGGCATTAGACACTGAAAAGGTTGGTGAAAAAAATACTGATGATCAAAAAGCATTATCCATAGTTTGTGTGGAAGGTTTTTTTTTCAGATCAAATCATTGCCCAATGAAATAAACGCAATGAATGGAATGTGACAAAATTAATATCAATACATTCTCTCTCTCTCTCTCTCATGTGAGCCTGGCCCCTGTAAATTTAACGATGCATAAAAAAGGAGTTATAGAGACTTGGAAACAAGTATTCAATTTTAATAGTAACAAATTTGGTTTCCAATTTCAGAGAAAATAGCTCAAAGGATTATGCTTCAAAAGGATTGTTGTATTTTTCTGTTGAAAGTTAGTATATGAAATGTGCACTTATGATGTGAACTTTGTATATAGTTTATCACATATGCATTCTTTCCTTTCATATGTAACATAATATGAAGCATAATCATTTCCATGAAAAAAAAATATAGTTCTACGTTGACTATAAATCTTTGATTGCGAGACCTAAGCAGATGCCGGTTATCCTCTCTTTTTCATTTCCCTTTGACATTAGATAAATTTCCTAAAGTTCATAGATGATGTTCCATTCATAATTCCACATTTTCCATAACTGCTTTTGAAGTTTCAAGCGGGTAGAGAAAGATAGTGATTTATGTCGTTGATTTCGTGTTGGATGGTGGATAAGCAAAAGAGAGTGACTAACCCCTGTACACGATTTTACGATGGGGCTAAGGTATACAAACTTGTGTCTGTAATTAATCCCTAACTGCTCAGCGTTTTAATTTTGATCAATATCAATACCAATGGTTTCTATCATCTATTATATTGATGACTAACTCATGATGATGATTTCAATAGTGACATTAGGCAACCATGGACGCATGGTATTGACAAGCGCATTGCGAATTCCTTTCGCACTTGCAATCATCATCACTTCATCTCATCTCATTTTCGGAAATATGAAGATATAGCAAACTAGATATATATCTGTTTCTACATGAGGGGCTACAATATGATGGGACATTACATCCTCATAATTTGGTTTGTGATCAAAAACATCGGATCGTAAAAAAAGGATTTTGTCTGGAAGGATATCTTGACTGCCACTTGTCTGGAAAATTTCCTGTCTGTATGTCTCTTTATTAAACAGTTTTTCTCCTGGTAGAGTTTTACCATTTGAACGGGGATGATATCATTTGGTGTATTTTTTTGTTTCACACGTTCTATTAGGAGCTTCTTTATTTTCCAGACATATTATGTAAAGATTATTACTTGGTTTATATAAGCATATAACATTGCGTCGCAGAATATGATGAGGTACCTCAAATGCTCATCAGTATATGGGCATATGCCATCGCTTATGTTCAGCATACTATTTTAACATATCCTTCTAGGTAGCTTTGATGGTGGTGGTGGTGGGGTGGCTTGTCTTGAGGTGCAATATTGGGAGTACAAAGTTCATCTTGAGAAGGGGACGCTCTTGTCTCCTTCTTCTGAATGTACATCATATCTGTTTGTGTTTTTCTGCATGCATGCTTGATGCTTGAGTACATATATATATTAATATGCCAATTGCGAATAACATGGGCATCCATCCTTCCGAGTCCGTCAACTTGTGGCATACCCGTCAATCTTGGTTACCGGCCCGTTCCCCACATGTTCCAATTTCCCCCTAGGGCTTTTCCCCACATGACTGTTTCCCACTACAATGCAATTGCATTTAAATATCCAAGATGTAATCCTACATACCTAACTGTTCGAGAAGAAGCCCCAGTAGTAAATCCTAATAAACCAATCATTTCCAAAAGGTTTTCCGATGCTCGAACATAAAGCTGGTCTTATGTTCAAGTTCCAATGGAGACCAAATTTACCGTCCACGGGGTTGGTATGTAAATTTCTTGATGATGTTTCAGGATTTAAAATAGTTTTTATCTGACAACCATGAATCTCATGAATATCCCACATTCAACAATCTTGTAGGGAAATGCAATTTTATTGCATCGATGAGCTTTCGGGTAAAGACATTCATTTAATACAAGAAGGTTGACCCCAAAGACTTATCCATGAGAGATTGGATTTACATATTTAAGAACATAAGGAGTATATTTTTTCAAAAAGCACCAATTATTCACACAAAATTTACCCAGTGCAATTTTATAAATATACCGTCTTATGAGGAAACAGTCATTGAGGGGAAATAGTCATGTGGGGAACGGACCTAGAACCTCAATCTTACCACACCGATTTCTTTACGGACTGATTGCGAGTTGTGATTTTGCTGACGTGTGAATGTGATGTATTACAGTTGGTAAAACTAAATGGTACTTTACATGTATTCATCACTTTTGCCATGCTTCCTCTTCCTTCCTATACCCTCTCCATATGCTTAATATAATATAGAGACTCACCTCCTTCCTCCTTCTTTAAACCAACTTTAAATCCGTCAGAGTGATTTGAGCTTTAGTTGGATAAAGGTTATGTAATAAAAAGCTTGCGCAAGATTCTCAACTTTCCAGTCCGTCATTTATAGTGAAGTTTTTGGCGATTTTTGATCACTGTCCGGTTAAAGATCACTGTCATGGAGGACGTTGCAAGGTTAGTTTGATATATTACAGTTGGTATCATTAAATTTCATAGAGTTTGAGCTGAGTAGTCTAAATAACCATGATTGTTTCAGGAAAAAAACAGAATGTTTAAAGAAATGAGTAAGAATATTGTTTTTGGTGTTTGCAGGGCTCATTTGATTCGCTGGTTTTGCCAATCGCTAGCACCACCGCCGGGTAGAATCAGCTTGTGCCGACAGGTGAGCATTGAAAACCCTGGAACAACACTGAAGGATTGTGTCTCCATCTTGGATGTTCCGGTTCCAGATGTGCCTCCAAATGGAGCTAGAATTCGCGTAAGTAGTTACTCCTTATTGTACCATATTGTGAGGAAAAAATAACATGAACAGTTATGATGAATGTAATTCAAGGTTGAATATGTTGGCGTTTGCTACCGCATGCAAAAAGCCCAGTCACAGTTTAGTGACGCTGACGTGGCAACCTTGAGTGGTGGAGAAAGCACCCAGGCAAGTGGGGAGGGAAGCGGAAGTGGAACTGTGGAACAAAGCTTGGCCCAATTGGGTGTTCGGGATGCAGCATTGTTCCCTGGATATGAGGCTTGTTACTGAATTTAAATTGTTGGCCAAAGCTTAAAACTAAGGAATTATATAGAAATTTGGATTTACACGCTCTTATAATATTTATAGGTGGCTGGGATTGTGGAATTTCTTGGTACTGAGGTGCCATTTACATCCCTTATCGGTGTTGGGGATAGAGTTGTTGTCTACCCATTTGAAGGAGTGCCTAATGGGTAATCACCCATAATGTTACAGTTGTTCTTTTCTTAAACGTAAATATTATACTTGAGAATTTTATTTTGAAGAATGATTTCTTCTTCCTTTTACCAGCTATGCTGAATTCATGGTAGTTCCGGATTTGCAGTACTTGGTAAAAGTTCCAGATTCAATGCAATTAAGCGTTGCAGCTATGCTTCCTACTGGTGCATTGTGGGCCATGAATGCTGTGCAGGTAGCTCAGAATCATATTCTTAAACGCTTGGAGGAGCAAGGAGATACTGGTACTTAATTACTAATTACTTTAACATTATATAACTATCATTCTTAGTTTAAAAAAATTATATTATAGTAATGCAATGAATCTCTCATTGAATTCATAGGTCGGGTTCGTGTGTTGGTGGTTGGTACTGGTGGATTAGCTTTGTGGGCTCTTCGCCTTTTCGAATACTACTTGAAAGATGTGAAGGATAGAGTTTTGCTTGTAGTTGCGTGCCTTCGTGATGAGGGAATTCTCTTGGCAAAGGAAGCCGCCAAGTATTAACAATACCAAATCACAAGCACATACCTAAACGACTTTATTAAGGGGAACTAATTATTTAATTGATTTTTCTTCTTTTATTTTTTTCAGAGTGTTTGATGTGGTCCGATGGAATGAGGAATGTTACGAGCGCATTCTTATCGACCGAACAAAGGATTGTTGTGAGGGAGAAGTGGACGTTGTAATGGACTTTGGAACAACATCCAGAAGTCTTCAAAGATCTCTTCAGTGTCTAAGCAAGGTAAATTTTTCAATAGCCATTAAACAAATTACTAATGTTTATGGCTTGTTTGAAACCATTTTTTTTTTTAAATTTTAGGGTGGAATCACCTTAATGAGCTTCGAGGCATCTGAACACATCGTTCAAAAATTAAACAAAGATGCTGAAGAGTGTGAGCAGACTATCAAAACTGTTGAGGTTGGGACGCTTGAACAATTCACTGAGTTGGTTGGTCTCGTTGCTTCTGGCGAGGTACTAATTTCCATTTAAAATATTTATTTCCTAAATCATTATATTTATTGTCACGCAAGACGTGGTGTGATAACTTTGCATCTATTTTTGATTTGTTTAGATAACCCCACCACCTCACACCGTATATCCAATGGAACAAGCTCGGGAGGTGATTCGCAAACTTTGCAACGCCGAGGTCCACGGCCGTGCAGTCCTGAGTTTCGGACGCGTTGATTAAAATGATATGTTTGTATGTGACAGTTTTATCAGATTTAACATTAGAACAGTGTGTCACAGCCTCTAGTAGTTATAAACATGTAGTTCTTATATTGAGATGGGTTTGTTGATGATGTGATGGAGGTGTCTCAGAAATAAAACTATAAATTTTACTTATATACAAATATATTTTTGTTTCATATATAATTTCGGAGCATAAAGAGCTTATGAGTCTATATATCCATGACTTTTCATGCATAATCTACATTTGAATGTCATTCTACTTGGAAAGTACTTAATTCCTTCTTACGCCATTTGTTTCATTATATAAATTGAATGATGCAAGAAAGATTGAAACTTAAAAGTAAAATTAAATTTGATAGCAACAAATTTGACTTCCAATTGCCGACAGAGAAGCTCTAAGGGCTATGGTCATGCTATGCTATAAAAGAAAAAAATTGTTTTTTATGTTGTAAGTAAGTATGATGCATAATATATCCTTTCCTATGTTTCTAGTTTCCATGACAAAAAAGGTAGTTTTTTATGCTGACAATAAATCTCTCTGATTGCTAGACCTAATCGGATTTTCAGTTTTCTTTGATATTTTATAAACTCGCCAAATTTTTTTTATTCCTTTTATTTGCATTTACTTTATTCGTCTCGTTTTATTTCAGGAAACCGTATTTTTCCATGCTCACAAATGAAAGTCTAATAATAATCCTACCTATTGTATAACTGGTTTTGACGTCTCGTGCGGGTAAAGGAAACAAGTGATTTATTGATTAAAGGTAGGTAAATGCACAAGAGAGTTCCAAAATTGCAACCGTCTCTTCAAAGACTCGCTCATTTCCTTCATACCTGAGAGCTCTGGAACACTGTGGAAACGCATCAAATTGTAATTTCCTGATGGCCCATTTACCGGAGTCCATGTACGGTTATGGTACGTCATTCTTGTCCTGAAAAGTTTATGATATTAATATATTATAAAACAAAGAGAATTAATGGGAAAAAGAGGATTAACAAAATGTAAAAAAAAATTTTTTTTTTTGAAAACATACTCATCAGTTGCAAACTGAACCCATAATTTCACCAGTTCCTTTGAAGCATCATAGTCCTTGGTGTTCTCCTTGATTTTCAAATCAGGATATTTGAATAGCAAAGGCAACTCGTCACCAGTGCACACTCCTGAGTATTCAAAAAATAAATAAATTATTTTTTTAACAGCAAAAGGAACATGAATTTACATATAAGTCTATCCCAAAAAACTTGTTTCTTTTACCCAAGTGTTTAGGAGCTTGAACTTTTCTTCCCAGGATATTAGTTTTGAACCAATTTTTAACTTTTTTCATAGCTGGAGCAGGTTCCTTAGATTTCCCTGTGTAAACATCCAACAGCGTGTGTTGACCTTCGTACATGTTTTCATATGCATAAATCTTTGATGATGAAGCTAGCTGCAAGCGAATCGTTTCAAAAATAGGCCAAACAAAATATCTGTCAGTAAAGAGATTCGTAAAACTTTTAAATTGCTCTTCAAAGCTGATCGTCTGATCCTCATCATCATCATCCACAGTAGTATAGCCATGATGGGGTGCTGCTGATGTTGTTGTTGGGATTAAAACTGGGACGGTGGTTGGAGACGTATGAATTTGATTATGAAGTGGCGCAGCTTGATTTTTGTTTGTGAGTGCTTGAGCTGGAACTGCTGGTGCAGGATGGTGTGAGGGTGGTGATGGTGGTTGGGGAGCTACGGGGCGCCCAGTAGCATTAGCAACTGTGCCGTTTCCACCATCAAACTGGTAATCTGTGCCGGATAAGTAGAATCTTTTAATCCGCTTTGTTAAATCTGTTCTGGATCTGGGATAGTTTAGGAGTTGAGATGAAACTTCATCCCAATGGTCCTCCACGTAGGCAGCCAATGCTTTCTCATTCAGAATCACTGTGTATGCATAATAACAAAAAGGAGAGATTCAAATCTATAATCTACATTCAGACTTAATGTTTTCATTAAAGTTTTCAAATTTTGCAGTTTTCTTACTAACCTCCTGTTGTTACCAAACCTTCTTGCTCATTAAATCCAACAATCATTGGGATTTTGGCTTGCTTGTTGGCAAGTAATAGAGAAAAAGGATGCTCGGTCAGAAATGGTATTTCGTTGGTGTCATTGTAATGCCTTAGAGGCTTTTCTATCGTTGGATAAAATAAGGAGAGTGGATGTCTCAATGGTTCAAACGCTTCTTGATGTACTTCTGCAAGTTTCTTTGCTTTAACCGTTTTCAAGCAGTCTACGAGTATAGCTGTGTTATTCAGCACTTCTCCTAATGTCACATCTCCAGTAGCATCTTCACGTTTGCTAAGAACCTCGTCGCATTTCAATTTTCGGGCAAGACGCTGAGCTGCCTCGAGGGGTCGGGTTTGAATAGATGTGTATTTCAGAGACGTCGCGCTTTGAAGAATTGCCTTCTTGAATAGTCCTATGTTACGAATTAAAATATATAACGTAAATTTACATTCATTTCATCTGAGCAAAAAAAAGAGTTTGTTTTGGAAATATTATCACCTTTGGACATTGGAGAAAGCATCAGCAAATGAGCTGAAATTGCTCCACTGCCTTGCCCTTGGATAGTGACACGCTTGGGGTCACCTGCAAATTTTCGTATGTTTTCCTGTACCCATTGTAAAGCCATTACTTGATCCTTTAGCCCTGCATTTCCATTTGCGCGAGTATCATCAGTGCTTAGGAAGCCTTATAAATGTAATAAACTTTAATTAATGTTTGCTGCATAAAGTATTAGTGTAGGTATATCAAATCTGCCAAAAAATTACCAAATGCCCCCAATCTATAGTTGAAAGTTACCATGACAATTTCAGTATCCATGAAATAGTGGGCTCTGTAAATTTCCGATGTTCCCGTCATAAATTCACCACCATGAATGAAAACGATGACGGGTAGGAGTCTTTTGCTTAGGCCGTCACCAACCTGAATATAAAACATTTAGTACTTAACAAGTTACTTTGCCATCTTTAAAACAATGGTTTTTATCAAAATGTGACTTTAACAACATCTACCTACCTTTGGTGTGAAAACGTTAATGAAAAGACAGTTTTCATCTCCATCTACCTCCTTTTCATATGTGCTCCATTGAATGCATTTCTTGCCATAATCTTCTCCGTCCCAAACTCCTGTCCAGTTATCTGCTTTTTGTGGGGGCTACAAAAAGAAAAACTACACATTAGTTGACCTACCCATTAGTTAAAAAATCCTAATTAACTGTTATCTTTAAATGCCTCAAATCTTAAGTCACCAATGGGTGGCTTCGCGTAGGGTATGCCACGATAAGCATAAAATTCACGATCATCCCGAGATTCCTTTTCCTCTCCTTTTATCCTCCCATTTTGTATTTCTATCACAGGAGCATCTCCACAGATGGAAGAATCAATGAAGAGCAACGCTAACAATCCCAAGGCTGTTAGCTTACGTGCCATTTTAACTCCCGTCTGCTCTTAAAATCACACCTTTTAATGAAAATTATAAAAAGCCACGGCAACTAAAAATGAAACGATGCGAACTAGCAAAAGACAGGAGAAAGACTGTCATTAGACATCTCATGCCTGTGTCATTTCATTGTAACAAAGATTAATAATAGCTGACAACTGCATTTGGTAATCTACTTGAGTATTACGACTGCATCCATACGTTGCATATTATATTATTTTTTAACATTCATTTAATATGGTTTGCACATCTGGAAAAAGGTTTATCAAACGTAATGTCTAATTCAAGGAAAGCGTAACATAACATGAAATACACACGTGTACCGGCAATAAAATATGTGGCAAAATCTGTGTAAGTAAAATGGATTTTTTTTATTTCGTTGAAAAGCAGTTTATATTTGTACACGATAATTGAAAAGGAAATATAGGAAAATAGAGAAGCAAAACACAACAAAGAAATAAATTACAGCGTTAACTTTACTACTTAAATGGCATCCAGAATGTCCCCGTCAAACTGTCATATACTCATCTTCCATGGGAGATTTAATGAGTCCCAGAATGCCATTCGCTCCGCAAATGGTTCATCAATGAAGGTCCCATGTGTAGAATCATTACTAAAATGCATGTATTGTAAATGGCCTTCGTTTGCTTTTGATGGATCAACAGATGTCCAAGGAACGTCACCAATGAACATTTTGGTACTAGTTTGATAAAAAGTAGTAAACAAAATAGGATAATCTGTTAGTAAGTTAACAATATTCTAAATATTGTGAATATGTGTATAACTGATGAATAGCAAATAGATAAATATGTATATTGAACCTACTCATCTTTGGCAAATTGTACGAATGTCTTTATCAATTGCCTTGACATCTCGTAATCCTTATCTCCTACGTCAATGTAAGTCATTGGAAAGTTGAATAATAGCACCAATTCATCCCCATGACATGTTCCTAGAAAAAATATGAGGAATGAGTATACGAGTTTTATTATTAGGAAAATTAAAACAGCATGAAAATATATTGTTGCACTTATATTGTGTATTTAAAACTCA
Source organism: Orchesella flavescens (assembly GCA_964034955.1). Lineage (NCBI taxonomy): Eukaryota > Metazoa > Arthropoda > Collembola > Entomobryomorpha > Orchesellidae > Orchesella > Orchesella flavescens. The sequence continues at coordinate 14,456,987 of OZ035953.1, read as the reverse complement.
CCAAAGTGAGGAGGATTGATTCCAAATGCCTTTTTCACCCACTCCTTCACCACTTTCGTTCCAATCTGGAAGTACACTGGAGTTGAGGGTGTAACATCATAAAAAAAGGTAAGTCCTCTTTCAAGGGGGTAGCTAAAGTAATAAGCATAAACTGGAGAGTATTGGGACTGGTGTTTTACTGTCTCCTTCATGGAATGAATGTACAGCCGATCCGAAAACGCATTGGTGTAGTTCATGAAATGCTTGAAGTAGCGAATTTTGTCGGCCGGCACACCAAAGTAAAATTCACGTATTTTCTTGGTAACATCCACCAAAGATTTCTCGTAGTAGAAAAAGACAGATGCGAGATCATCCCAGTTGCTCTCCACATATTTTACTAACGTGCGGTTGTGATATATCCCTAAAAAGTTCAGTCGCAAATAATAACATAAATCAATTAAAATTACGCAAGAGCTGGACAATGTCCATAACTACATACGGGTTAAAAAATAATTGGTTTTACTTGCGGTAGCCAAAAGGCCCTCATGTGAATTGACACCCGTGAGTAAAGGCACTCTGTTGGCTTTCCCGTTTTTTAAGATGTCATACGGATGTTCCGTAAGAAATGCTGATGAGAGATCCTTGCTGTGGACTTCTATTGAAGGTGCAAATATCTTAAGTGGATCCATTATAGGTGTCTGAAATTGATTTTTTTAAATGTTACACACACCATCTCGGTTTTATTGCACAACTATGCAAACTTGTAAATATCATGTAGTAGTGTATACATCAAGAGCATCAATGTGAGTTCCAACGATTTTCTTTGCATCTATTCCCTTAAGGCATTGCACCATTTCTACACTACTTTCAGTGGAGCAGTTTAAAGATTTTGCCATATGCAGGGCCTGCTTTCTTGGATGAATTACAAGTGACCACGGCTTTATAGCAGTCCCACTGGAAGTAATCGCCTTGTTAAACAGTCCTGTAAAATATAGGGAAGTGGTAATCAAATATCAAACTTTAATAATTATATTCGTTATCACTTTAGTTCAAAATCACAGTGGTACGAACCTTTTGACATTGGCGATAACATGTGAAAATGGACGGCTGCTGCACCTGCACTCTCTCCCCATAGAACTACGTTGTTCGGATCCCCACCAAAGTTTTCGATTTCATTCTTAACAAAACGGAGAGCCATTGCTTGATCTTTCTATATAACAAAAAAAATCATGATAAATACACACGAATATCCTATCCCTTTAATTGTAACTACCAATAATGCATTAGTTGACCTACTAGCCCCATGTTTCCTGCTACAGTGCCATCTCCAGTGTTGAGAAAGCCAAGCCCTGCCAATCTATAATTAATTGTGACCAAAATAATTTGTTCTTCCATCAGGTAGTAGGGGCCCATGTAGTTACTTCCACCTGCCATAAAATATCCCCCATGAACATAGACGAATACTGGTAACAATGGCTTGCCACTCTTTTTTGGATTCTCTGAAAACTAATCAATTTATAATTAGGAATTGCTTTCTTATATTAGAAACAGTTATGTTAATAATGCATTGCTGAACTACCTTAGGAGTAAATACGTTTAAATATAAACAGTCTTCTTTTCCATCAATGCCCCTGGATAAGGAGTTGATATGGATGCACATGGAACCATAGCGTTTTGCTTTTTTAATCCCTTCCCATTTCTTGGCTGGTTTCGGTGGCTACAACCAACATGATAATATGTAATAAGTATATATCCCTTTACACAATTTTAACCCAGTTCCAGTTACTTCAAATCGTAGGTCTCCAATAGGTGGCTCAGCATATGGGATTCCAAGAAATTGAAAGAACTCGGTGCCTTCCCTGCTCTTGGCGACATGTCCAACAAGGTCCCCATTAGAAATCTTGACCAGTGGAGTGTCCCTCGTATCCAGGTATCTCACTGCATAGCCAACTATTGCCACTAAAGCAGCGGCAAGGTAGCCTTTCGCTTTAGCTGACATGATTTCAATTAAATTTGGCTAGTCACAAAATCTTCATCACATTGTACAAAATGAGTAGGTAGAGCTGATTGTGAGTATCACCAAGAAAAATTAGCAAAGAGGTTTCTGGAAGGTACTACTACTATCAACAAGACAACACAACTACTTTGATGTTGTGCCTCCATCGAATGAAAAAGGAAACAGAGAAGAGTCAACGGATGGGATGATCACAACAATACACTTATTTTTTTCCTTAACCTAAATGTACCACAAGTAGTTAGTTGTTGGTTGTGAAGTGCATGAAATATTTTTTTTACTCATGACTATTTATCCTTAGGGAGTTCAGAAACGTGGCTTTGACTTTTTTGTAGTCATCATCATCATCACGGTGGTAATAACATAATACTGCCAAAGTTTTATATGTTATGTTATGATGAAAACAAAAAAACAGTCAACTCAAAGGAAACTTCATTGTGGGGTTGCATGCAGTAATGAGCATTACTAAAAAATATGTGTAGAATAAACTTTCCATGTGGCTAGTCATGTCCATAGAGCCTCGTAAAGTCAAGCATTGTCTACGGGGCATACTTACTTATGTATGCAAGACAACCAGTCATTTGGTGTCTGGGATTAAAATTTTCATACTTTTAATTCAGCAGCAACACCAATAATATATATGTATATATCTACAATGCAATGCAATCAGCATAAGTATGTACATTTGTGCATGTAGTATTTATATGAGACCGCAGTCTTATGAACATATCCCATGAAACTCTGCATATGTATATTAGGGGCAGGAATGTCTTCTTCTTCCAAAAAGTACCTAAAGAGTAATCGACTCTCCATCCCATCCCATCATCATCAGTTTATGGGACAAAAAATTATATTGGGATTCATCGTTATAGAAAAATGAACTGAAACTGGATGAGAGTCGACGACGAATGGTCTATCCTTCCTGTACATTTCATTAGTGAGTTGTTCTTCTTCTCCCTTTGCGCAAAGAGTGTGGATAGCTGATGATGCTGGTTAGAATTTTCCCATGCATTAAATATTATTATTCTCTTACTGTATTGTAATGTGTATTCTATACTACATACTACTGTGTATTAAACGTCAATCGGGAAGACCAACGAGACCAGTTTTCCAGCCAGCCTCTAGACTTTGTCTACCAAGGCCATTCAATGAACACACAAGTAAAAATATCTCAAATTCATTTGCAGATTATTATGACGATGTTGTGATGCTGCAAAACTTGGTTCGTTTATCTAGTAGGTAAGTGATGCGGTAAAAATAAATTGCAATGTCAATTTACTCAAGGAACATGTCTAGCAGCTCACTTAGTAGTAGTAATACCTTTGCTGAAATTTAATAAGTTTTTAGCATGTTCAATTTTTAACTTGATTGAGATTGCTTCATAATCATTTCGGGTCTCAAACGTAATCAACTGTCAAATTTTCTTTGTTTGCAAGAAAGAACACAACAGTTGATGATGAGTTTACAACTGCATGTTAATTTCAATATATAAGCGTATGTTGTGAGTGAGCAACAACCCATGACGATTTTGATTGAGTGTCGTGCGTCATAAGTTTAGGCAAAAAACAAATTGTCCAAAATATGCACGGTTCACAGACACGAGTTGCGTAATCATTCCAAAAACCGGATCAATAAAAGAACGATGAAATCTCTACGTTCCCCTCCTCCCCTAAGATCAAAATTTTTATATGCTTCTGTGCAAAATGAAATAAGTACATAATATATAACTTCTTTATGATGCACGTGCAGGTTATTGGTACTTGTGATGACTTTTATGACGTGTTAATTACACAACCAAACATTTCAGAACGTAAAAAAACAAGACATATATTTTCCCCGTACTTGGGCACATATAGTAAATGGGTCTATGACCGTTGTTGGGCATTCCAAGCCATACTCAATGTTCAAGGCCGTTCCGAGAATCAGGATAAAATTTCTGATATTATTCGTTTGCAGACTTGGGACAAAATGTGGTTGGCCATAGAATGGAGTAATGTAATTAGTACGCTACACATTTTAGACATAAAATATCGGACTTTTATATGAAACCATTATACTTTATTATCTTCTGCAGATTGTAGGATAATAAAAATATAGTTAAAATGTTTTTAAAAAATGTATAAATTGTTAAAAGAGTTGAAGAGACTCTCCAAACCTTGCCCTTTCTGCAAAGGGCTCACTGATAACTTCCGGTTTGGCATCTATTTTTAAATACGGGATATTAAAGCCCATCGGATTTACACGCTCTAACGTTACATTACGAAACACTAGTTTTTCCCTGAAAACCATAAAAAGCATACATAGAACCAACTACTTTAATACATTAGCTAACAAGAGAATCTGTGTGAATCAACTTACTCTCCATATGCGAAGTCTGCCCATAGTTTCACAACACTCTGTGACATTTCATAGTCTCTGTGAGCTTTGTGAACGTTGGATAGCACACCGAGGTGAAAAAGCATCAATATTTCATCTCCGTGACAAACGCCTGCAAAAAACAACAACAACATGAGATGAGGGCAGAAAACAACACCTTCAGGCAAATCTGGCATTTAATGCATACAAACCTAGATTGTTTTTTGGTAGTCTTGAAAGTCTCCGAATGAAATTTCTAGTTAGCGAAATCCCAATATCCACAATAGGAGGCAGTTGTCCAGTCAAAAGGAGGAGGTTAGAAAATGAAAATTTCCCACGATAATTGTAATAGTAAGCATAAACTGGAGCCGTTTTGGAATGAGCTTCAATAGAAATGTGTGTTGCTGTGTTGTATAGGCGATCAGAAAATAAATTAGTAAAGTTTTGAAATGACCAATGGAAATCCACGGCAGGATTTGGCCCAAAATAATACTCTGTAATTTGGGTGGTAAGTTCCCCCTTTTCGTTGTCAACATAACCAAGCAGCTTTGGAGCTGTTTCGTACCAGTTGTCTTCAATATCTGAGATCAGCTTCCGGTTTCTAATGATTCCTATTGATATGATGTGATATAATATGATACATTCAAACAGTTTAGTAGTAATAATTTTTATTTTAGGTAAAAACATGTATGGATGTGAAAACTTACTTGCAGAATAAATGAGTCCATCTTCTGCATTGACTCCTGTAAGCCATGGGACATTGTTAACAATCCCTCCATTTTTCATAAGCGTCAGGGGCTCATTTGAAAGAAATGTATTTTCATCCACAACAGCTTCAATGGAAGGAGCATATATTGCAAGAGGATGAAGGAGAACGGTCTGCAAATTTTCATAATTAAGAGAGAAAACTATTACGAGAGAATTTCCAATTGTCTAATTAACGTTAATCTATATGGATGATATATGTACCCGGTATTCCAAATGAGTCTGAACAATTTTCAAAGCGTCCGTTGACTTTAAGCAGTCTACCATGCTTTGAGGCTTGTCCCAAGGGCACCCTAGCTTTGATGCTAGTCTTTTTGCTTGTTCTTTAGGATGCTGAGCGAATGACCAAACCTTAATAGCCGTTCCGGACTGTGATATACCGCGAGAAAATAATCCAGTCGACATTTTAGCAAGCATGTGATAATGAACACTTGCACCTCCGGCACTTGAACCAAATAGAGTGACTCTATTTGGATCCCCGCCAAAGTTCCGTACATTGTTTTGAACCCACTAATAAAAACACAACAAAATCAATATTATAATGAAAATGACCCATATATTATCATTGTGATTTTACTACAATGACAATCACCTTCAATGCAAGAACTTGATCTTTCATTCCTTGATTTCCTCTCAGAAATTCATCACCGGTATTTAGAAAACCTAAGATTAGAAATATGGTTTTAGCATCATAAAAAATATTTCAAAAAACTGAGCACAAAAACAAACCGTTACCAAACGATCCGACTCTGTAATTAAAAGTTATCAAAACTAAATCTTGATCCATGAAGTAGTCAGGTCTATAGCTGTTTGAAGAACCAGACATAAAATATCCTCCATGTATAAACACCTAAAAAATCACCAACATTTTGAAGGTTTAAACTATAAAGAAGTCTCGCATATAATATGATTGCACTTACCATAACTGGGAGTAACCTTGGGCCAACTGCATCAAAAAATTCATTGGTTTCTCGGATCTGTAGAAGAAAATAATTTGCATATTTATAATTATAATGATATTACTTCTTTTAGCTGATATGTAAGCAAGTTTGTGTATATTTGGCCAAAACATCAGCAGACCACGGTCTCTTTTTTCGAATTTCTGTCTATGGGGCATTGTGATTCCAATATATTCAAAGTTTCAAAGTAGTTATAAGACAACACGAATTCCTTGAGCATTTCTTGAAATATGAGATGCCAAAGTCTTATATTTTTCAACTACAAAGTGCAACCAGCGCATGCAATACAACCAAACGAAAGATTGAAACTGCTGCTGCTGCAGCTTGACGTCGCTATTGAATTTTTTTAAATGTATTTTAATTTTCATATGCATCTAGATTGATTCAGGTTCAAGTAAGATGGTTGAAAGCAGACGAAGCTTGCATATTAGATCTAAACATATGTATTTCAATGCATTGATGTAGACAACTGACAGGCTAGTTTGCAAAAATATTGTCTCAGAGAACAATTAAATGACAACCAAAAAGGATATTATGCACTTTCAAGTGGCTTGAAAGCAATATATGGATTGCATAATGTGCCTTAATGTTGTGGCACGAGACACATGCAGCAATTAAAATTGACGTCTGCAATATTTCTTGGTGACAAATATCTAAATGATTTGTGAGCAGTGTTCATCAAAAGAAAGTAAAAAAAAACAAGAAACATTGTTAGTGAAACTAACCACAGGTCTGAATAAGTTGATATAAAGGCAATCTTCTTGTCCCACAATTTTCGAAGTAAAGAACTCAATTTGAAGACATTGACTTCCGTAACTCAACGCATCTCGAACTCCTGACCAAGGTTCTGGTGGTTTTGGTGGCTATTTTTGTTGATTGGGAAAAAAATAAATTGCCACATTATAGAAAAACATGGAAAACTATGAAGGATCCTGATATTTCAAAAAACGACAAAACGTAACGTTCATACTTCAAAACGTAAATCTCCAACGGGAGGACTTGCATATGGAATTCCTAAGTATTCCATGAAAACCCTGCCATTCCTGGATATCCCTGTTTTCCCTTGTACTGCTCCTGACGTCGTGTCCACAACTTTAGTCATTCCTAAGAGATCGCTATCTCTGTAAAAGTACGTCATTAGGGCTAAAGGAACGGCTAGTACAGCCTGTCTGATGATAGCCATTTTGATCAGGTATATTCATCTCTTGATATATCACCAAATAGACTCGAAAAACGCTGAAAATATTTCAGAAAACTACTAGTAACAAAAATCACAGCACCAAACTCACAAAGTATTTTCAATCATCCTCTTGTCGAAACGGATTGAAACTTCTTTACCTTCACATCAGTTTTGTCTTTATCTTGTAACTGACTTGAACAAAAACTAAATTCCTTGGTTTACAGTCAGCCAAAACGCAAATATTCACTTTCCATATTTCCAGCAAACAAACTTTACAACATATCAATAATGTCTATGTACACACATTTGCTAGTGATTCAACAACACTTCAGCAATATTCTCCGCCGGCTTTTGTCATACACGGAAAGATTGAAGCTGACCTTGGTCCAACAACCAATATATATATTGCTTCGTCTTCTGTAGCATAAAAATATAAGCACTGTATTTGTATATATAGCACTAAATTGTTTACTTCAGTTCAGTCCAGGAATAACTGGAAGTTCCAGTTTGGTTTTCAGAATATCGACTGAGCTTACAAAAAGATGATGATGATATGTTGCTGTGTTGTTGGTTACCAATTGACTGCCAAAACTATTCAGTGCTTCATTTTTTTAATGTAAAAACGTTTACTTCATGACTCAAGGCTCCTTCCTTCTTGTTATATCGTAAAAAATTACTGCATGTCATTCTGTAAATAACTGCAGACAGTCTATTTATTGATACACATGTGTACACTTTAATTTAAAAAATGTAAAATTACAAGACAATAAAATGCTAGACTTTTCACGCCAATAAAGTGAGATCAAGTACAATATGTTTGTTTACATAACTACTAGAGGTACCACACACACATTCATACACCCATAAAATTACGCACAGTGATTAGATTAGATTAGTAGATGAAAACCATCAGCATTGTTATGAAGGCTTTACACCTTCAGCAAGTCCAAAATCACTCTCTTGATCTAGATGTGGTTCGATACAAAAAATAATAATAAAAAAAGAACTCTTGTACACACTTATGTAGCCCACATCATAAAAATACAATGAGTTGGCAGAAAAATGAAAAAAAAACACTCTACCTCCTTCTCACGCAATCAGATTTTTTCCTAATGACTACTGCGATGATTATAATTTCAAAAGATTTTTATTCGATTAGGAAGCTGCAACGATGCAAAAACACAATCGTTTGTGTTATGGGCACAATCCCAATTTACACGATTCAACTTGTTCACGGCCAAAATGATGTTCATAACAACTACGACAAGAATACTCGAAAAAGTTTAAACCCTTACGTATTAAAAAACTCATGTTGAATAATAACAATTTGATTTTTTATGCAACGTCCTTAATCCCATTTTTGAAAATTTTTATTTTGAATTGTGAATTATGACAAAGGGTTTAGTTGTCCTGTGCTCAGAGACAACTAAAGTGCAGTTTAATTGACTGCGACTGACGATGAGTTACTGCCGTTTGGTGCTTGAAGGACTCTTATCAAAACCTGAGCTGCATTGCCGCAGCGTAAAAAGTTTTTCTGCAGAGATAAGTTAATGAGTCACAGCAATGCAAAAGGACTACATTCTACATTGTCACATTAATCCAATATGTACAGCCAGTTTCTTGACAAGTAAGCGCAGATATTATCAAGATGAGATAGATGTGTGTATGCACCATGTGCATGTGCAAGCGTAAATTTCATTTTCTTGTTTTGTTGCATTTTATACACAATATAAATATAACTCAAAGAGAAATCTGAGGACCATCATACAATGTCGTCGTCACCGCTGCTAAAAAGATGCTGAGTAAAAATTGTTTATTTTTTTTAAAACGGAAGGATTTACAACGCTAATAAATTATTGTTTTGGTTGGTGCCGCAAGCAAGCCCACTCATAAATATACTTTTGGGCTTCCTTCCTGTGACAAACTCTCTAACCAGAGCAAAGCACATTACCATTACCATCCTGTCAGTTCATGTTAACTATTTTTGCCTCGCGGATAATAGGTACGTATATTATGTGAAGTAGTGTGAGTAAGTAAAAACTAATTATTATGAGAGCAGTTCTGCAAATGATTTTGAAGTGTGCAGAAATGCACTTCCATGCAGTTTTACGCAGTCAAAAAGAAAAAGAGGAAGTGGAAGCCAGTTTGGTATAGCTACAAACCCTTTTTATATTTATAGCTATCCATTAGCATAAAAGATACGATATAGATATTATGCATTTGCTTAGGTAATCACATTTTAGGCATTCATTCGTCTGGTGGTATGGTGTGCATGCTCAAAATGTATCATGCTCTGCTGCACTTACCACAAGCAATAGAGATACAGACGAACACATTCCTTCCTAGAATCTCACGTATTATGATCAAATGCATGCATGCCTTGTAATACTTATAAGAAAGAGTATTATGAGTTTGTCGGCATATCCTTAGCTAATTACTGGTTTAAATTGTAACGTAGCATCAAAATGTTTAAATTGTTATCTAGTTTTAATTTTTATTGCTTCTATGTACTATACCACCTTTAATAAAAGTGGAAATTTGTATGTGGAATTGATAATTTATGCATTATTATTTTAAGCTACTTCTATAGGAATATGAGCCTGAATAAGTTTTATAAAACCAATAATATTCAATGTTTTGTCGCCCAATTGAAATCTTACTGTGTGTAATACTTAACATAAAGATAGTATGTAATGATGCACATATTTAGATGAGAAGATGATGATGATGATGATGATGACCTATGACTAGTGCTCTATGAAAATGAAAGGTTTTGGAAATCAAAGGTATTACTTAAAGTAATAACGCAAGATTTGAAAGTGTTTTTGTTTGATTTTAATTTCAAAAAACCAAAAAAAGGAAACTAAAATTGATTGATTAACCCTTATAGGACATACTTATCAATGTGTGGTCACTGGGTTCCTTCATTTCTTATTGTGTCTACCGTTCTCTCACCTCGGCCATTACTTCTATATTGAAAAAAAACAGAGACTGTTATCGTTAGTTTAAAGACATTTAGAATTCAGTAGGATTTTAATTATACCAAATATTACTTACAAAACAGGTGGTTCCAAAAAAAATACAAGTGCGACAAGAAGGACTACCGCTGTGCTTGATAATTTGGCCATGTTTCACTAAAGTTTGATTGAAGAGACAGGCGGAAATGCTGTTGGATGTTGATCTTCTCCTGAAGTCTCTTGTGTGATGAAAATGTTGGGGATGTGTCTCGCAACATTAAAGTGTATGTCCCATCAATTTAAAAAAAACTATTTACATCAAACTAATATTAAAAGGAATGATTTATTATAAAACATATTAATGAAATTATATTAGGAAATTAGTATTGTAGGAATAGCAGAGGTTATAGTATACAATACTTGGAATATCAGTTGAACGTACTGTAATGCTAATCATAAGATTTAGGCATCTGAAGAATATAGTATATCTACTGCAATACATCATGGTGCACTTAATGACCCTACCTTAATCACCCACTAGGATTTAAATTTCGGATGTCGCTCATATAAATATTATACTGGAAAAAAATCACAAAAATGCAAGAGTCTCAACTTAACGGTTCCCAAAGCTTGGCTAATTTGGTACATTGGTAATGTTTCTAGTCGCTGGAAAGCTGTTGTAGAGAGACAAAGGCATTGTGCATTTCATGTAGTATGGCAGGGCAAATTTTGATGAAAGTAATGTTTTATCCTACCTGCTTTATGAAAGGAGACTTTTTATGCAATATATATTATGTAAATGTGTATTTGATTGAGTTGATCATGGTAGGTTTAGAGTTGCAGGCATCTGAATTGGTCAGCCCTTATAAAACACGAAAGTGAGCTTTCGACTCTGATGCTCATGAATGTATGAAAAGGGAAGAAAAAAATGCTACAACAATTTGTGACTACGTGATCTTGATTTATTAAAATACTACAGTAAATTATTTTACAATGAAAAAAATATTCATTTTGGAAACAATTGGGGCATACTTTTCGATGCTACATTGTAGAACCGATAGGCCGGATATATAACCTCCATCGGATTCCGAGGAGGCGCAAGGACTTCCATGGTTACATTAGGCATCCCCCTTACGAGTCTCACGATGGTTCCGACAGCTGTCTGGAATGGTGCCTGTGAGGAAAACCGAAATATATTTATTTTTAAATGTTTCTATTCGGAAATGTTTTTTTAAAGTGTTTTTTACTTACCGCTTCTAGATTCTGTAACCAAAATCCCACCAGCAAAAGGATGACGGAGGAGGAGACGCTGGTCATGTTGACGGTCGAGGTTTGTACGGTTGAATTAAAAGTTGAAGTTGTGGTATGTGCTTCTGAGGATATCTCAAAAACGTCTGATGATTCTGTTCGAAATGGACCTCAATTTATATGGGGTTAGTGACTAATCGTAAGTTAACATTGCATAATCAGCATTGATTTCGAAATAAACTGATATTAAAATAATGTTAAAACACGATAATTATGTATATTAAAAATAGGCTGAAAACTACGATTGGGTAATCAGCGCATTAAAAACAAAAAGCTTTAGACTTCAAATACTGTAGTAATATTATTACTGGGCAATGGAAATTCGGTTTAACCTATCCCAACTGCTGATTGCTGTGCTAATATGCACAAAAAGTAACTCCAATGCTATATTGCATTGCAAAGCAAGTAGTATATCGTCAAAGTGAAGTATCTATCTACTCCTGCGTCATTTTTTTACTTCTCCCTGAAACCGAATATTATGCAGTTTTAAACCTATGTAGTCTTTCCCATACAAAGAAATAATGGGAGTATATACAAGGTATCTTCAAAAATCCAAGTAAAAGGCTTCCAAAACATTTAGATGACAAAGTTTTAAAATCTAAGACGTTGTATCATTATTTATTGCTAGTTAATAACTTTGTTCAGTAACTCGACAACGCTTTGACTTTTCTGAATTCTGTTTTCGCCAGTGAATAGCTTAGGAAAAACTAGAAATCAGGCTAAATTATAGGCTAAATTGGTCACATTCCCTCATTTTTTAAACCCTAAGGTATGTCGTGTAGCATTTCATTCGACAGCTAATCACGAAAGAAGATCAACCATGCTATGCACACTTATCTCCAATGCTATCTTCAGGGTCAAATGTCATGATAACCTATCCATGCATGATTTACAATAAGGAGCCGAAATAGGACTTGCATTGAACCAAAATAAATATGATGGACTAATGTCATGATAACCTTTCCTTTTTCAAGCGTCAGGTATGTCTTACGCATTTCAAATAGGGAATCGCTTTCTATGCATTTTAAATAGTGCATATCTTGTATCCATTTCAATACCTCAATTTCTTTCGTAGCTCAATATTAGAAAAGACCAACAACCATGATATGCGCGCTTATCTTAGATGTTACCTTAAGTGTGTAATGTCATCAGTTTTCTTTTATAACCCTAAATTGCCAGTTCGTTACACTCCTGGGTTACCAGGTTTATTGCTATGTTTAATCATTGTATAAATTTACAACACATTTCAGCTACGCATTGTATCTAAACCAAACCATTCCTGCACAATAGGGGCTCATAATCAAATTATAAAGCTTCATATTCTTGATTTATATTCGGTTTTTAAAATTTAAAGCAACTCCAAACTCAAATAGCTTCATCTATTGGGAATGTTTCTATGTACTTCTATCGGAGATATATTGGAGCATGTCGTTTTCCTCTCAGCCCCGACCCCGATAGTGGCCACTTTTGCATTCATCAAGACAGATCGGAGATGCGCATGTATGTTTTTCTTCACGATAATGAATACTGTTTGCTTTAGTAACTCTACGCAAATGTGTATGTCTCGTCGTCAGTACAATGCTATGCTTTGGTTTTGGTTAATATTTTTCAATATTTTGGTTGATATTCAATCCAACGTAAAACCATGTATGTGAGAAAGTGCAACTTCAACATACCATTGTCTATGAATCAGTTGAGAGTATTTTAACCCAAAAAGGCAAAGAAACCCACGAAAAACAAAGGATTTCATTTATTACTCTGAGACGGTATACAGTATAGCAGATATGGGTAAGAGGAATGATAATATCCATGGAGTCTTTCTGTCTTTAGTAAAATCGAAGGGCTTTACTGAGAGTCAACTAGTACTAGTCTAGTAGAGAGTACTTGTACCCCCTTAGCTTGCCTACCCTTACCCATTTATGTATTCCATAGCTTCAAATGTTGTCATTCTGCTTATATTAATTTGACAAACAACAACCTTTTCAGCTCACAACGAACATATATTATAATGTGTGAAGACACGGAAATATAATATTTCTACTTCATTACCTCAGTGTTGTGAGTTTATTACTTGTATTAACTTCAGTTAATTACAATCATCTACATTAGATCCGACTGGCGTGACGCGGCACCGGTAACCGATTGTCAATCGTACCGTTTTAAAAGGTTACATTCAAACAATAATTTTGCAAAACAATTTTATTCATTTTTTTTTGTATATTGCCTCTAAAAAAGTGTTAGAATTATCGTATAACAACTTGAACTTGATTGACTTTAATATTATGCCTCGATTCAAACAATATAGGTGAACACAGAACCTTTGGTAATGCCACTGAAAAAGAAACGTGGGGTGGAGGAGCAAAGTAAGGAAAGTGAGGTGGAGAAAGTCAGGTAAAAACTTTTATTAAACTTACGCCATTATCTTCATTGTGTAAATCAATTGTTATGGTAACCACTATATAATGATGTTTTATTTGTAGGGAAGAAAGTATTGGCTCCCTCAATTCATCAATAAAACCCTGGTGTGGACCAGATCAGGTGGGTCTCCATTGAACATTTGAAAAAAAACTTTTAACACAACTGATGCATTTAATCGAACAAAACAATAGTTAAAATATTTTTAATTTCATTTCAGGTCCTCGAATTGATTTTCACACTTTGTACTAAATATAATACCAGGAATGTTGGAAATGATCTGGTACAACAAAAGAAATTCCTCTTGGGTTGTAGACTGGTTCATCCCCAATGGCGAATTTGGATGGACGATGTGTTGGAAAAAGGGTGCCTGAAGACATGGGAAAATTCTAACTTTTCAATGGACGTCTTACGTTCCGATCATCTCTTCAACTTTGCTCACTTGCCAGTTCTCACACCGCCACCTGAGAATAACTCAATGATGAAGTTGGTCATGGTTCCAACTGCAGTTCAAGAAAGTGGAGTGACACCCTTTCCCTGCAACTCATTAAGAGTGTCTTCCTACCACTCTGAACCCTCAGTTTACGCAAACCTCAACGAATCCTACAACTTAATGGGGCTTGTCAGTTTCTTCGCTGACTACGGACACCACCTCACTTCTCTCATCTTGTTTTCGGTTAATTTGGCTCCGGAAACCCTTCAAGGGATTCTGAGGGGAACTCAAAACCTCCAAGCAATGACGTTGGATACTGTGCGAATCGCCATCAATTTTAGGGAGAAGCCTTGGCAGCAGAGGAAATACTTTGGAGGCTGGGTGTTGACATCCCTTCTTCCCGCACTTCCAAAGCTCAAACATATTCGGCTTTTCAATACGGACACAGTTGAGGAAGTTAGAGAACTAGCACTTTTGGATCCTACCTTGTTTGAGTGGATTATGACGCCGTACAACCGTCAGCTGCTAACGTTTGATGGAGACGATAATGACACCCGCAGTTTGTCTGAAGCCATCCCAGTTGGTTTCCCTTTGTTGAAAAAGTTATCAATTTGGAAGGTCAAATTTAGCAGTGGTAGGTTGTTCGATTTTTGTAGACGACTTGAGTACATTTTCTTGGGAGAGCTTCAGTTGGGTTTGAAAACGGATTTAGAATATGTTCAATTGCGCCTTTCTCTCTTTGCTGGGACCCTCATTCAACTACATTTGGACGTGGTTAGAAATAGTAAAACTGGGAATGTTCTCAAGTATTATGATTGGGAGTGGGAGAGTGAATTTCCCCGTCGATGGTCTGCAAAGAAAGTAGTTTTTTCTAAGCTAACAACCTTCTCCATTCTGTTCCCAAAGTTTGCAAAGGAGGTGGGAACCCTGAACGATATGCTGAGTTGTATGCCCAACTTGGAGACCCTCAATTTATTCAGATTTAGGGAGGACTGGGAAGAGCGTCAAGAGGCAAGTCCGGAAGAGATTGCAAGTGCGAGGGAACATGTTGAGCAAGAGGAGTATTGGGTCATTTGCCCTAGGCTAAAGAAGATAATTGTGAGGCTGGAGGTTTGTGACAGCAGCATCTTTTTTACCAAACGAGTATCTCCTTAAAAAATTGCTTGGGGATGTCTCACTTCCTTAACGCTGCTATTGTTAACTAAGGGAGGAGGCTTTGCAACATGAGCGGATTATTTACAAGGTGTTTATCTGGAAGTAGTAATTGACTATATGTTTCCAACTGGTATATTAATATGTTTGTTTTAGCTAGCTAAATATTGTAAAACAGTCTTGAAGTTTATTTTGACATAATTATAAAATATGTATAATTTTTAAAACGTTTTCGCATCTTGTACTAAAATATTTATTCCCATGCATATATACATATTCCATACTTTTTCACGACATCTCAGTTACGCATCATTTATTACTCAACAATTAAAAAGCAAATACACCTAGATATTTTCTACGATTCGGTATTACCATAGAACTGATCTGACTCATATTACTTGAATACCGTCGACGAGTTGAGTCATCAAATTTTTTTTAACGAGATGTGGCGTAAGATGCATTCTCGCTTACAAATGAATTGATGGCGATGACATGCATGATTTATAACAAGGTGCTGAAATAGGATCTGCATTGGAAAAAATAAATATGATGGACTAATGTCATGATAACCTTTCCTTTTTCAAGCGTCAGGTATGTCTTACGCATTTCAAATAGGGAATCGCTTTCTATGCATTTTAAATAGTGCATATCTTTTATCCATTTCAATACACCATCGTAGCTCAATATTAGAAAAGACCAACAACCATGATATGCGCGCTTATCTTAGATGTTACCTTAAGTGTGTAATGTCATTTGTTTTCTTTTATAACCCTAAATTGCCAGTTCGTTACACTCCTGGGTTACCAGGTTTATTGCTATGTATAATCATTGTATAATTTTACAACACATTTCAGCTACGTATTGTATCTAAACCAAAGCATTCCTGCACAATAGGGGCTCATAATCAAATTATAAAGCTTCATATTCTTGATTTATATTTTTAAAATTTAAAGCAACTTCAAACTCAAATAGCTTCATCTATTGGGAACGTTTCTATGTACGTCTTTTGGATAAATATCGAACAGAGGTATATTGATATGTTTTTTTAGCTAGCTAAATATTGTGAAACTGTGTATGTATAATTTTTAAAACATTTCCTCATCTTGTGCTAAATATTTATTTCCATGCATACTTATTCTATACCCTCACACAATACATCTCAGTTACCCATCATTTATTACTCATCAATTAACAAATATTGAGGAGCAGGAGGTTTTCTTCATGATTTAGACATTTTGCTTCCCATGTGGAAGAAGGGTAGTTTACTTAATCTTCTTTACTTCAGAGAGATATATATTTGAAAAGAATGGAAAGAGCATTGCTATTACTTCTGTGTGACTGGACGGGTGACGGACTGTACTTTGCTTCATGCATTTCTCCATTTATCCTTGAAAGTGGAGAAAAAGAAACTACAACATCATCGCATATGATGTACACGTTTAGTTATCTTTAGAATAGGTACCACACCACCATGCATCCGTTTGTTTCAGTTACTCTTCATTTATATCAATAACCTTAGATGCAAAACATGTTTTTAAGGGACAGGATGGAGATGCTTCGTCAAGAATTAACATGTTATGAATAAAAAGTGCATGAGTTGCTGGCTGGATTCATATTTTTCATGAAAAGCAATGAAGGAATATACGGTGAACGTTGTCTTTATAGATTTTTGACACTCTGCTTTGTGTATGTATAAATAGGTATGCTTGATAAGATAACATATATGCTATAATCTCCACTACGGAGGGAGGTGTGCAAGAAGCTATATGTGCATTGTAGCCAAGTCATTCACACTCTTCTCATATTCATTTGACCAGAAACATCATATAATGTTTTAGCTGACACTTAACATATATTGTACAACAAAGTTACTGAAAAACATTTTCTATCTAAAGTTTTAGTTTTGGTCCCGGTTCTATTACATTTTTACTGTTTTCACTTCATATTTCCATTTGACTGGCCTGTCACCGCAACTGTTTTGATATATAAAAAGTAACATTGAAAACCATTTCCGTGCATTGTATTTTTTGCTATGATTTGACAAAAATAATTAAAAAATTAAAAGGTGATGGGTTTCGCTGCTGTGACAAAGTTGGTGCCGACTGAAATATTTTGCTGATGTTAATGTTTACAATAAATTTCAAGGTCAATGGTCAAGTGCTATTCAGTGCATACGGAGAAGATGTCACCAAAAGGGAAGCGAAGGACTGGGCGACAAAGTAAAGACCATCGAAGGGTGGAGAATGTCAGGTAATTACTGCGATTAAACATATAGTATTAAATCAGAGAAATGAAAGCGTGTGCGAATGAAAATTTTGAATGCTTGGTTACTTATGGATTTTTTCCTTTCCAAACCATTATGTAAATCATTGCAGAACGGTGGAGCCAGTGCAGGAGGATGCTTTGAGGGAAGTAGGTAACGTCAGCTCCAGCTCTCATTCAGCAACTGACGGATGGGGTGGAACGACACCACCTGAGGTGGGTCTCCAACATTTAATACCATTGACTAATGCAAATGTTTATGTTCATACCAGTGGCTAAACCATTCTCAATTTATTTCAGATCCTTCGAATGATATTTGAACAATTGATTCAGAACAGTAGTATAGGGAATGATCTGGCGCAGCACAAAAAATCCCTTTTGGATTGCAGACTAGCTCATCCCCGCTGGCGAAATGCGATGGACTCTTTGCTGGAGAAGAAATGCCTGGACAAGTGGAAAAACTTTGAACTATCACAAAAGATCTTGCGTTCCGAACATCTCTTCAACCTTTGCACCCTCGCAGTCATCCCACCACCTGGGAACAATGTTGAGGTGAAATGGATGTTTTGTCCACCTCATATTGACGCAAGTGATCCTGAACTCAACCATGTTCCAGCTAACTCCTTAAAAGTTTCCTCCTACCCATCAAAACCCTCTGGATATGCTAATCTTAACGAATTTTACAGGGTGATGGGACTTGTCAAGTTTTTCAGTTACGGTGGACATGGTCTCACTTCCCTCGTGTTATTTTCTCTGACCATGGCTCCAGAAACTCTTCAAGGAATTCTTGGGAACACTCCTAACCTCATTGCGTTGACACTGGATAAA
Organism: Orchesella flavescens; assembly: GCA_964034955.1. Lineage (NCBI taxonomy): Eukaryota > Metazoa > Arthropoda > Collembola > Entomobryomorpha > Orchesellidae > Orchesella > Orchesella flavescens. The sequence goes on along the minus strand of OZ035953.1, from coordinate 14,438,380 downwards.
GTTTCTATTTCTTTCCCTCCCAATTTCTCTCAAAATCCTTGGTTTGGGCGTCTACGTCGGACACCATCGTCATGGACGTCAACCGTTTTACCCCCACTTCCACAGCTCCAGCATATTCGTTTCTTCCAGAGCAGCAAAGGTTATCGAAATTTAGGAGAAGAGTTTATCGATGATAAAAATTCTACTTTGTTTGAATGGTTGGTTAAACCATATCAGGAGCAAATTCTAACATTTGACGGAGATAATAACAACAAATGTTCTAATATTAAATTTCCATTGTTGAAAAGGCTAGCAATTTGGAGTTTTAGAGATAGTGCCGATTTAAGTTTAATTCGTTTATGCTCCACACCTGAATCCTTTTCCCTTGGAGAATATTGGTGTCCCTACGATTTGGAAACGCTGCAAAACAGTTTGGCTTGTTTTTCGGAATCCCTTTTGGACTTCCATCTCGACCTTCTTCGCAAATGTGATCGTGCCGTACTAGAATTTTCCATAGTAGAGCATTTTAGGGCATTGCTTGGAATACCCTTTCGATGGTCCACCAATAATGTTAAGTTTAACAAGCTGAAAACGTTTTCCATACTTTACCCCAAGTTTGTGGTGGAGGTAGAAACCCTCAAGGATATGCTGAGTTGTATGCCGCACTTGGAGACCCTCAACTTGTTGAGATTTAGGGAGGACTGGGAGGAGGGGCAAGAGGCAAGTCCGGAAGAGATTGCAAGTGCGAGGGAACATGTAGAGCAAGAGGAGTATTGGGTCGTTTGCCCTAGACTAAAGAAGATATCTGTGAGGTTGGAAGTTTGTGATGAGAGCGTGTTTTTTATTAAGCGATTACCAACCCCAATTATTGCTGGTAATTGACCCAGTGTTATGATGTGCTAGTTACTACATTTGTTTTTATTCAGTTCTATTTCTGAATAGCGTTATAATGAATTAAGTTTATAAGTAGACGTAGTAATTAAATATAGTTGAGTTTGTTATTGATAGGTTTACCTAAAATCGAATTTAACTTTTATAATAGTTATATTTGTGTTAACTATGTCGTAAGCATTGTCAATTGTGTTATTATGTTCAGGTAATTTGTAACTGTGATACATGCCGACGCGATATTTAATGAAATTTTGCTCATTGAAATGAAATATTGAGCTACTTACAAATAAAATAAAATTTAGACCATAGAATCAGATATTAAGTATGGCAATCTAAAAATCTAATTTTTGGTGCATTTTAAATTCATTTACAAGTTCTTTTGCATTCAAACCATTTTTGATGATAAATAAGCCATACAGAAATCCAGACTGCTTAGCATGATGTTGATGATTACACATGCTTTTTCCATAAAACCATAGAAAACTGTGTCTTTTAGAAGCAAACGGAAATCATTCTTTGTGCGCATCTACAACGACAATAAAAAAATAAATGAATTGGTTTTCATACTTACAATGTTATGTATTTTATTTTTTCTGTCATTTTTTCCTTCTTTGGAAGAAGAGGTGCATATGGTAATTAATTCATTAATTACTACCCTAATTGTTTTTATCATTATCGTAGATTGTAGATGGATTCAGATTCATTGATTCGGCTCGAGTTACAATTGAATTTTTTTAATGGAATTACAGTTGGCTTAACTAACGGAGATATAAATGTGTACATTATTTTATGGCGAACTGCCTTTGCCTACTCTCATTTTTTGTGTGACTTCCATCTTGTGTTCTTGTTGATAAAACTAATTAACTTATTTTTTAATTTAAATTACTTCTGATATATTCATATTCAGAAAAACACAAAGCATAAAAAGCTGATAAGCAATAAAAACAAAAATAAAGCAACTGCAAACTTAAATAGCTCCTTCCATGAATTGGAAATGATTCTATTTCTATCGGTGATATATTGGAGTTGGAGTATAAATGGAAAGAGCATGTCTTTTTTCTGTTAGCCTCGACTGTAGCTTAATTAATCCACTTTTCCATTCATCCTCGACTTTGGAGGAAAGGAAGGCAGAGCAGAGGTGCCCAAGTATATTTATATTTATCTTTAGGATAAGTACAGTTTGCTTCCGTAACTCAACGCAAGGAAATCATCAGAGTTTTTAAGGGACTGGTATATATCGTCTCGTCGTCAGTAAAATATTTGTGTATATATTTCATGCTGTTCAATACTGCGCAAACATATACATGTGCATGTGAAAAAGTCCAACTTCAACATACCATTGTCTATGAATCAGTTGAGAGTATTTTAACCCAAAAAGGCAAAGAAACCCACGAAAAACAAAGGATTTCATTTATAACTCTGAGACGGTAAACAGTATAGCAGATATGAGAAATAGAGGATGATAATATCCAAGGAGTCTTTCTGTCTTAAGTAAAATTGAAGGGCTTGGCAAAGAGTCCAGTAGTAGAGAGGACTTTCGCCCTCTCAGCTTGCCTACCCTTTCCCTTTTATGTATTCCATCAGCTTCAAATGTTGTCATTCTGCCCATGTTACTTTGACAAACAAGCTGGCAACGAGCGTATTGTATTGTATGAAAACACTGAAATATAATATTTCTACTTCGTTACCTCAGTGTTGTAATTTTATTGCTTGTATTCACTTCAGTTAATTACAATCATTTACATTGAATCCGACTGGCGTGACACAGCAACGGCAACATATTGTCAACCGCAGTTTTATAAGGTTACATTCAAACCACAATTTCACCAAATAGTTTTGTATATTTTCTGTGGTGTCTGTAAAAAGTGTTTGTTGATTTTCGTTGACTTCAATATTAGGTCCTTGAACTAAACACAAAAAGGTGAACACAGACCCTTTGGTTATTCGCTGAAGTGGAGTATGCCACCGAAAAAGAAACGTGGGGTGGAGGAGCAGAGTAAGGAGCGTGAGGTGGAGAATGTCAGGTAAAACTTTTATTAAACTTACGCCATTATCTTTGTTGTGTAAATCAATTGTTACATGGTAACTACTATATAGTGATGTTTTATTAGCAGGAAAGAAAATAACGGGTCCCCCAATTCAGCAATTATCCCCTGGTGTGGACCAGATCAGGTGGGTCTCCATTGAAAATTTGAAGAAAAAAACTATTAATACCCCTGATGCGCATATTCGTACAAAACAACAACTGAAATATTTTAAATTTCGTTTTAGATTCTTGAAATGATTTTCACACTTCTTACTAAAAATAATACCAGGAATGTTGGAAATGACCTAGCACAACAACAGAAATTCCTCTTGGGTTGTAGACTGGTTCATCCCCAATGGCGAATTTGGATGGACGATGTTCTGGAAAAAGGGTGCCTGGAGACGTGGAAAAATTCAAATTTTTCAATGGACGTCTTGCGTTCCGACCACCTCTTCAACTTTGCTCACTTGTACGTTCTCGCACCGCCACCTGGGAATAGTTCAATGATGACGTTGGTCAGGTGTCCGGCTGCAGTTCAAGAAAGTGAAAAGACACCCTTTCCCAGCAACTCATTAAGAGTCTCTCCCTATGACTCAAGACCCTCAGTTAACCCAAACCTCAACGAATCCTACAACTTAATGGGGCTTGTCAGTTTCTTCGCTGACTACGGACACCACCTCACTTCTCTCGTCTTGTTTTCAGTTAACTTGGCTCCAGAAACTCTTCAAGGGATTCTGAGGGGAACTCGGAACCTCCAAGCAATGACGTTGGATACTGTGCGAATTGCTATCAATTTTAGTGAGAAGCCTTGGCAGAAAATGAAAGGAGAGTTTACCAAAGATTGGTTGTCGACATCCCTTCTTCCTTCCCTTCACAATCTCAAACACATTAGACTTTTCAATACAGACACTGTTGAGGAAGTTGGGGAACCATCATTATTAGATCCTTCCTTGTTTGAGTGGATTATGACGCCGTACAAGAGTCAACTGCTAACGTTTGATGGAGACAATAATGGCACCCGTAGTTTGTGTGACGGCATCCCGCCCCGTTTCCCTTTGTTGAAAAAGTTATCCATTTGGAAGCTCAAATTTGAAAGCGGCAATTTGTTTCTGTTTTGTACACGACTTGAGTACATTTTCTTGGGAGAGCTTCAGTTGGCTTTGGAAGTGGAATTAGAATATATTCAATGGTGTGTTTCTTGGTTTATGGAGTGCCTGATTCAACTACACCTGGACGTGGTTAGAAATAATGAGACTGAGAACGTGCTTATCTATATTGATAGGGAGTGGGAGAGTGAAACCCCATGGCGATGGTCTGCAAACCAAGTAGTTTTTTCTAAGCTAACAACGTTCTCCATTCTGTTCCCCAAGTATGAAAAGGAATTAGAAACCCTGAACGATATGCTGAGTTGCATGCCCAACTTGGAGACCCTCAACTTATTCAGATTTAGAGAGGACTGGAAGGAGGGTCAAGAGGCAAGTCCGGAAGATATTGCAAGTGCGAGGGAACATGTTGAGCAAGAGGAGTATTGGGTCGTTTGCCCTAGGCTAAAGAAAATAATTGTGAGGCTGGAAGTTTGTGACAGCAGCATTTTTTTTACCAAACGAGTATCTCCTTAAAAAATTGCTTGGGGATGTCTCACTTCCTTAACGCCGCTGTTGTTAACTAAGGGAGGAGGCTTTGCAACATGAGCAGATTATCTACAAGATGTTCATCTTGAAGTAGTAATTGACTTTTTGTTTCAAACTGGCATATTGATATGTGTATTTTAGGTAGCTAAATATTGTAAAACAACCATGAAGTTTATTTTGACATTATTATAATATATCTAAAAAAGTTAAAACATTTCCGCATCTTGTGCTGAAAGATTTGTTCCAATGCATTCGATATTTTGTCAACTTATCCTAGTTTTGCATCATTTATTACTCATTTATTACATCATCAATTAAAAAACAAATGCACCTGATAACTCATTTTTCTGACAAACGTGTTACTTTCCTGATTCTAATTTTATACAAAAGTGCATGTATCTCCGCATTCGAAATTTGTTAAAGGTTAATTTTCCGTGGTTCTGTATCGCCATTGGAACTGATGTGACTCATGCATGATTCATAACAAGGGGCTGAAATAGGACTTGCATTGGACTAAAATAAATATGATGCACTGATTCCAGTAAATGATGCATTTAAAAACTCTGATATGAGAACTATATAGTCGTGCTTCTAATAAAATTTTATGCTGAGCAAAAATTCATTTCATTTTTTGATACAGAGTTGGCAAACATCTTTGTAATTAAATCGCAAATAAAATGAAACAGGCACAACGTAACATAAAGTCTCATGTATATGTATACAATACTATACTGGCTTTTAATTTGTGGAAGTTAATGTTTTCAAGTTGCCAATCTGTTACATTTCTAACTATAATACAGTCTTATCTAAAACTAGGTTAATCTTTCGGAATCACAGGTACTTTCGTACATACTTGTATTGCTACAAGTAGTCATAACTAGATAGTTGTTTATAAAATAATTGAAGAAATACTGAATCATATCAATAATAATTCATAAAAATCATAAGATATTCCAAAAACTATACGGTAAAATCCATAAAATCATCGCTATCAACTGGTGCTCCATCACTCAATTATCATCCTAACAGAAGGGACAACAGTGTGACTTATTGCGGGGGCATCGTTTGCGGAGATTGTACCTTGTACGAGGAGTTAGTTGTGTTGGGCAAATTCTGCGAAGTAGAACTACCGGCTCAGCGATCCGTCTTTTCTGCTTTGTTGAGGCAATCTTCCGTGGTTCTTCTTTGACTAGGAATAGATAGGAGGAGAAGTATGCAAATATTATTCATCGTGATAATATATGTATGTAAATCGTTCTTAGTTGAAATGTAATTTTTATGTTTGTAGCTACATACCTAATGCATCGTTGTTGGTTGGTAATGTATTCAAATTGCGATGGTTTTTCGTTTCCACCTCTCCCATAGCAAAATAAGGTTGTTCCTGCAAACTTCTCAAGTAGTTTGTAATAATATTCCTGTTGTCAAATTCTGAAAGAAAGAGAGTAGAGGTTATGCTTATAAGTATGGGGAAAAACCTAGCATCAATTAATTTAAAATTCTACATGTATTTTCTAACGTGTTCTCTCCTTACCTTCTTTCATCATGGCTCTTAAGATTTGAGTCTCCCGAGAAAGGGATCTTGTCCAGTTGCCTGTAAATTTGAAGTCTCCCTTTAGAAATTGTATTTCAAGGAAACCCATCATCTTCTCGATTGCTTCCCGATCAATGACCTCAGAACGGATGTGCAGCTCGCGAATCTTATTCATTATAACCAAACACGTAGAACAGAGATAAAACTTTTCTCTCGGGCATTCAGGGGGAATGGCTCTGGCATTGAGGCGCATGCATTCGCCCACGCTTTGGAGAAGTTTGGTGCGTAATTTGGTGTCAAGCTCGGAGAACATCTTGCAGGGTCCAGGTTTAGAGCAAACAAAACACCGAACACCACCAGTGATCCTCTTTTTAGTTTTTGCAAGTGCTGATGGTGATGAGAATCGTACAATGTGCGTCTTACACATCTTTCTATGTAATGGTCTTGAACAATTTATATATCTGCAACCAAAACTTGACAAGGAGTCCTTCAATTAATAGCTTAGTTTTCTAATCAAACCGTAAAATATTTAGTCGGGCGTTTTCAGACTCCTCCACCTCTTTAATAGTTCAGTCAGATTTAAAGTTTAAAATCGTTTTACTGTTTGAAAGCGGTTAGTCAAATTCAAGGTTTAAAATCGCTGTAGTTTTTCAATAGCAATTGATCAAATTCAAAGTTTAAATTGTTGTACTTTAAGTGATAAAATTGGTCGTCGTCCTTTACGTTTAACAGGAATGTGTTGTGAGCGGAAACTATCCAACAACTAAATCAAGTATCCAGTTTGACAAAATGTCTTGGTAGGAGATGCTCTTGCTAGATTTGAGTGCCTTAGTGTAGAGTAGTAATATGATATTTTGGGTGCCGGAAAGATAATTTGCATGATACGGTGTGGTGGTGGTGGTGATGAAACCAGCAACGGATATCAGAACTAACGAATAGATGGTTTTGTCTTTTTATGGAGAAGACTTCTTTGTGCATTGTGTTATAAATAGGGACGTATTCGATTGAGACAGCAACAAGACATACAAATTGCCAAACGCTCATCTCTTCCTTACCATCTGCACTCTTCTGCATCTGCAAGTGGTTGGATATGGCCCCCTTACCTTGATTCAATAGAGGTCTGCTTTGATGACGCTCTACACCTTAAGTGAAATGGACCCAGCTCCCGGATGCTTGTTATCATTATTTGCATTTTTTCATTTCGAATATTATTTTGATTTTGTCGCAAAGAAGCCAAAAACTGTTAGTTGTGATGTGATGACTACCAAGGAAGATTGTAAAATGTGCACGTAAATTGGGAATAACGAAGCGATAATGAATCTCATATGCTTGTACTTACCATCGAATAAGACTTGCATGAAACCAAGACTGGGGTCACATCACACTGTTCATACAAGTGTACATAAGGTTTTTTAATGCACAAGAGATCTTTCATTTCACAGCTAAAAACTTTTGTCAATGACTTTCAACCTTTTTTGTAAGCTAAATACCTGTGTGAAGGTTCATAAGTGAAATTGACATGAAAAAGAGAACAAGAATATTCTCTACAGTCGAGCAATGTGAAACTTAATAGGAGATACTAAGTTGAGTAGGAAGTAGAGATCATTTACTTCTGAATAGTCAGCAAAAGTAACTAACTAATCCTGGTCTAATACCTATATTATCTAGCATAAGTCCGAAATGCTTTTACAATCTAGTTAACAATCCAACCCAGCAACGTCCATCTTATCGTTTTTCTCATTTTCAATTTATTCATAGTTCTTATTTCCATACTGTTGAAAGATGCTTTCGGTGATGATACTTAAATAGTGACAAAACCACATGCTTTGGTTTGTTTGGTACATTCATATATGCATTCCATTTTTCTAAAATCCTAGAACCAAAGTCAAATGAAATTATTACATACAACCGACAAGTTAAAAAGTTGTACACCAGCCTCTCCAGCCTCAAATTGTCTGTTTGGATCTACGCACAAGTTAAAAATATTCTGAGAATGAAAGAAGTGTCTGGTAGGAGTATATCATAAATGAATTGCAGTAGGCTACATACCATGCTAAACCATTAATGTATGTATGTGTTTGTTGGATAGAAGGTTCATGAAAATGTACATAAAGCACTTTTGCTAGTTATATATCTAACTCATTCTCTTTGTCTAGGTGAATACGAAAGATGTTTTGATGAATCTCCTGTCAGTTGTCAACGTTTTTGGGTTAATAAAATCACCAGGGTAGTTTAAAGTACAGTATTTGCCATCTGATATCTAACTAAAAATACGAGCATTGTTGTGTATAGTCATATTTTCAAGACCGAGCAAAGAGTGCTCTTGTTTTTATGGACAGAGATTCAAATGCACATGAAAACATACAATAATAGACAAGGATAATGGTGAAAACATAAACAACGAGCACATAATCGCATATTATTCTTACGAAACTTTTTTAATTTAATCTTCCATCAGGCTCCTTATCTTCTAGTAGTACAATAATAATATTCATATTGTATTTTTTAATTGGTGATACCCTTAGTCTGTAGTAGAGTCCATCGCTTCTCATCTCGTCGCCTGCTCCATATGGCATTAGAAAATAATAAAAAAAACAAATTTTAATGCACAACCTATCTATATCATTACTATTACCATAAGGCTTTACTGCAGGTCTTGAACATAAATGTTTCTCGGCAAATGCCTACTGTCTGTTATGTGTTAAAGTAATACTTTATTAATATCTGGTCATCAAAAGGTTCACACAAACTTACCGTTTATAAAACCAGTATCGAATAACTTTCAGATCCATGCCGAGGCTTCCTGCAAGAACACCCATTTGTTCAGACGTTGGGCGAGAATTCTCGTTGTAAGCAGTTGCAAGTGTAATATGTGCTGAGGTTCCAAAATTATACTTTACCCTTTTCTGTGGCCTTGCACCATTTAGCCCAACCATTTGTTTCTCTTTGTGTCGCCTGTTGAATGGGAATAAAAGTAATGCAAAACAAACACAATACAGAACTTTTTAAACGGCAGGATTTCAAAGAATAAGGTGTAGAATCAAAATATCAAAGGACGATAACAACTTACCGATTAAAAAACCATACTTTAACAACTTGTGCCCTCATGCCCAGGTTCTGCGCAAGATTAACCATTTCTTTAGTACTTAGTTTAGGATCCTGAGTGAAAACTTTTTCCAGTGCAGCACGCACTTCCTTTCGAAAAACCGTTCTCGGCCGTCGTTTTCTTACAATGGGTTCAGATGTGTTGAGTAGAGCAGACATGGAGCTCATATTCGAAATGCTCACATCTTTAAGCCACATTTTTAGCCAAGGTTTTAGCGCACACATTTTTTTAAATGACATGTCGAGATTTTCAAATTGGCAAATAATCGCTTGAGATAGGCTTTCCCCATAGAATTTTACTATTGAAGCAACAACTTTGCCTGGAGAAAATCCTTCAATCCACATGACACAAGCAATCAAAATATAAAATAAAACCTTTCTCCAATAAATTTACAACGGGATTCTATTCAATTCATTTTAACATTGAATTGGGACACTTGCCTAAACTGAGTCGCTTCTGTTTAAAAGTTTCAGCAAACTCTTCTAGTTCTTCGAGTTCAGGATACCCCGGCGTGTCATTAATTGGGAGCCAATTAGTTGGGATTGGAGGTACTGAGCTCCTATTTCCATGTGGAACATTATTAGTCCATGGGTGAGTAGGTAAGGGGAGTGACTCATGGTTTTGATCAAGTGAGAAAGTATGATTCTGATCCTGCTGTACATGAAAATTACGTAAATGATCCTGGACCGGCTGTAAACAGGAAAAATTAGCCAAGTCATAAAACGCTGTTTATATCATTGACATATTCCACATATAATATTCTTCCATCATCTTTACAGTCTATCATTACAGTGCGAGATTACTTGAAATGCTTTGAATAATAGCCAATTATTACCTGATATTGGGAGTAGAGATGTGCCTCGGTACAATGTTGAGGCAGCTGAGCATCCATTCCACTATTACCACTTTCGTCCGTTTGTAAAAACATTAAAATTTTTTTACAAGTTGTTGTATCCCCTTAAACTAAATTTCCTGGGATTCTTTGATATCTCCCACTGGAAAATCACCAAGGAAACTGATTAGATGAATCAGATCAGATCAACAAGTAAAAAAATTTAAATCTGATTTCCGTAAATTATAAACTTTAAAATTTATTCTCTTAAAATGTTCGGTACAACAACGTCTCAAACGAATGACGAATGATGTTCCTTACTAGACTTGACTATTCAAATGATATCCAAAAACTCTGTTTCACATAGAAGATGATGCTTAAGGCACGACGGTACTTTATGAACAAGTGTGCTCTGTACATGATAAAACATACATAGAACATCCTTAGAGCGCCAATAAAATGCATTTTTTTCTTCATTCATGTTCTACTTTGGTTCCCAGTTAATGTATGCAGATTTGATTTAGATATCAGACATTATATCACAAGGAGTATCAAATTCATTCTCGTATAGCCATCCCCAAGTGCATGCTCGTTTTATTTTTGAAAAAAGGTGCTGAACCCTGGATCTACTGCTAGTGCATGGGAATGTTATCGCTGACTGTCTTTCACTTATTTAATCTGTGCCTTTCCAGCATCCGGAACGAAAGTAATGTTGGCCACCAATGTAGAATGCAATAATGACATTTATTTATTTGCATATGACAATTGACCCTAATTACCTGCTTCATATCTGCGGTTTTGATTGACATATTGAAGTTGTCTGAATCGTTTGTGATGGAGCAAGGAAAATATTCGTCAAGATTCGTCAATCCTTTCCTTTTTCTAGCGTACTGCATACCGTGTAGAATATGATTCGAAAACTAATCTCTAGAGAACATCTAACATGATATGCGTACTTATCTCCAATGTAACCATGAGGGTCAATGGTCTTTCTTTCCACTCTTTACCTAAAATTGCTAGTTCGTCACATTATGATACATTCTTATCTTACTTTTCTCCGTTTACGAAAAATTTAATAAAACCAGTATCATTAGTGAATAGCAATTTGGTCTTCCATACACGACTTATTCGATAAAAATCTTCTTAGAGTTTGTTCAAAAAGATACATAAAGAATAAAATGTTTACACCTAAATCAAATGGACGTTGAGTTGAATGCATGCAAGTACATGTTGGTTAGCTTAGGATATTTATGTGAAACCAAAGCAAAGCCCATCATGCAAGCATGTTATTCAGATTCATCGTCATAAATAGAGAATCTGGAAAGGAGACAAAGCGACTAGCAAAGCCAAAAGCATTGTACTCAACCTATAAAGAATTATAACCTCCATGTGGCATGAAATACACGAATTCTGTCAATGAAATTATGACTCATAATTTATATTTTAGTTTTTTTTAAATGATAGTTTCTTTGCTAACTAATAATGTCAAAGTGTGGTGATACAAGGCAACGATTAATTTAAAAACCAACTTTTATTCATTTATTTGCAGAGAATCAAATTTGAGATCTATCTATCCTTGCAAGAGGAAGGTGCAGTTCCGATAGGTCACTTAACATTAATTGCATTTATTATTTACTTGCTCCATCATCAATATTATTAATTAAATCCACTTGTATTTACTTGAGGTACAACTGAACATTGGATTGCAACAACATAGGATTTTTACAATGAGTACACTATGACAGTTGGAAAATAACGGAGTTTCCGGATGCTAGCAAAGAGTTTTGGCGTGAGTTAGATGAGAATGACGCTACTTTACCCACTAGATTGTACTTGGAATTGAAAAGTTATGATAGAGTATGTAACGAGTAGTCCCAGTAGCTGTAATAAAATTGCAAAAGCATCAGTACACAAAATGATTGATTAATATTTGTTACACAATTTAATTTAGATAAAAAATTTGATGTAATCTCACTGAAAAAACGAGTCCATAGTTTACAATAAAGTAGCGACATGAAATACAAACCGGATCATGCTCAATTTCCATCGCCAACAAGTTCATCTTGCCAATATCAGTTTGAGTCAAGGTCACATTGCCCCAACTACTGTTTTTGTGGTCCCGTAGCCATTTTCTTAAAAACGTTTGTACCTAGAATTAAATTCATATTACTTAACTTTTGGTTTGATGTTCTATGAACAAAAAAAGTCCCCCAACCAAATAACAATCAACCTTTCTATGGAATTCACAGGACCAAATCCATGTCAAAGAACTTAAGAGGATGTTAATGATCTTGTACCAATGCGTTTTAAACCTTCCTGCCTTCATAACCAAAATTGGAGTTACGGCGTAGTAGGATAGTGTTATGACGAACAGGTTGATGAACATAGTTCCACATGAGCGGTTTATGTGCTCGTTCAACTCCTTCAACTTCTGAAGGTGAAACATTAGCTGTAAGCATGCAAATAAATTCCAGTAATGTAAGCAAAAGGGTACTAAGCATTCATCGATTGTTGAAATGTAAACACAATTACTTGATCAATGGAATGAATATTCTGAATTTGAGTCACAAACTGGTTGCTTACGGCATTCATTGTGAAAGCAAATATAAATAAGAAACATTTAGCCAAACTAGCAACTCTTCCGGAACAAAACATCCACCAGTGAAGTATTGACTTGATAATGGACTGATAAATGGGATCTTCCTTGTAGTCATCATCCCTAGGTCCCGACCAAACCCCCATAGTTGCGTTAAGTATAAGGTCAGGTATGGTTTTATCAATATTGTTTTGATGAGGAGAAAGTATGCCCGTGCCAATGCTAAGTAAAGTTACAAGAAGAGCCATGCAATACGCCTAAAAATATGTAAAAGAAATGAATTATTGTCTTGAAGTTAAGGACATACACCGACTGAAAAAATTATCTTACCTTAAGCTTCCAAAATTTGACATCATGGTAGAACATGTGTAAACCCATGAGAGTTTCTAGAATCAATTTTCTACGAAACCAGATCAGGTTCCAAGTGATTAGGGTCATCCAAGTATCTGCAGTGAATGAAATTACTGTCAAAACCAAGAGTATGCCATTCTTTGTTTGAGATTTGACGACGGACAGATACGAGGCGTAGATTACTGAGACCAGAGCACCAAATTGATGCAGAGCTGCGATAATCTATTAAAAAAGTAACGATGTTGATTATTCGCGTTGAAAACGTTCGTAGAAGTATCGGAAAAGGTCAAACGTACTTTCAAAATAAGTCGTTTTTCCTTCACTTGATATACACAATGGTTTTCCTCTAGTGACTCTGGCCTACTAAAATGAATAGAAAAAGGGATCCATTGCAGAGACGAAAGTATATTAAGAAAGGTTTTCAAATAAACGGCACATGAGGAACCTTCTCCATTTTCAGTTCTAAGCATTGTTGTCGTCATACCACTGGAGTAAAATTGCAGTGCAAACGGTTGCTGATAAGGAATACTTTTTAGCATGGTTTTCTATAAAAAAAAATAGTTTGATGCTTCAGCTTTCTACCAGCTTCGGCAATGTGTGCAAAAACATTGACTTTTGAACACTAATGTTACTTTGGGACCGTGTCATTTTAGTTGTTTACTAAGGGTGTGTTGTGTTTAGCACAGTCTCATTTATCGAAATATATTTTGAGGAATGTAATAAAAACTTATATGCTTTTTAAATTACAACGCTTGTATTTCATATAATGACATACTGACATATATACGACGGAATCATACACGGGAAGAATTTTTGCGTAAACTTTTATTTTTATCGTTACTCCCTCCATACGCATTCATAAAACAAACCAATCTAAAATTTCGCAAGTCCGATGTTTAAGCTTAATATGCTATGACAGCTTATGTAACAAGTAGTCCAAGGGGCCGTAAACAAGTAGGAACAATTCAATACAATAAATCAATTCATACGCTTCCGTATCTTGTCATTATAATCAGAATCCACCAGCAATTCCAAACTGGTGTGACTTCAAATTAGCAGCAAACATATGCAAACAATTAGTTTAATGCTTCTATCAATAGTTGATAGATGCCAATGTCACGTCAAGAGGTTTGCAAAGTCATTTCACGAACTTTACATTTGGTACTTTAAATTATTGCCTGCCTGCTTGTACTTTTTTCAAGCCTTAAAGTTACAATACAGAATTTCAATTAGTGAAAGTAGAATTATGTCGCGTTACATGACGGGCGTGTGATTGCAATTATTCACCAAGTATCAAGGCGCCTAATGCATTAAAACTTTCACATAAAAAATAGTAAAACGTAATAAAGTTGGGAGCACTGACATAAATAAATTACTTTAGAAACAAAAACGTTCCAAAAACATTTTGAGGTAGCATTTAAGTTGGAAGATTTCTAATACCTTGCATCCATGTAAATTAGTTATGCCTTGCTTTATGCAAATTGGCGCACTGTAATCCCATATTGCTGAAAAAATCTAAAAATAGACGAAACGTTCAATTTTATGCCTTATCCGGATTTTCATTATTCACTATATTTTCAGATGACATTATGAGGTAGGTAGGTACCTTGAGTTACTTTTTAGTTTGAAACATGATTCATTAGATGCAAGCATTTCGCTTCACCTTTCCATTCGAATGAGATAAAGTGTCATAACATTAATACGTTTTTGACCTCTCGTAAAAATTCTATGGCCATGACACCTCAAGTGACCGGCAGTGACGTTTCTATCGTTTTCTTTGTTCTCTGGGGGTATAAATACTGCTGTCTTACAGCTTACAGCTTCATTCGCTCTTCGGTGATTCCACTGAAAACTAGTTTTTTTCTGAAGCTGACTACATTGTTTCCAGAAACAATTCCGCTCAAATTTCCAAAGTTTACTGAAAGTTCCCATCAGGAACATTCCCACTTCCGTTCAAGTTTTCAACGTTAGCTGAAAGCTTCCAAGTCATTTCAAAGATTTTCAATTCCGAGTCTTCTAAAGTCGAACCTTCCAGGAATTTCCGAAATGGCAGGGTCTTCAAGAAACGCAGAGGAAGTTTCCACAAAGGAGTCTTCTATTCCAATTCCATTCTACTTGAACAGTCACATAGAGAGCAAGTATTCTTCCGCCCGAGAACTGGCATTTCTATGTGCAGACGGAAGTTTTTCTGAAGTTGAAAAGTTTCTGAAGTCTTGTGAGTCTTATTAAATCTTTGATTGTACCTATTAAAAATATAGCGATGTCAATAAATTTTATCTAATGCATTTTTACATTTTTTGTTTGTTTGTTTTAGCTTGGCTGACCATAGGACAAGCTCTCAACGTCGGACCTTACCCTGCCCCTTGCGAATGGTCCTGCCTAATGTTCGCTTGTCGCTACCTGAACGAAGAAATCATCGTTTACTTACTGGATAATAAAGTTGATTTACACTACTGTTCTTCTGGTAAGATTCGGCACATCAAAATTATTTTTTAAATCCATTGCAATTATCTAATTTTGTGGGCAATATTTCCCCCTTTTTTATTCTAGATGGATTTACACCATTGATGGCAATAGCGGTGGCATCTTCTCCCCAAAACCAGGAGGAAAGCTTCAACTGCGCTCAACACATACTCGACGCTGGTGTTCAGATTTCCTACGTTCCAAGCTTCAATGGTTGGACCCTTCTCACAATGGCGGTTTCAAAAGGCTCCATAAAGCTTATTAAGCTTCTTATCAAGGCTGAAGCAAAAATAAACGAGAGAGATGACCGCGGAAGAACGGTAAATAATTAGACTAACTTTTCTTTCTCCCTAATCTAGTCTTACTTTTTATTACAAGGGAATCTAATATTTTGTATTTTATTCAAACTTTTTTCAGCCCTTCAACGTCGCGGTTGCCAGAAATTTGACGGAAGTGGTGGAGTTGCTCTTCAATTCAGGAGCTGATCCTAACCTAAAAAACTTGGATGGGGACAGCTGTAGCATGATTGCCCACAAAATCAACTCAATTGAAGTAAGTAATTAGTGTTTCTGCTAAATTACCATTCTGCGTTGAACAAAATAGTACAGTTTTAATAATTTATTGTATGGACTTGTTTTTTTCTTTCAGATGCAGCAATGCGTGGAAGCAGTACTCAAGAAGTCTTC
This sequence comes from Orchesella flavescens, assembly GCA_964034955.1. Classification (NCBI taxonomy): domain Eukaryota; kingdom Metazoa; phylum Arthropoda; class Collembola; order Entomobryomorpha; family Orchesellidae; genus Orchesella; species Orchesella flavescens. The sequence continues at coordinate 14,422,288 of OZ035953.1, read as the reverse complement.
CGAAGAGAAATATGAGGGGAATAAGCAAATCCGTGACGAAATGCTGGAGCTGGTCAACAAAAAGAAGTGTCAGATGAGCAAGAAAACCATCGTGAAGTGTAAGCTACAGGACCAAACCTACCCTGCAGATGTGAAGTCTCTTATTCAACCTGGAGCTGTGGAATTACCAACCAAACCTGGGACTGATGGCTTTTTAAATCAAACGGGAGGTGTGGACTCTTTTCATCAAACTGGAGCTATGGACTCTTTTGATCAAACTGGATGCCATGGAGACACAATTTCAGATGATAAGCATGAGGAGATGATGCCATCACATCACGTTGAGGTCGAGAGAAACGGGGTTCCTTGGATAATGGGGGGATTGGCCATGTTCGCTGCTGGCTCGATGACCCAATTTCTTATTAATAACATTCGACGTTAATAACAATGTCTCTTATTACTTTCGTTTATATACCTACTCAAATATTTATGTATATTTCAATTTGGAATTTTAATATACTACACAAACGTAATATTTTATAATTCAATCTAAACTAGTCAAAGTAGTTTTATGAAAAATGAACAGTGTTTCATTTGATTGTAAGATATCTAATATTTATCTTTTTAAAAGGGATCCTATGTTGTTGTTGATAACCTTTACGAATGTAGTCAATTCGTATTTGCAAAATGTTTTGGGACTTGAATATTTTGTATTAAAAGGTGAAGGTTAAAGCAAAAATCTCGGATGTTCTATTTTTTATCTTCATGATTTGCACCCGGTTCACTAATAATTGTCTAATTCTGCATGCTCAAGTAAACCAACAATGTCAAAAATAATGCATTTTATTCGCTAGTAACTTTCGCTCAGTAAATGATATAGGTAACGCTTACGGACAAGTCATCAACTTAGCTTTTTATTTTATTTCCAGCACAGTTAATATAGTAGGTTCACATCATAGCACTTCATGTTAGCACTATTGTTTCCCAATTTGATCTCCCGTCTTTGGCTCCGTCGTCACAGATGGAGGGTGTCCATCCGGGCTGCTGGCCGGGTTTTCAACTGGAATCCTTTCCTCATCTCTCTTATCATCAAAAACAAAGATCTCTAATTAGAACAAGAAAGGTTTAAAAATGAGTTTTATTCACTTACACCCATAAAATTTTCCAGTATGAATAGTAACATGGGAAGACACGAGGTGAATAGGACCATCTTATATGGAATTGACGATGCCGAGTTGCTGGGGAAGCTGATGTTGAATCTCTGGATCAATTTGGGTTCTGGTGCTTAGTATTCTAATGCTGAGCAGTTATCGGAGTAAAATAGCAAAAAATATTAATCTCATGCTTAAAAGGTTGGCACTTGATGACAATTGATTAGTTTCATCAATTTCTTCACAACTTGTTTGCGCCATCTAAAACAATAGGCCATTCTTCTAACATGAACAAGGACACTTTACAGCTTCACAGTTGTTAAATTTACTTCTCAGGCTTTAACAACAGCTTTACTGCTCAGACCTTGTGTTTTTTTTTTCACTTGTCATACTTGTAAGTACTAATCTGCATGAAATATGTATGGGGTAATAAAAAAAGATATATTTTTCACAGGAATATCGTAAATGTCGTGCATTCGTACTACATAGAAAATAAGAAATCCAAATGTTAAAATGTTATGCTTGTTGGACGTAATATATAAAAATAAAAATCACAAACAATGTACCATCTACTATAATCATTTCCAGAAACTGAGTATTTGAAATCCATCTAATCATTACTTGATCAACGTTCATGGAAAGATTTGAGGTACAAATACAAAGGTTTCTTGTAATGCCCCGCTCTTGTTCTACATTGTATGATTTTTTTCTGTTTCTCCTAATTGAATAGTAAAAGTTAACCAGCAGGTAGTCATTAGATAACCTTTATACATGACTATATTTGAATAATATTCAATCTCTTTAAATATTTGTACATAATTATACATATGTATATGATTTTATGATATCAAAAGTCGTACAATTCTGTGTCTCTGCTGGGTTGATTTTGACTTTGACTTTTACATTAAAACATCATCCAACGAAAATAGGATCCAATCTGACTCCTCTGACTGTCTTACTTAGTTTCATTTCTATAATGATATGTTGATGATCACTGTCTTAAAAGCTGTGAAAAATGTTACACCAAGTCGTCATCATATATGAAGCTTACTGATGAAGCAAAATGATTAGCATAACTTGATCTACAAAAGCAAAAAGCAGATCAATCTACCACTACTCACTCATCTTCTTCCTTTTAACAAGCATAAATATTTGTTTGATTTTCTGTCGCTACGTAAACCTTTACAGTCGTACTCCAATCCAATCCAACCCACATCGTATTTGTTAGGAGCAAGTGGATAAAGTTACAATATTTTGATTGCGATAGTCGCTAACCAGAAAGCGCGGATAAGAACCACTAATTATCAGTCATTAAAAATGTATTCGGATGAAGTTCAAAGTTAACGAGAGAGCACCTATTGAACTCTCAAAAGCGTGTGTGTGTATGCTTGCTATAGTTGCATGTGGTTACCAAACCAAGGCAGTCCTCGAGTCTCTTATAAGCGATATGATTACATTACAATGTAATGGTGCTAACCTGCTATTTGATAAATCGTAATGAAATGCAGGTTTCACATAAGTCCGACTTGACCTGAAGAAGTCGGGTCGGAATATTTTTTTTATGTTAATTCGTTCATTCGTCTGTTTTAAAAGCAGGTGATGTGTTCGTGATGATGTAAGGAGGAAATCTGTTGTGTAATTATGTAATGCTCCTGTTTCCTGTCCTCTATCTTATGTATTGACAATGTTCGTGACATGACAGGGCGGAAGATGCGTAGGCAGGAAGGAAATGCTCATACATAAAACTCCGACTAACCGATCTTTTTTTGAGTCCGACTCCTATCACAACCATCAGCATCATCAAAAGATGTTGACTGAGAGTGACTGGAAAAATAAAGTGACGAACTTTTAGCTGACTAACATGATGAAAGAAAAAAGGTAGAATGGATGCATTGCATAAGAAGACGGTTAACATAATTAGATCCCAGAAGGAAGGAAAAAAATCTTCTTCCCGAAATTCTTCCTGACAGCTGAGCTGAGGTTTTTAGATTAGATTCTGGTGAGTAACATGCATACATAGTATTATAAAAATGCACTCATATATTACATACATACTTTGAGTATTGGGGTATAATTGTCTAAGGCTGGTGTGCTGACTGATTCTAATCATCTCGTTTGTGAATGAACGGATCTCATACATATGAAAACCATATGCATGAAAAAACATTTACTCAGGAAGTCTTATAATATATTATGCATCTGGCAAAAAAATAACGGAGGAGGTTAGCTGCTATCTTAGACAGGAAGTTATCTACATTATACATTGTATGCATGTGTATTTGTAAGTAAGTAGAGGATCCTCTCACTCATTCCATCTTTCTTCTTCTTTTAAACAAACAATTTGCTTTCTTTGGCAGTCTTACAAATTTTCAGCTTGTACAAAAAGGGAATTCATAAAGCGGATTTGCATAAAGAAATTTACCATTTCCTTCCACAAAAAATTGGAAAGTTTGGGGGATAAGACAAAGTTGTTGTTTGAAAATTTAAAAATATTATATGCATCACTAGCAATATCTCATTTCCTCTTTCGAATGTTTGACCGGCCTGATTGCGACAAAGCTCCACCGAGAATCAATTCGGCATGTTGTACAAACAGGAACCAAAACTCGAAGAATTTTTATGGTAACCTGAAAACCAAAACTGCTCATCCCACTGGCTCCTGTTATGACAACTATTATTATACACAAATCAATTCTCACTTTTATGATCGATCATCTTCTCATTTCACTCAACATTTTGGTGTCCCGCATATTTTGGTTTTAATAAGCATCTTTTCCAATCAAAGGAAAAACCTATGGCGATTTGTTATTATTCGTCTTTTAAATTGTTAAATCGTGATGGGAGGAGGAAAAAGAGGATACACAGCTAAAACTATGATGGATGATGGTCGTGGTGTCCAATGTTTTTCTAGCTTCTGCGGAAAACCACCTTAAGACACCAAGCTATAGATGTAGATATTCTGTATGAATCTCTTGTCACTAATTGACAAGTTATTTTATCTTTGAGCGCCGGTCATAGCAGTGCGATGACTAAACAAATAGGAATTCGGTTTTTTCAGCTTTTGTCACATCCCCGAGGTAATAATATGCTTCAGTTATTTTTGGAATATTGAGGATCTTACGTGAGGTGAAAAAGTCTCAAATATTTTACTCTTGGGGCAAACTGAAAATCCATTTGTTTCATGGTGATCATGCATAATTTCATTAAGCTTTTTGATTTTTAAGCTACCCCAAGTTCAACTACACAGTAGAAAAATTAAAAAAGAATTTGGTTAAACCGAAAAAGAACACGGAGGATTGTGATAATAAATCATGATGGGAAAAAAGTAGCATTTTTACTATTCCAATAGGAAAGTGTTCAGCTTGCACTACCTTGTCTTGAATCCCGCAGTGATGATTGTGCAAAATGTAAGTTTTTTTTATATAAGATTATACTCAGCCCAAAAAAGTTAGAAAAACTTGTAGTTTCTTGAATGAGTCAAGAGAGGAACAGGATACACTACTATTCATATTCATATACTAACTTACCTTTACCCACCACCATTTATGCTTACACTGTATCTTGAGCAAAGTACAATCAGCATGAAAAAGAGATTTACAAAACGTTTCTGTAGTAAAAATCAGCGCAGTCAGATCTACATGATGATGATCATTTCATGGCACAACCATCATCATCATTGCTAACAGTAATCACTCAAATAAGAAGATTTACAAGTTTTCCTTCTGTTTTTACTGTGCGCCTCACATATTTTTTTCTTACTACTAAATGCTTCAAGTACCTGAATAAAATGTGTTTGTGTGAAATCGATATGGATCTACCCTGCCAATTTATTCTTTTTCAATGTCTTTCTTTCGCACATTACCATCCATAATAAATATTTAAATGCCAATGTACAGCATATATAAAACCACTAAAAAAAGCCACCTGTCACCCAAAGCTACAATTCTTATTTGATTCACCTCAACCATAAAATGAAATATATATGATCTACAATTAAAATTGGAACACGACAAAAAAAACAACATCAAGATACGACACTTTATTTTAGTGCGAGAAGATTTTTTAGGGTGGATTTAAAATTCACGCGGTGCAGTGTAAATCATGCCCATATTATTAAAAAACTTTTATTTACGACCTACCCAAAAACACTGTCACAGGTCATGTCATATGAGGATGAGTATGAATGATTTCCTTGAAACAATTTTGAAAGAATTCACTCTAAAAGAGCACAAGCTGACAATAATATTCGCATTTTTTTTGTGCTCCCCAAAGCTTTCAAAGAATGTTTGTGCAAACAGTTGGGAACAGGAGAAAAGCTACCTGACAGGTTGTGCATTAAATAACTTTGCTTCATTTACATCATATCACATCACATCACAACTATGTATGTGCTTTTGGAGCAGCTCAAGCTAAGTTTATAGAAACAATGTGGGATCACAATGCAAAAATATTTTTTATCCGACAAGTGTCCATTCATTCCATCACGTCACATACAATCTTATTAGCATGCAAGTATACATGAAAAGTTTTAGCTTCTTTACAAAGTAAATTCCTGGTCTAAGTTGTTCGGCTAAAGTATTAACAAATAAAGCCTAAAGAAAGAAAAGTGTATTGGATAAGTTCAAAGTTGGCTTGTTTTTTGAAGCAGTTGGAAATCACCTTTTGAAGCTAGAGAATGTAAGTTTATGTACCTATCTGGTATAATGAAGGAAGTTGTAATACATATTAGGTAGAGGTACTACTTGTCATATACTTGCAAGAAGGTGGTGGTCCAAAATCCAACCGTTTTCTTGATTTATAAGCTGTGAATTGAAAAGAAGTGAGAGGAAAAGGGGTAAAAATACATTCATATTTATTTTCCCGTGATTTTTAAGCAGAAAAAGGTGAAAAGGAGAATGGATATGAGTCATACACTTTAGCTTGAGTTGAGTTGAGCCCAACAAGGCAGACACTGTTCTAATTTAGGGAATTCTGTGTACTTTCTCAGGTATTATGAAAACAATACAGAGAGGCTCCTTGTAATCCGTTTTGGAAAAAAGGGTAAAAACGTGAAGAAATGAAAGGCTGAGGAGGAGGAAGGAGAAGAAAAATAAACAGCATTTCATGTAAATTTGGCAGCGCCAATTTAACATGTAACTTTGTCAGTCTGTCTACATGTACATGAAGGAGATTATTCATAGCTCTCAACATGCTTCCCATAAAAGTTAAGCCTTTCTAGCTAATCTTGCTGAAAATTTTCATGGTTGATAAACATGCACATAGTTAATTTGCTTTCTGTACTAACTATTTAGTTTATTTGATATTTTCCTGGGAAAATTTCCTTTCCTTGGTTGGAAGGTAACTATAATTTATTAAATTTGGACAGATTCAATCTTTCTTCTACTTGTGCATCAAGGAGATTCACAGAGCAAGACCTTTTTGGGTGTTCAATAATGTAGAAATAAAGTAAACTCTCATCACATTTAAAAAAATTATGTTTAAAATCAAGTTTCCTCATACACAAACGCTGCATGTTGCATCCTTGAACTCATAAAAGTTTACCTTAAAGGCATTGGGATTCTATTAAGTGCGCAGTTTGAAAGCGGTGTGCTGGCAGACTAAATCATTTTTCTCCGCAAAAATCATCTCTGCTCATTATTAAAATTTTTGAAGGGCGAGATCGTAAATCATGTATTTGTGGCACGATTGGTGATCAAAAGATACGGTTTTTTTCTCCCTCTCATAAACGTCACTTCACAAAACAAGGAAACCAAAGCAAGCCGTCAATCATGCAAAATATAAAGTTGATCAGCTATAAAACATTATTGTTGCTAAGTCTACTGTACTATTGAATAGAATACGGATCCACATACCAACCAAACTCCTATACAGGCTCCTCCACGTGACCTGATCTTGTATCCTATCATGAATTAGATGATGAACGTTTTCGTTTAAGCATTAAAACTTTTATTTTTTATATTAAAAGCCATGAAAAATGCATGATTCCCACATTGTTGATGTTTATCAAAGAGATTATGTCAACATCGTGAGTGTAAGCAAGATCAAGCGTATTATTTACGGTTTGGTCAAAACAATCAACAATGCTCATTTGTTGAGTCTGTTTTTTTCTCTTCTTCTTTGCCACTCAAAGTAAATACAAGAATAACAATAGGTTGCTCAAAAAATGTTTACAATTTTTATTGCTTTTCCTTTTGGACTCGTCTCCTTTGAAAATCTATGCATCATTAGAAAAAGCAAGCAACAGCAACATTATCATATTAGAAAGGGAGGATGATGATGATCATGCAGAATAGTGATCGTTGTGGTTCTTATTTTTGCATATTAATTTAGTATCCCTTTAATTCACTGGTTCTGGTTTCATCCCAATTTTTTTTCACCAACAATAAGACAATGAGGACAATGACGATGATGCCCAACTTTATAAATTACATTCCCAAAACCCTCCAACGGATCAGGATCAAAAGAAAAGAGAGAAGAAGGATTTGTGGAGAGAGAAATTGTAGCCAAAATAATGTATGGAGAATGCACACACATATAAATTTCCATACCAATCACAACATTACTTATATGAATATATATGTCTCACACTCACACACACACATCCCATCACATATTATACACATTATTATTATTATATTATGCATAAGACATTAAAAGACAGGCCACAGAGTTATTCTAGGATGCTATTTATGTTTTTCTTTTAGAACTACTACTACTGGTAGGTTGGCAAAGGAAGGCGTAAGCATGTACATAAAAATCTGCTCGAAATGTGAAGAAGGAGAAGAAGTAGAAAAAAGATTTTTCCGTTTCTTCAATGAGTATATGAAGCAAGTCAAGTGAGCTTTACTTTTTGTAACTTAGTCTCAATCAGGATGGATGATGGGTGCCGTGAATAGTGAATCCTATGAGTTGAGCATGTACTTGAGAGTTCACTGCTCAAAAAAAGCATGGATAAATGAATGTACGTGTGTGAGTGTGTGTGTGTGTCTCATGCTTCTTGCATGAAAAGCAACCCAAAGTAGAAAAGCTTATCAAAACAAGGAGCTCTCTGTAAAGGAAGCATCATCTCTTTCTTTCAAGACATGGACGAGTCTCCACATTGCTTTCATGTGTGGATGTGTGTGAGTGTGCTTTTTTCCTGTGAGTTAGTTATTCTGCAGCTACAGTCAAGGAAGGTTCTTGACGCTCCTTTGTGAACACATTATAAAACTTAATGATATTAGCTTGCTATACCAGAAAACTGAAAGACAGAGTCTGGAGAAAAATAAGAGCTCCTTCTTGGAGATCTGGTTTTACTAGACTTTTTCTTGGGGTTCCTTCTCTCATCTCAAAAACAGAAGCTTCAATTGTTTCTCTTTCGAACCGTAAACTCATTCACGCAGGGAAAAGGGAAGGAAGAGACGACGAGAGAGTAAATGTGCGGTGGCTCGCTTGCTCGGCTCTCTCAAGAGCAACAGCGTGTGTGCTCCTTTGATGTATTTTTCTGTAAAAAGTGTTTTCTGAAGAGACAGTTAGTTACAGTGCATTACTAGTGCTGTAGTGTTTTTGTAGTCTTCAAAGAATTATTTTTTATTTTACCCGTCTTTCTGTTTCGTCTTCTCCACGGTTATTTTACTACTCCATTCGTTTCTTAATCAAAGTGAGCTCTCTTAGGGGAAAAAAAGTAGCCATTTCTATATTGAGTAGATAGTCATCAGTAGTGTTTATCTGAATATAAGTGAAGTAAGTAGCTGTAAAAAGTGTAGCTATTGTTAAAATCCTTTATTACTTCACGCATCAAACGAAAAAGAACAAGAACAAGAGGGAAATTCATGACAATGATTAGCGGAGTAGAAGACGCATAGTCTGAGTGAGAGTGAGCTAAAAGACACAGTCAGATCAATTGGATTTAATGTGACTTTTTTTTTCGTTTCCAAAGCCAAACCTTTTAATTTCACAATTTGGAATCTGAAGACGAAATCATTTTCTTATCATCAGCTCATACTTTATTTTCCTTGAGTTCTGAAACACGAGCGAAGAAATGATAATTATGGTGAAAAAGAAAAGCTGAAAGCTGCTCGTAGTCATCACCATCTTCTACAATACAACATTATCATAATTCTTTTGCTGGAAATTTATATATCTACCAACCAAAACAGTTCTCATGTTTACTTCAACGCTTGGATTTCTCTCAACTCTCCTTCTCCTCCTTCACCTCTTTACCGGAGTAGTTCCTCGTCACACTGGGAATGGTGGAGGTGGTAGGAATGCTCCTACTATCGCTCCGGGAAGTGGGATTAAGGATGAAATCAAAGTTGGTGAGTAATATAAATCCAATATACCAAACGCCTTCCATAAATATTTCTACGCATATAGTATACTATGTATTTTTGGTCCACATGAAAAAAACTGCATAAACAAAACAAAACAAACATTCATAATTTTATGTCACTGTAAAAAAATACTTTATTGCGCATAATTCTATTGACACCATCATGATACATGCATTAGAAATTCACATGTGCATAGCAAGCAGCTGGAATGTAAATACCTATATGGATGATGTTACCTAACCCAAAGTTATCATCAAGTACAGACGCAAATGATGCATTTAATCTCTGGTTGAGCATCAACGATGAACTTTAGCCATAATCGGATTATACACCTTCAATTGAAATTGACCATTAAGTCTAAACAGGATTAGCATAAGCCGTCATCTTCATCATATGTCATGTCATACTTCTTTATATGCCTTGTTTGCCACAACAAATTTTTCCCCCATGCATTTTCCTATAACATCAAAAGTAATGAATACAAATCTTCATGCTACTCTGGTTCTGGTCAGTCTATTTTTGCATAATCACCAAAAGATATGACAAGCCACTGATTGTGAGTGTTATGCTTATACTTCTTAATATCTATAATTATTTACAAACGGCATTTTCCCTCTATATCATCTTCATCATCATCATCATCTTTAGCTTAGCTTGTTGCATTCACGTGCATATACATTTGAAATGGGTAGGGATTGCATATTTGATATGATATGATTAGCAGTACGTGTGTATTTACTCCTTGCTCTTGGTATTGATGATTGGAAAAGTCCAACGGGAATTGAATAGTGAGTAAAACTGCGATTCAACTAGTTGTTTAGTCAACTACTGTGTTGTAACCAGACGCAAAAGTGGCCATACATAAATTATACATTAGTTTAATGGTCACACATGGCTTCTTCTCCTCCTTGCTTTGAATTTCTTCTATTTCTATTTGCATGATAGGTTGATGTGATGATCATGTTGATGATGATGATTAGCAAAAATAAAACGGGGCAGTTTAAAACTCATTTAATATGCAAGACATCACGGAGAATATCATTTGAGAGTGAAGAAGACGAAAAATAATGTTACACAAGAGCATGTAAAGTGTAAAGTAAGTGACCACGCAAATACAATCCACTAAAAAAATCCAAAAGCTGAGCCGGTCATTGCCGTTCACTTTTAGTGTAACATCTTGGTTTTGGCTGTACTTTTTTTTATTCTGCTCCCTCGTCTTTTTAGTCGTGCGGTGATTAGTACATGAAAATGTATATATACATAAGTACATTCACGATTATCATTCCTCCTGATGATCATCCTGATGATGATGGTGATCAAGAGTAGAAAAGTAGTATCACATAATATATACATAATATTGCATTGAAATTCATTTGGAGTAGTGGCCCTACCATGTTTCATGTAATGATGATGATGAGCATACATTTGGGCGACGACGACGTTAGAATTGGAGAGTAAGTAAATAAGGTAGCGTGTGTAGTACGTAAGGAAAAATAACAATTTTTCTTGTACAATATAAAAAAGAGTCTTCTTTTGATACAAGTCTTACTACCGACAAATTTAATGCAGTACTCATTTGCATAAGAAATGTGCTCTTTTGGTATAACCAGTAGTCAAAAGTCATTTTTGTTGTGTGTAAAGTATGAGGATGGGATGAGAGAGACTCTTTTAGCTTATGCATTTCCAGTTTGGGTAACTTCTTTTTATGATGTTTATGGATGAAAATCAATGAATGATTCTATTGCTCTTTAGTTGAGAGTTGAGTTCAGTCGTTCTTGGCTTTTTGTCAAATTCGGGAAGACAGAGAAGAGAGAGAGATAGATACGCATTTTGTTTGTGACTATTTTATTTTAGAGCTGCGTCGGAGCAAAGGTAGGACGACGACGACGGTGAATGCATGCATTGGCTATGATTAATTTAAATGTAAATGGTTGACGAAGTTTATCGCTCTTTTGTCTAAATCAGAGACGGAAATCTCTGGGACTGATAAACTCAGAGTTGAATGTCATTTATTTTTATTAGAATAGGGGTTTATTGCCGTCGTGCGTAGTGCACAGTCAAAACAATAACAATTCTTGGCTCCATTCAAATGACGACTTCCTCTGAGATTTGAATACTTTATAGAAAATTAATTTCCTTTGGATTTCGTAACTTATTTTGTGTGTTGAAATTGGGCATAAAATATAATAAGTTCACTACTACCTTATCGAGAAAGGAAATAAGGTATTCTTTGCCCATTTGTCGTTTATTTATTTTTATCTAAAGAAAATCGTCTTTGTCTCCACTCAAGAGCATTGTTTCCTTGTCAAAAATCCAGTAAAAAAATTAGTGTTATCACCTCTCCGTTAAATTGCTTCTATTCAAAGACGGAGAACATGGACAAAGAATCTTTTTTTGTTATTAAACCAAGCACCCTATTTCTATTTCCCTATTCACTCGCAGAGATATTTATTTAATTGGGTTTATGTTGATTCCGGATGACGGTGACAGAGATACCATTACTCATTCTCCTCATGCTTTATGAGCCTCTTCTGTTCTCTTCTCTGTTCCCTGTCGCACTTCGTCTTTCATTTCTTTTCTGGTTTCCTTTGGTTTTGTATTACACACTGCTACACACATATTCATCTATGAAGACAAAAAATTGAAAAGAAACTGCACTTCAAAATACCTCAACAGCTCCTTCATATTTTCCTGTCTCCTCCATCCAAATTGTCGAACTATAATAAATGGATTATGTTTCTTTACTTCTTTACATCCGCATATTCCATAATCATTTTTGTTCGGTAGGGGGAAGCCAACGCCAAGGAACCTATTTACTACGGATTACTACGTAAGCTCTTATTATCATCATCATGATCATATCGTTGTCACCGTCACCATCATCATTTACTACTCCTTTTTATAACACACAAAAGCATATTGTACGATAGGAGCGTGAGCCTTTAAAAAAAACTTTTCATATACTTAAGATGACATGACGACACACAAGAGCAACTAAAGTGCAGCTCTTCTCCTCAACAAGAGAAAAATACATGTATACATTCTTATTGTCAAATTGAGTTAGACAGGATGCACAACACTACTACTACGACACACACCGTTTTATTCCTAGTCATCTTCTAACTAGATGCTTCCTGTGTATATATTTAGTGAAAAAAATCGGAAACGAAATGAAGAGCAGATGAGAGGAGAGAATAAGAAAGGCAAATCCACAATGAATTTTCATGCTTGTTACTCTTCGTCTTGCTTGCTCATTCCTTTACAATCCAATCCAATCTTTAAAGTTATGCATGGCATTGGCATGGTTGATGATGGTGGTGGTGGTGGTAGTGGTGATGTTATAAAAAATCAGTGAGAGAGGAAGAAGAGGGGAACCTATAAGCCAGTCACTAGTGGAGCCCAACAAGACAAGAGCACATCAAAATGTGAAATGACAAAAAAATGTTTATTTCAAGTGTCGCTTCTGGTCTTTACTTTATAGCTTCATGTTAGACTTTTTTTTGCTGCCAGCTAGAATCTACGTAGTCTTCTCCAAAAAGGCTCTGGCATTGGCATTGGCATAAAACTATTACCCTGAAGAGAAATCTTCATGTAATCCTCATAATTTCTCTCTTGAGGATTAAAGAAATTGAATTTTTTGAAGGAATGAATAAAAAGTGAGGTTTCCACCAACCTCCAAATGGAAGATAAAATATAATCCTGGCTTAGTGTGACACCTACTATAATTATGTCCATGATAGTATGCAGAAGCTTTAGGAGAGTCAAAACCAAGCATTTGCTTTACTAACTGCCAAGCTTTTTACTTTTTTTTAGAAATTCATTTCATTCCAGTGCTCAAATTGTATGTGTACATAAAAATGCGTAATCGTTACTCATGTTCCAATAAGTTTTCCCCCTTAATAATCGCAATCAGTCACCATTCCATGTAACTGTTTTGTACGTTATGCAATATAGCAGCGTGGCGTGGCATGGCATGGCATAGCATGCATAGCATGAAAGATCTGTCACGATCACATTATTTCCTCCTCACAAAAAATTGAGCAAGGCAAGGTTCTCCTCATGTCATGAGCTACAAAAAAAGACAGGGAAGAAATTGGGAAACATGTGGACAGCATATTTGGTGATGGATACTATTATTTTCGTCATAACTCCGGATTCTTGGACTTTTTCCGTGGTTTGGTAGGAAAAAGATCCTGTTTTTTTATGCTTTTCATCATAATATTGACGCTAAAAAAATAGGAGGAGGAGGACATGGCATAGTCTGGCATGGCATGGCATGGCACAATGAACTTCTATCTAGCTCATCAAGTCATCAGAAACCAGATCAGATCTGATCTTCCCAAGCGGATTTTAAAATTCCTTGGAAACATAAAACAAAACAGGGACGACTTCGACTCTGCACTCTGGCTCGCCCAAACAAAGATTTCAAAATAAAATATGAAAAATGAAAAAGCCCATATGATCATGATATTATCCAGCAGGGGCATTTTTAGTAACAAATAGAATGGGTTCAGTGTGCAAGCAGTACACTCCAAAAAACCAGAGCAAAGAGCAGCCCAGTTGAGTAACTGAAGCCAGTCATTTTCCACTTAAGTTTAATACATAAAATTGGGTGTATGTCCATACATCTCATATATTTATTTTGAATTTTACACTTTCTCGTAAAGCTCACTACCATTATGTTCTTATTTATGAACTTTTTTTCATGGGATGATTTGGAAGGAAGGAAGCAAGTTTAGTTAAATTAAATGGTGTCCGCAACAAAAGCAGAAGCTCTGCTGCTGTGAGGTTTCAAGGATCTGGGTTCATTTTCAAACAAGAAGGGAGTCTGTGATACTTTTTGGCTGGTGGTAGTAGTGGTAAATAGGGGCTATATGGTTATGACATGGCATGTGTAAGAGAAAAAAAGGATCAGCTAAAATGAAATCAGAATCAGGGTTACAAAACTCAAAAGCTATTACCTAAGATTATTGATGGTTGGTTCATGCTACTGCAGAAAAGCAGATGAAATGAGTGCATGTATGTATATACTCATGAATGCAAGGAAACCCTTGACAGGCCAAAACCAACCCAACGGCAGCAGAACTCTCCGGTAATCTAGTGAATATTATGCATAACATATAGAGAAAATAGGTTGTGTGTATGTATATCACATCACATCACATCATATTGCATTGCGTTTCATCCCATGTTCTCCTCACTCCCATAAACTCACATTTTAGTGCACAAGTGTGAGTACACTAGATCATTTACCACTTCAACAAACTTCTTCTTATATTATGTTTCACTTCATCCAAAAAGTTGGACCATACTACCATTAGACTAGGCTTGCAGTTGTCTTTCCCTAGCAGCTCAAAAGGGAGTATTATTTTTTTTGGGAATGAGTGCGAATGGAACTTGAAATAATGCACTTCTTTGTTCATTTTCCACCAGAAAGTTTTTCAGGGTTTTAAGAGGCACAATAAATACCGGTAAGTAAGAGAGGATGGAGACTACTGTATAAAATAGAAGGTGATGGGTAGAAACTGGTGGTGGTGGTAGTGGTATGGTACTACTAAACTCACTCAATCACCAGCAGGGTCCCACTATAAATGTTAAAAGTATTAACAAACCGTTCATTTCTCCAACCCTGCTTTGCTGTTGATGATGATGATGATGATGACATGAGAGAGTAAAATGGAGCTCAGTTTATTACTTCTTATGTTTCTGTTATTATTGGGCTGATATTTGAGACATTTTTTCTTGACTTTTACAACTCACTTGCACGCTAGGGATGTATATGTGTTTGTGTAGCAAGGGAACAGCAAAAACAAAAGGCACATTATGAAAAAGGCCATGCTCAAATTTTAACTTTGATTTTTGACTGTTTTCAAAAAGTGGTTGCTGTATTAAATACATAAGCAAGTAGCAAAACATGAAGACTGTAACTATCTAAACCGAACCATGCTAGACCAAACATCGTTATTATCATTCTATGCAATATAAAAGAAATTATGTATATCTGTGAAGCAGACTCGAAATGATTATTTGCTTCTATTCTTTTTAAATTAACAATGATGGGCTTTTAATAAAATGGTTGTAGTATGCAAGCCGTTAAATAGTGTCAAATGGATACACTCATCGTTAAAATAATTTTTATGGAAATGTTGTGTAATTACAAGTCGGACAATGATGGTTTGCATCCAAAGAAATCACTTGTCATTGTCAATATCTGTCAGAAGTGCAGAGTCCTCATGATCAGTCATACCAAATTAATGAGTTAGTTTTGCTTGTCAAGACATGACAATGATACAATGTGATGATGATTCATAATGCAATAACTGTAATTTTACTCTTATGTTTGTCTGCAGACCTTGCTGAAAATGACAGTGAAGAAGTAACTATTCAAAAAGGGGAACACCTACGGATCAAGTGCTTGTCCGCAGCCGAAGTCCATGACTCGGACCGAGTGGAGTGGCTCAAAAATGGGAAAAAGCTTGGGGAAGAGCGCAACAAGATCATTTCTAGAATTTCGTAAGTAAATATGATTCTTTTTCAAGTGGTAGAAATGGTTGATGATGAGCTAACTGCAACATCAAGACAGACTGGGGTGATTTGATTTTGAATAAATTTTCTTTTGAATTGAAGACTTGGCATCCACAAAGCAACCAAAAAGCATGATGAAGGCATTTATGAATGTCTTGTCTACGACCCGAAAGGTGCTATCAGATTCCACCGAAATGCCACTGTTAAAGTTAATGTGGCAAAGAAAGAGAAAGTCCTGGTTGATTGTGACCATCCAACAGATTGGGATGAGTGTGACCAAGAGGATGTAGACGATAGGAAGATTGATTGTGCCATCATCGCTCCACAAAGTTTAAAGAAGGATGAAGGAACCGAAATGCAAGAGGGCAATGTCACAAAACCCTATTTATGCTTTGAATTGGATACTCCCGAAAGAAAAATGACACATTATATCGTACGTCCTGCTGGAACATCTACAGTGCTCGATTGCAATCCGAGAGGTACGTTATTATTTCACCCTGGAGGGAAGGGGGACCTTCGTTAATCTAAACTAAAGGCAAAAGATATGCTTACAAAGCACCATACTATATATATGGACATTGATTTAACCCATAGGAAGCCCTTTTTTCCATGTGAAGTGGTTGAAGGATGGGGTATATTTCAAGAGGTTTGGCTACCAACACAAGTTGGTTAACAATTCTCTGTATTTAAAAGATGTTTCATTGAGCGACGAAGCGATATACACCTGTGAAATCTCCAACGAGCTTGTAGGAAACATAACATATGACATTAACTTCAATGTCAGACGTAAGATGAAAAACATATTATCATTTTTGCGATAATAACAAAACAATATATAGTTGATATTTTTATATGCTGCCTCAATTAGGGATAAATCTTGGATGTAGTAAATAAAGTTGCATGACATTTGCATGAATGCACGATCTTTATATCGCACATGCCTTGGCTTGTCTGTTTTCATTTGCATTGCTTGTTTGGCATTGCATGACAATTGATAATGGAAAAACTAGTAGATGCAAATGGCCACTGGGCTCTCCCAGTTGGAAAAAAATGCTACCGCTTCTAAATTTGCATGAGAAAAACAATATAGTGAGATTGCAATGCTTTTAAAAAAGGGATTAACGATTTGCATGCTTACTAACCAATCTACTTTTCAATTAAAATGATACAAATAAGATATTATTAGGGGGAACATGTCAATCAGTATGGTGATGGTGTATAATCTGTTGTCAAAAAACCTTCTGTATGTCAAAAGTCGTTCAAAAAATTTGTTGCAAAAACTCCTTTCCGTAGGGTCATTGTTTCTATCAAATTCTAAATTGAGTATTTTCCAAACATATATATGGTGAACGGTATCTTGTCTGGTTTTTTTTGGTATGGTATATCTGTATTCTTTTGTGATGGGATATTCTTTGTTTCTACACAACCACCCGGTTGTTCTTATATTGTCCAATGTCTTAACTGATCTGAACCGAAAGACGTGAGATTTGAGGTGTAAACAATACTATTTTTGCAGAACGAGCTCCTACAGTCCCCATAATAACAAATTTTCCAACAAACAATAAAACGGTGGTAGTAGGAAAGAGACTGAAGATCAAATGTCCAGTTGTTTATTCAACAATAGGATTATCGTTCGATCTCGCATTTATGAAGGAAGACGAGCAAGGAGAATATCAGTGGATCAAGGTAAAACAAAGTAAAACTTTGGGGGAAACAGAAGGGGTTAAATATGGTTAAACAAAATACATAATTGAGTATGTAAATTATAAAAATCCACATGCACCATACCATACATTAAAAATATAATATTTAGCTGGAAGGAAGGGATCTTAAAAGTTTAAAAATTAATGAAATGCATGAATCTTAAGATACCGAAACGAAAGAGACAAGTTAACAAATAATTAACATGAGTACTACTAATGAGCTATAAATTCAAACAGATATAGAATAGTGATACTAAAATGCTGCTGCTATAGGCTTGTAATATTGCATGGCCAAACAAACACTATAGGACCAATCAGCTATGAAAATAGTATGGAACACGTTTAGCAATTTTTTTTGTTCATTTTTTACGTTTGGTCAATATTTAGTGGTATCACATGCACCTCCAATATTTACGGAATCACCTGTAAATGTCACAATAATCGAGGGACAAACTCTCGAACTCAAAGTGAGGATCTTCAGTAATGCAGAATACATTGTAAATTGGATTAGGAAGGATTCAGACTATCCAACTAGATGGCCGAAAGTTCAGGTAACATGAATGATTTGTAATGTTGACACTTGCCTTTGACCTGCCGCCCGCACTCTCTCTCTAATAAACGGAGGTGATTTAACAACCTGCTGCTCCTGCCAACCTGCTCAAACTGATAAAGCGCACAGAGAACAAGCTGTGTGAATATTATTGAATAGCTGAAATACTAAACAAAATACCTAACTAAAAGCTCATGTAGCAATCCAGTCTACTTAACATGAACTTTAATTAACAACACATTATAATATTTAAGAGTAGTCTAGTTTTGGCATGCAATAATAATAGTTAAGTTGTTGATGATGATTAGGATGTTGATGTTGATGCTGAGAAACACGACAACTTTCATGCAATTTTTTACACAACTTTTAAATCCGTTATTAAGCCGTTTTGTTGTGAATGTGTGTTTTCTTTTGAAAATTATGATGGTATTAATACACAATGAAATTAGCTTTACTTTTGATGAATTTGCAGTCTCGAACATCAAAAGAGGAGTACCTTTATGATGCCCATCTTCTTGTTTTGGAAAATGTAACTTTTGAAGATACGGGATGGTACAAATGCGTTGCTGTCAATTCAATTGGCAAATCTGAGAAGGAAGTTTACGTGGATGTTGTTCAGGGTATGATCCAATTTCTAATTTGATAAGTTGGGAAAACGGAAAAGAAAATGTAGTAAATGGAGATGTACATCAAGCTTGAAATTTGTTAATGTTACTAAAAACAGATGTATCGCCACCCACTTATCCGGAGGATGGATTGGATTCGGAGGACAGATTAGACGCAGAGGATAGATTGGATCCCACAATAATTTTGTACGCCACTTTTGGTGGCCTTGCTTTCATGTGCGTGCTCATCTTTGTTCTCTTCATGTGTGTGAAGAAAGTCTACATACCGTACGTCATAATTTGAACCATTCACAGCAATTAAATAAATGTGATATTAGTTCGGTTATTGAAAACTTACACGTTGATTGTTTTAACAGGAAAAAAGTCAACAAACTAAAAATACAGCTGACCAAGATTGTGACGATTGATAAAGAACAGCTTGCAAATGAGATAGGGGAAATGGTAACCATTAAAATATGATGAAATGGTGAATTGACACGTGATTTAAGTATGAATGGGAGATTAATAGAGATGATTATTTTTATGAGCAGCTAATGCCCCGCATCAGTTTCACCACTGCATACAAAGACGGGCAAGAGTATGAGCTACCAATTGACCATAGCTGGGAGTTCAGCAGAGATAAGTTGCAGTTAGGTGCCTACTTGGGAGAAGGGGCTTTTGGTGAGGTCAAGTTGGGTACTGCCGATGGAATCGTTGAGAAAGGAATTGTATCTACAGTAGCAGTGAAAACTTTAAAAAGTAACTGTAAATCCGAGAGATATTTTTATGCATAGAATAAAAAAACATAACATTAAATTATGGTTTTGTTTGATCATCCCTCTTTAGAACAACACAGTGATGCAGAGTTGGTCGACTTAATTTCGGAGATGGAGACGATGAAGGAGCTTGGGAAACACGTCAACATCATTAATCTCCTTGGATGCTGCACAATAGGTGGGGAACTCCTGGTCATCATGGAGTTTGCAGAAAATGGTAACTTGAGAGACTACCTCAGGAAAAATCGACATCATTTCATGAACGAAACTCCAGAACACTCTCCGCCCCTCTCCCATCAAATTATTGGCTTTGACCCGGTGATCACAACGACTGAGGAAGATGATACTGTATCCTTCAAAGACTTGATGTCTTTTGCATACCAGGTTGCAAGAGGGATGGACTATCTTGTCCAAAAGAAGGTGAGACAATCATAACTGACACCACCACTTTACTATACTTGAAGATGATGAAAATTATATAATTTATGTCTATCTTTAAAAATTTTGCAGTATGTTCACCGAGATTTAGCTGCAAGAAATGTGCTAGTCTCTTCACACAAAATAGTCAAGATTGCAGACTTTGGAATGACAAGGTTTGCCAATGACTACTACCGAAAGAAGAGTGATGGGGTGGTGCCAGTTAAGTGGATGGCTCCGGAAACTCTCTATTATAGAATGTATACCGCTCATTCGGATGTGTAAGTGCAAATATTTTTTTGTAAACCTCTAATTAAAGTTGCAAACTGGATTATGTCCATGTTGAACCACACAACAATTAATTTATGTTTTCTAATTAAATATTTCAGCTGGTCTTATGGTATCCTTCTGTGGGAGATTGTGACTCTCGGAGCGACACCCTATCCGTCCATGCCAGATGTGTCCATGTTACTAGAGTTTTTGAAAGCCGGTAGCAGAATGAGTCAGCCACCTAACTGCCCTAAAGAATTGTGAGTAAAAAACTACCTAATGAGAACAATAAGCCAAAGATGAATATGAATGTGAGCCCAAATAAAAACCAAATGCCCTCCTCCTCTTTTAGATACTTAATTATGAGAGAGTGCTGGAATGAAATACCCGAAGGAAGACCTTCATTCTCTGATCTCATTGAAGGAGTTGGGAATATTTTGTCTATTGCTTCCGGAAAAGTATGCTTCAATCCTAATATTACCTATCAAGTACATTTATGCTTACTATGCTAAATTATTATTTACTTTTTTTAAACTTTCGCAGGAGTATTTGGAGCTTGAAGGATTTCGTCCTCTTGAGGAAGTCATTACTCCAGCTGATAGTCCTGAGAATTCAGGAACAAAAGTCATATTTGACCCAGATTTCATCAAGTCATTTTCAAATATCTAAATCAAGTTATACCTCACAAAAAAACGTCACATTTATTATATAAAGTTGATACTTAAATAAGTATAGATTTATTTAGATATACAACATTTTGAAACAGAAAGATTCACTATAATATATTATAAGTCATATTATATTACATATTAATTTGTATCGTAAGTTCTGATTTACAATGCGTTTATTGTTGCTACACATGACTGTACTTTATCACATGACAAAATAAAGTTTAATAAAGAATTGAATTGAATTGAGTTGCTGTGTTTATTTCAGTGACAATATTCATGATGTAATACAACATTGTTTCCATAAATAGGTCGCTCATCTTACAATATTAATATGAATTAGAAAGCTGCCACATAATGTTTATATCAAATTTTATCTGCATTAACACTTTAAATTACTTTTATTTGAATACAATGCCAAATAGTCATCCATGTATACATTTAGTTCACAATTATATTATTTACAATTTCACAGTTAACGAAACATTACATATCAAAGTTACGGGAAGGAAAGGTTACTTAAGGTGCGCTCATAACATTATTACTGCAAGGAAAGGTTGTAGGATTGGAAATTAAAGGTTACTGGTAACATAGGAGATTAGTTAACGAACACTATCTGTAACATAACATCAATGTTGAATGTTCATTAAAATTTAGCCACAAATATTGCAACTCACAAAGAATTACCATAACAACTGCATGCACATTACTACTATAGTATTAGCACATCTTAACAGCTGGTAGCTAGCATTACAATATGAATACGTTAAAAACAACACTGATTCTACAATAGTTTTTCTACAAGTTAACACTTTAATAATTGATTTTAGCGTTCATCAAGAGTTCATAATATTGAAGGTGATGATGATGATGATGACGATGATGATGATGATGCTAGCAAATAATACAAGTTGAATACTATCTCGAATGTTTGGACTAATGAAAAAACACAATTCCAATTAGATCCATGTACTCAAGCTGATCATAAAAGCCTCAGAAACATTAGGAATGGCACAAAAAACTGGAAAAAACCTCAGTGGTGTCCTACCTTCAATTCACGGAGTTATTGGCCCAAAGAAAAGAACTCAAAAAGCGGTGAGTACAGCGCCACGGAGCTCATGTGGTGAAGGGGGAAAGATAGACCGCATACTGTAAATCACACACGCCTGGGTAAGAAGTATTACGATCAATGTCGAGCGAAAAGTCAACTGTTGTATAGTGTTCCCGGCTGCCCGTATCAAGTGCCTTAGCAATTTATCCCCTGCTTTGACATAGGCTTTGACATGGACAGCGATACCTCGGTAAGTTTGACCTGGGGTCACAAAACAACCACGTAATTGGCTTCCCCATCTCTTTTCACATATACCTTGCTATTTCTGTGGATAAAGATATTAATATTTGTTTATAGCCCGGCATTTTTTTCTTTTGTTTTCATTGTTTTGTTTATATTGAGTTGACAGATCATGATTATGTTTTTATAACCATGACTATTACTACTCCTTACCAGATCCCAGATGCGATTCAAATCGGCGATGAGACTCAGCCGAGAACGCTATATGTTGGCAACTTAGATGCCCAAATGACTGAAGAGTTTCTGGTGGTTTTATTTTCACAAATAGGTCCAGTTAAAGGTTGTAAAATCATACATGAGGTAAGTAAACACTGGTTTTTTTATACTCTCGCTTTCTTCTCAAGCTTCAAATACTTTGATGCATACAAATACGATGGAAGGTGGTATGTATAATATTATACAGTTGGGAAATTGAGTGATGATGATTTTGTTTGCCAATTTCAATTGGCAAACTCCACAAGATGCGTTCTCATTAGATTTTTCAGTTTTACAAACTACTCTGGAACATTTGGTGGTGGGAGGTGTCATTGGGTGGCCTTTCTGTACCTGAACAAAGATGTGATGTGATGTTTTGGTTATCATATCAAATCATCATCATGTTCACATCAACGCATTCCCTCAAAGCGTCATCTTAGGAGACAAAGAAGTGTCAGAAACGTTTTCTCTCTTACAGTTTAATTCCATTGGTTTACATTTTATGTATAATACGGATACTTACTCAATAACCTTCTTCTTACTCACAGAGATCCTTCAGAGATGTTTTGCAATCTCCAGCAATTTCTTGTAAGCAAGGAGTATGGCTGATTCGCAATTGGGACTCGCTATCTTCTTTGTTCCTTGGGATTCTGGCCTTCCAGATTTCCTTCAATTATGGAATATTGAAAAACAAGGAGTAGTGTCCGCATCTAAATTTCAGTTCATCTGAAAATAGTACAAAATGGGAAAAATAGTGGACCACCAAATATATTAGTGATTGTGTGTGATTTAAAAAAAATTGCAAGCTGTGGTTACAATACCCGCTCAAAATTTATTGGTGTATTTATTAGTGCTGTGATTCCAATTGAGCGTGCCTGTGATTCAAATCTCTTGTGAATTTGCAAAAGTAGTAGTGGTTAAAAGAAATTCACCGGTTGTTGTGGATTTGATTACATTTAAGCGAATGCGAATGTGCATCAACTTGAGGAAACCGGATTTCTGGAGAATTAAGTCTTCACTATTGATGATGATGATGAGGATGGAATATATTTCTTCCTGGTGCAATTAATTGAGATTCAGTATCCAATTCAATCATGTTGCTGGGAATCTATTTCTCAAAAAGGAAAAGGAATGCTAGTTTTAGTGCTCATTCACGGTCACGGTGAAAATGCTCTAATATCTGTTCGATATATATTCGCAATTTATAAAAAGAAAGAGATTTGCCATCTTGTAAATGGTTGAGGCGTGAAATTTTCTAGTGAAAAATATCCTCTGAGGAATGCTAATGTAAGAAATTTTACATTTCTTTTGTTCTTTACGTGTTTATGGTTGTAGAATGTTGTAAAAATGCAATATTAGCTTGATGCATGTGTAGTTAGGGTATAAAATAGGGTGACACTTATCATTTTCAATTGTCTACTTGCTCAGTATTCTTGAGAAAAATTTAAAAATATAATAATTTTTAGCACAAAAGAACTACTACACTCTCTTCTAGATTTTTCAAGTGTATGCTAATCCCCTGATGCGGAAGCTAAATATTTAATCATTCAAATATCCTAATCCTTTACGACGGTCACAGATGAGGGTCTTTTATGTTGATGTTGACGACAGTGACATTTACCCACTCTCGTACAACACAAGACTGATAGATACGGCTTCTGAAATTCTAGTATTGAGATTGCTTCCTAAATAATAAAAATAAATACACAGTGTGGTAGTCATGTGAACATTTTGATGAACGAATGATGAATGCAGAAGGGGGGAAGGAATCTTTTCCACTCCGTTTCTTTCAATTCACTCAACGTCTTGAGTGTACATAGTTTTTGGAAGTACAAATGGGCTAAGGATATTAGGGATACATAATCATCTGGGTTCATGACATTATGTATAATATTATATACATATATATATGGCAGAACTCCATGAATTTCATCAGCCGTAAGTTTGCAACTGAATGATATGCATCAACATGTTGCTTGAGTTGATATACTTTTGTGTAGGCTTATACAAAACTGACTTATAGTCAGATAAGAAGATTAGTTGGATATCTATTTCCCTTACGTGGAAAATTTGATATATACTGCTTTTCTAATTTATGGAAGTAACTGCTTCAGGGTATATTTCATATAGTTGTACCTGTATCCGGTGATCTCATATGAGTATTTAGGCAGTAGCAAAGTAATCACTCATATTTTAGGCTGCTACACAAGATTTTCACAATCAAATGCTTAAGTTTCATATGACAACTTAAGTAATTATTTCCCAATTAAAATGTCAAGGATGCCGTTATGTCAAAATGCTAAAAATAGTCGAAATGCAAATGCACATATTTTTGCAGTAAAATGCCATATAGCCATACGATGTTCTTATGTATAATGAGCCAATGGAATGTATCAAAAGGAGTTGTTCTCATTGCTAAATATTTCCTCGAGGTGCTTTTCCCTTTTTAATAAAATAACATAAAATCTTTAAGATGAAAACAAAAGGCAAATTCCTCTTATATTTTTTCTAAATTCTAAAACTTAGGGTATTCAAAAGTATGTATGATTGTTATTCGTATTGTTTTCATAGTTGGTCAGCAGGCTAGCATTATTTCATTCTTGCTCCTCTTTGTTTCTTGTAGAGGGAGATGGTTGAAAGTGTTGAAATATTAATTAGTTTTGTAGGTGGGAGCCCTTTAAGAGAATTGAGTTTTTACATCTTCTTTTGTCTTTTCCCCTGCCACACTCTCAATTCACCCATATAAAGAGATACTTAATACCTACTTATATTTCCACTCGAAACTATACTTCTACACTTCCCCGCAAACAATGCAATCTTGTCATTTACATGCTGAGGGATTTTGTTGAGTCTGTCAAGCTCAGGAAAAAAACGAAATGAAATTGTTCTGTCTTTATCTGAAACCACAAAACAAAGCTGTTACTGTTATGTTGTTGACGACAAAGATATTCAGTTTTTTGAAGGCTTATCTGATTTTGCATCTTCACCGCGCCACAAAATGCTCATTTCTGCAATTACATGTTGTGTACATGAATAATATGTATGGCATTGTTGTAAAGTGGCAACTCAACGGACGGAAAGTGCGTAAATGCACGTTTTTAGTATAAAGCGATTAAGAAATTGAGTGCATTATACGACAAGTGTCTAGTTGTTCATTGTATATATGTATATGTATAATGTAAGCATATTTGCTTGAAGCAACGGCAGCTTTCCCATTGCAAACTTCAAAGAAAGAACAATGAGATTTGGGGATGATGATTGTTGAGGACACGACCGTGTGATAGCGGACATTTATATATTAATATTATTTCTTCAATACGACTCTCAAGAACAAAGGAGCGAGAAAAATACGCGTGCTCATTCAAGAATACACTTATATACTAAAGTTGAGAATGGGTTAAACTTGTACACTTACCATTACCATCCCTAACAACAACAAAAAAAAGGGTAAGATGCCCATTCAAGCATTTCGTCCTTTTAAGGATTGCAAAAATCTTGTGAATTCAAAATGAGTTGATTGCTTTTTGGCACAGAATGCATGTCCTCAAGTGTCCTATTCTTAAGTAATTGAAATATCACAACGGGAAAGACAGAAAGCTTTAAAAGGCTTGAGTTGTTTCTAATTCCATCTTTCCCCTGTTGGTAATTAGTTCATATCATATCATTCTTATACGTTTAGGAGAGATGCATCTATCTATAGTCTCAACAGTGACATTCTTTTCATACAATTTTTGATTGATTGATCTTTTGTGAAAGCTTCGATTAGGTATTAGGACTCGGAGCAACAAAAAAACGATCAAGTTCAAATTGACTTTTTGATGTTTTTGCGGTGATTTTCCGCCTAAGCGAAATACTAAAATGCCAACTCATATTGTACCTTAAAATGTAACAAGTGATTAGGATTTTGTTCGTTTGCTACCTTCTTCTTTTTAGCAACCTTGTAAAATATTCATGGTAGCTATAAAAACATTAGAGTTTGGTACTAACTTTAACTGTCTGCCTGTCATCTACATCCATCACTTCTTTTTTTGTTTGGGTGCATAAAGCAGCAGCAGCATGTGTGCATAAAGTATTAGGAGTTAATGTATAATGAGAGTACTCTTATGCTCAATAAAGAGTGCCAAAAGTGTCAATAAACACGGTGTGGTGACAAGCACAACTGTTGATTCTGCGGTGACACCAAAATATCTCACATATCGCTTTTATGTTATGTTATGTTATGTTATAGTAGCTAAGAAAGGAGGAGCAGGTGCAAGTTGACGATGATTACATGTCTTGCCTTGTAAACTGTTTGCTAGCTTCTCTCCTTCCTTCCTTCACTCTACTTTACGTTTACTCCTGTACATTATTGTCACTGATGATGATAAACCTTAATTTTTCCTCCAAAAATGAGGAATTGCCATGACCATGATCATGAACATGAAGGTATGCATGCTTAACGATAGGATAGGATGTGATGGGATGATGACTCTGATGAGGTAGGCATAAGCTGCAGCAACCAAACCAAAGTTCTTCTGGTGTTGTTCTACTTACGCTTTATTTCATGAGTTAATGACTACTGAGTCATGCAGTTGCACGTGGTTCTGATGTAGTGGTAGTAAACTGTGTAATGAGAGTAAAATCCTTTCGCTTCATACTTCATAGATACACATACAACTTGACAAGGTAATCAAAACCGACAAATGTTGAGCTGCTAGTAGTCCTTAAATTGTGTTTTATTGTGTTCTTTTTTGTCGTTTTTATCCCATATCAGGGTAATACGATACTGTTTATGAGCCTCCTCCCTGTCTCCTTTTTCATCAAAGTTTTTCTCTGTCTCACTCCATTTTTCTGCTAATTTGTATCAATTTGAGAGAGTAAAATGGAAAGCAAAGGGGAAAAAAGTTGGACAGTTTTAGGGGGAAATGATGCTGCTCAATTTTGTTGCTATTTTGTCTGATGTTAATTGTCTCGAGATAATGATAATGAAAGGGAAGGAGGAGATGAGAAATGGGCACCTAATTACCGTTTAATTTGTTGCTTTTGAGATCAAAAGCAAGTTTTTAAAACTTTTAGGTTGCATGGGAGACCTTGCACCATATCGCTAAACAAAGTATTTCTTATGAGTGAGCTAATTGACACGTTTTAGTCTCGTAGGTTTCATTAACAGTAGCCCGACATTGACATTTTGGTGATTGAATGATGAGAAGAAAGTGCACATTTTGTTTCAAATACGCAACCTATTCCAAAAAAAATGAGCATGGGAGTGTCACTAATAATGTCTACAAATTTCAGCCAAAATTTGGTGATTTTGACAGACGACGGGAAGATTAAAGAAAGTTACGTTTATAATTATGCTATTCCATTAGGACGGCTCTCTTTGGGTATCAAATGTCTCATCAGAAAACCTTGAAAGGTTCACATAATAAGCAAATTGGTGTAAAATTACTTGGCATAAGTTATTTAATTGAAAAAGTCATAGAACTTTTCTCTTATTCAATCCAAATGTCAAGTTTAAAATTTTGAATTGAAGATTTCATCTTTCCTGTTAAAAGTCTAACAGTTTGGTGGGTGGCTGAATTATCACATTGCCTGATTTTTTTTAGTTGTTTTGCTAAAATTTTATTTATCGTAGGAATATGATGGGATATAAAAACAAATGGAAGCCGCATGTACCTTCTTTTTTTTTGCCATATCCTGTGGGCATTGAATCGGATTTTTGGATTTGAACACAAAAAAGATGATGATAGAAAGGAAAATAAAAAGTTATTCCTTTTTTATTGTTTCTTTCATTCATTCAATTTTTTTTGCAATTTTATTCACTGGTTGAGTGAACTATTGTTTTCTTTCACATCCCATCGTATCGTTGTATTCAATATGTCAGATGAAGTAGGTGGAGTAGCAACAGCGGCAATGAGAGTGATTAAAATGCCATAGTGACACATAAACTCTGAATCAAATCAAGTGTATAAAGAATTTAATACTTTCCTTTAAATTTATCCGTTTCATTTGAGAAATTACATTCTTTCTGTACAATCAAACACCTTCAATGTAATTTCATTGAAACTGAAGAATACCAACAACAAGATTTGAAGGCAAGAATTTCACCCTCTAATACAAATGGTTATTCAATCAATTATTTATTTATTCGCCAAATCATTCTGGGCACGTGTAAACTTACAGATCTCCCCTATATTTTCGGCATTTTTTGAAAAGAAAGTTTGAATATTATGAGTTTGCACGGCATTATAATTAGGAGCATAATGGTCACATACTTTACCTTTAGACAGATTCCGAACCACGCCCAAACATAAGTGACAGTGAAAATCAACAGGAAGTGGACTTACACAGTTGTATATTATATAGTGTTTCCTATCTGAAAAGTGTTAATTGGGGGAGAGAATGTGAGGAAAATTGACATAACACGATCATTTTTTGTAGGGTTATCCCCACTCTAATTTTCTCAATTTAGTTGTATTTTTCTTTGATCACGGTTTCTTTCCCGATGATTACGGTGAGCATGACCACAACACATGGTTCTGAAACTTTTTTTGTTTGCTTCTTGGCTTTATGAAACACTTTCCATGACATTGTCAAAAGGCAGCTCTCATATGCCTAGTTAGTTGACTCCACTGCTGCTTTCTACTCTTTATCAGTATGCATAGGAAAACGGATATAAAAATGCATCGTATCATCATACCATCGTACTTCAACTCAATATGGGGATTTGACCAAATCAGAGAAGACGAAAAAATTGTATTTTATGTACCTATGTACGCATCGTGAATCTCAATTACGGCGCGACAGATCCATACCCTTCCGTCTCTCACTTTTCCTTTGTTATTCTATTATTTGATATACCGAAAAGAGAGAAAAAACTTCATTTTCCAACTTTGTACTTAAATAATTGGATGATTATAATGATCATGGTGACGTGGTGTGGTATATATTTTTTTATATTGTCCAATAATGGAGTAATACACACACACAAGTGTGTTTCTCTTGATATCTCCTCAAGGGGTTGGAAAATTGATGATGGAGAGTTTCACTTTGCATTGCAATTGCACATTTCACAAAGACTCAACAAATCTTTTGAGCATTTACATACTTATGTTTCATCCCGAAGATATATATCGGTGATCTAGAGTAAGCAAGAGCACATATGAGAGATGAGATATGTGGCATACATTGTATATTACTTTTAGCTGCAGGTACATTTCTTTCAAAGGGATTCTGAGAGAGAGAGAGAGGGAGGAAAAATGGTCTAATGAATGAGTTCATGTTAGTTACTTCGGCTACGGCTACAAAAGGCAAAATACTTTTAGTTTGCTTATGTATTTATATATATGTATGCATCTTTCTCTTGTGATATTATGCGACATTTGGGTCATTTAGAATGAACAGTGTGTTTAGCTCGTATGCACATTATAATGCATCATCATCATCATCATAATATGAGTGTGACTGTCTTCACAAATGGGAACTCAACTCCTCAAAAAAAATCTTGCATTTCTTTCGTTCGGCATCATTTGGCAATGTAGGATGCGATAGGATGCAATGCAACATTGCAAAAACGCTCAACAACAAAAAGTCCCGTGCTACTACTACACAACTGAATGAATATGATGATGATGATGATGACAATGCAAATGCAACAAATATTTTACTTTAATATGGAAAAAAAGCCGTGGGGGACCGTCGCAGGTAGAGCAAAGTACCGTGAAAAAGAAAATCATTTTTTATTTCATGCATGTAAATTAAAAAGTGAAGTCTCGGGGATGACCACGGCGCTAAAATTCACATTAAGTAGGCACATACATATATGTATATGTAAGCTTTAGTTTATTGGACAATGAAATAAGCACATAAACCAGAAACAGAAATCTTGAGGGTAATTATTTATTTATCCGCTTGTATTTTTCATATGGGAAGATAAACAATAATTTGCTAGATTGAATAGAATTTGGTAAGTAGATCAACAGAATGAAATGGCGTGTGTGTGTGTGTCTTTGCATATTTGAAGTTGGATTTGGATTTGATTTGATTTGAATCCCATTCACTCTGTTTTATATTCCCCAATATAACATTTATGATTAGAATTTTGCCAGGATACAAACATAAAAGGAAGATTTTTATAGTAGGTAGCTTAATCACATCTTCATTTATATTCCTCGTCAAAAGGCTATGCATTGTATTCTAATTTTTAACGTAATACTACACTCAATTTATTGGAAACGGTCCAAAGGGAACAGACCAAAATGTTTTTTTAGTTGATGAACTCAAAAATTGGTTGCATAGGTAGTTACATTTATACTTATTACCACCACCACTACTCACGTCCGCCGTAAATTTCTTAAAGCCTACCTAATATTCTCATTTGAATTGGTTTTATTTACTGTATAACTCAATTGTATTCTATCTCTTTGGACACGGCATCAGGAGTAGAGTGGATTAGGAGCATTAAGTTTAAGGGGGTAGGTACATTATGTTTACAGTGCTTTATTATGTGTGGCAGTTTAAGTCGCTCTGAGGATTTTCATTACCAAAATAAAAAGAAAGATTATCTTGATAAATGTGTAGGAAATACATAAAAAGAAGAACAAGGGGGAGAAGGCCACAAGAAGAATAAGCAATTACACTCCTCCTTGTTATCATATTTCTTTCAAAGGGTCTTGCGATAAGAACCTGATGCAATCCGAAGATTACCGATTTTACTATTCTCTTTCTTTTGATGGGTAGCATTCCTATTGTTAGCCACGTAGTTTTGCTATGTTCTTACGCTCATAATCAAGATATATATTATGATGAGGGTTTTAAATTCCTACTAATCAAGTTTTTCTCTTCTGCCACAACATTGAGTTGACTTAAGAATCAGCTCGTCTTCAACACCATATCATCATCATTTCTCTGTCTGTGCATCAATCTTTTATATTCCTTTTCGAAACAACGAAAAGTTTTAAACTAATTCATAATTGTTGAATTGAATGCGAGTGTGCATTATTTAGGGCGTGCAACAAAACTATATGGCCATGGCCCTCATAGGAAGCCAAGTAGAAGGAAGTACACAACAAAAAAGAAATATTTAATCCTTTGCGTTCCTCTTACTATTACTCCCTCACTCAGTATCCCCATCATGTTTCTGGTTGGATTGGGAAGAAAGATTGTTGAAAATGGAAACAAGATGTTACTACAAGTTGTCTATATAGATAGACTGTTGACCAAGACCAAGAGCCACGCATATTATTGCATTTTTGCGTTTTGATAAATAAAAAGGAAGGTAAAAAAAATTGTTCTCGTCTGGTTGCACGTCTTCGTCTTCCTGAGAAGACGATGAGGGAATGAGTGCAACGAGTGAAATAATGCAGCCATTGTTTGAAGGATGTGATATGTGATGTTGCATTTTTAATACTAAACCTTTTTTCGCTCGTCCGTCTCTCTCTCTCTCGTTTGCTGTCTCCCAATAATAGACCACTATTATTTAAGACAACAAATAAGGGAGAACTTTCAATCATTTCTCTGCTCATATTAATACTTATCTCCATATTTGGTCAGGACATTTCTTCATTGTTTACCTTAATCATTGTCATCATCATCTCATCATCATCTTCATAGGGGTAGAGTTGAGTGACTGTGAAATTCGCAGTCATTTCTCCTCTAACATTCTAATTATCTTCCTGGTTGGTTTGAGTTGAATGCATGTCATGTCCTAGACTCCTTATGTCGACAATGATTGAAAGGAAAGTTAAAAATTAATATATTGGAAAAGCTTTTCACTTCAAAAGGTTGCTAAAATTTGTAAGTCATTGGATGTGCGTAGAGTGCAGTTTTGCAGTATTAAGCACCGCATATTTATCTTGACCGACCGGGGGAGGTTAAATAGGAAGCATTTTATGAATTGTGTTATTATACTCATTTCTTAATAATTGCTACCACTTTTGTTCAAGTGACAGACTAATAATGATTTTCATTTTTTAACTTGCAAATTATACCTTTTTCATTCATTGCACCAGGTAGTAAATACCCAAAATGCTAATTTAGGCATGTGGCTCATTTAACTTAAATTATGGTGTTTATGTGGCTTAGTCACTGCAGCGAATGTAGACAGCTTGGCGTTAATATTTTCACCATTGCAGAATATTGCAGCTGCTGCTGGCCACTTTGGCTTCTGTTGTCCAACACATGTTCATTTTTGTTATTTTTCAGCGAGAAACTTTCAATGTTTTGCTTGAATTCAAAAGCTCATGATTGATACGATAATTATGAAAAATGGAAAGGTGTTTTTTTGAAAATGTGAAATAATTGCTTGCACCAATGCATGCGTCAAATGAGATAATAGCTGGTTGTAGAAACTTGCCCTTGTGAAGTTTTAACTAATTTTTTTTGAAACTTGAGTGATTGTGTTAATTTCATTTTCCTTTTGAAAAGTATTTTTGTGAAAAATAATGCTTTTACCCATAAGTGTTGATACTGTTATTGGTGGTGTGTGTGATGAAGGAGAAGCTACAAAAACATAATGGTTGACGCGTGCTTGCCCACAAAATATCAGCAAAACTTTTTATTTTTTTTGTTGAAACAAATTAAAACTTCACACTGCAATTAATTCATTTGCTTTCTGATATATATTTACAATGAAACAAGTAATGAAAAAAATAAATATATTTTTAGCGTTGAGGTTTTTTCGCTTGTGTGCTTTTTTAAATTTGTGATTTTCATTTTTACGTGTTTCCCTCACCCATCTTACTAATTAAGAGCCCCATTTTGATAAGATGATGATGATGATTACTTACAATGTTGTTCTGAAAATTTGTTATTTCAAAATAGGTGCAAACGTAATAACGCATAATATTCGTAATCAAGTCATGCACAAAAGCAGAGGATGAGGATAAGAGTGGATCATATCATGATATGAAACATGAAATGATGCCCGTACGTACAAGTTGAATACTAGAACTACTTTTGACTTTCATAATATGTTACAAAAATCATTATTTAGGTTGTTTACTTAAAATTCATTTACTCTACAACTCTAGGCGCAGGCAACTCTATATTTTGAATCAGTCAGTAGTACAAATCATTGATGCAGTTAAACTTATCGACTACAAACTGTGTTTTTTTGTGAGAGCCAAAGGTTTTCTTTTTCTGGACGGATGAACTAATGATACACATAACGTACAACGTGTTTTTGAAGGTGTAACCTTCGATATCTGAAAAGGGCTCTAGGTCTGCCAACCTTATCTAAATTTGGGGGCAGTAGTTTTATATAAAAATATTGTTGCACTTTACAACTCATTCATTTTATAAAGGGTTTGAATCAGCACACGCATACATACTTATAACATGCAGCTTCGCAGCACACACACACAACTCACCTCACCTCCCTAATTCAATATAAAGGCTAGCTGGCTGTGGCTGCTATAAAACTTGAATTGAATCTAATTTCTTACTTTGGATTTGGAGCATTAAAGTTAAAAAAGCTGGAATATTTTTCACGCTTGAGCCCTTCTCGTTGAAAAACTCAATTCTGTGTGAACACGGTTCTGGTGGTATGGTGTTATGAAGGAGGAAATGAAGCAAGTACTTGCTTACTTTTTTTTTTAGAAAAATAAGAATTTAATTATTACAGAGCTCTACTACAGATTTTTGAGTGTAGATCTTTGTAGAACATGGTCTGTATCCGAATATACATAACTTACTACACAGCCAGTCAATCAGTCGGGCTTGTGTGTATCATTTCAATTGCATTTTTCAACCTGTTACGATTTTAGTTGGAACTAGAATTGCAAGTGAAAAAACAAGATCTTGAATCAATTTTTTGAATCAAACATACATACATATATACCTACGTGGATGCATGTTGAATACGAGTTTTTGCCGATAAATGAGAAATTAACACTATTGTATATTTTTTTCTGTTGCTACTGGTGGTGTAGGTGCTATTGGCCCTTGTTTTCTCAACTTCTTATGGCATACGTACTTGTTTCAATTCTATCGCTCGTGCTATCATTCTATTGTAGGTATTATGTTGCTAAGGTTCATGTATCATTGTATTATAGTTCAATTCAATTTTTTTTGGTTCTGCTCCAGGTCGCACAGACTTCGGCTTGTACGTTTGTTATTGTTGGGTTAGTTTTTCTTCAATTGAAAAGGCACAATCACACAAGAATTTTAAGGAGAAGGGATAGGATTAGAATAGGATTTGAGTTAGAGAAGAAAAAAAAATGCTTCACTAGTTTTGTAGCTCGAGTTCCTTATCGCTAATAATAATTTTTGCCTTTCTCTCTCGTCATGAACTTAAAACAATGTTCTGATTGTTCTTCTAAAGACACAAGAAGGAACAAACGAGTGAAATGAAATTCCTTTTTAACAAATCTCCGTCATTTCCTTCTCCACAAGAATAAAAAAATGGCTTGTTGATTCACAATCAGAAATAATGCAACTTTTCCTTTTCTCCAATCCAATTCATTCCAAATTCTTTGGGAAATGTATGGGGAATTGTTTTGGTGAAGGTATTGACAGGAATGTATGAGGAGAGTCCCTACTCAATCTCATTATTCTTCGATTGATCGTGCATGAATTGCCAAATGACATGATCCGCTGATCAAATTACATTTTTGATTGAACTTGAACTTTTACCAGCTGGGATACACTCACGTCGCTCTACTCATATTTCTGTCGAAATTCTATTTGCTATTCTTTGCAAAGAACTACTCCTTGGTATTTCCCCCCGGTGAGCATAGGTTTCTTGGTGTTACAGATCATTGCACTTTTTACACAGATCAGCCCATGCTTTGCCGGATTTGTCAAGTCAATACCATACCACAAGAAAGGCTGCGCTGTAATGTAATACAACGGTATATGTTTATCACATCGCTCTACATTATTACCTGTGTAATTCTCATCCCCAGAAAAAAACTGTGCTGGGGTTTAGCTCCTGTTGTTGTTGAATGAAATTACAATTGACAATTGTACACGGTTGACGGAACTTGATAGCGAAAATAAAGAAAGGAAAAAGAGTTATGGTTATTCTCCTCCTCGTTCCGTATTCTAGTCGGAATTATCATTAGAATGATGAAAAATTGAGACAAGGGGCAGCAAAAGAACTCACGACTGGTGATGACGATGGCGATGACGATATTATATGTGATTCCATTATTTGCGTGTTGTGAATTTTATAATGCTACATATAAGTATTGACCGTTGGTTGATTAACTCTGAGTGGAAAAGAGGCTTAGGCGAGTGGCATGGCTTAAGGGATTTCATTTCACAATGTAACTTTCGTGCATAATAATATTGAAATTCGTGGTTTTGGTTTATATCGGGAGTTAGTAGTAGCTGGTATGGTATAAAAGTGGACATTTATTTTTTACGCATGATAGTGGTGGTGGTGATGACAGAACATGCATATAATGTTCACTTTCGTTTTTGAAACCGAGCCAGAGCAAAAGCTAACGGTAGGAAACTCAAGAAGTGGATGAAAATGAGTAGGGAATGATTAGCTCCGCTGGTTTGTTGAATTAAATGGGTAGACCAAAGCAATATAAAAGCAATTTGAGATGAGAAAGAAAAAGGGATGATTTTTATTTGATGTGATAATGATGATGATCAGCATTATTACGAGGGTCCCACACACGTTATTAAAATTAGTGCAGAGAAAACATGCAAAAAAGATCATGATTAGGAGACAAGTGTCATCGTAAACATAATAATAATAGCAGTCATCATCATCCTCATCATGATTATTATTCTTGGGAGATGTATACATACCTATACAATATGAAACAAGTTGGTTGTTGGTTGGAGTGACTCGTCATATCATATCATAAAAAGTGAGGATCTAAACAAGAATTTGTTTTGGCAAAGTGGGATTTTAAAGAGTGATTTAGAGCCATTATACATATTTATGTGTAAGAAATGATACGCACTTTGGATTGAAGTCCCCATATGGCTCTTCAGACTTTTCAAGTGGTTGGTTGGCCAACCATTCCACATCCTTCTTTTTTTTGTGCGTCATTAAATGCTCATTTTGAATAGGGAATTGCAGCAATTTTTTTTATAAAAAAAGGGAGTGTAATGTGCTAAAGCTATGAATTATTTCCAAATAAAGCAGCCCCTTTAAAAACCATTTTTGCCATAAATTCGTAAACAATGAGAATACCGATAAAACTAGTCCTTATCACTTTTAAAGATGTGAAACTAAAGTACAAATAATAATACATTAAATTTGTTTCCAATTTGAGTTGGACGAAATGGAAGGAAAAAACTCATTTGAGATTTTCATCATTAGCATGTAGTGCAGTAGTGGAGGCGAGTAGTTGACGTTAAGGAAAATCATTCTCATAGGCCGCTCGCTCGCTCACTTACTCAGAATATTGCTAACAGGAGTATCATATACGTTTCGGTATGGTATCATCGTGGCAATAGTAAGCAAGGCACGCTCTCTGAAAAAAACCCAAAAGTAGCCTAGTTTGATAAGGTTGAGTAAACCCACGTAAGAAATGTAGAGGAGTTTGTGTGTGAGTGTGCAAGTTGAAAAACAGGGTTGAGTTGGGATGAGGGCATTGCATGTATGTATTCACAAAGCATAACTTCCCCACTCGCTCCACAGACGAAGCGTCTCTTTTGCTTTACTTTCCATGATTTTTTTCTTCTCTTTTCAAATGCTCACCAAGCTTTAGCCTTTCTCTTTCGTTTTGAGTTAAGCTTGTTCGTGAGCTGGGATGAAAAAAAGAGGGTGAATTATTCTTTCTTTCTCCGTTGCTGGAAAAGCGGAAGATGGAGCGAGTGTTGGATTTAGAAACGGAGTGTTAGGTCGTTCAGAATATATTTTGTTGGAATGCAAAACATTAAGGTGCACTTAGGTATTACGAAATTCATTTAATTTCCTTTAAAAGCCAAAAAAGGGAGAAATGGTAATGGCAACTTCAAAATGTAGGTTTGCAATTTGCATTCCATCCATTACCCCCCCTAAGAAGGACTTTATTGTTCATAGAAAAGAGAGAAAAACAATT
Organism: Orchesella flavescens; assembly: GCA_964034955.1. Lineage (NCBI taxonomy): Eukaryota > Metazoa > Arthropoda > Collembola > Entomobryomorpha > Orchesellidae > Orchesella > Orchesella flavescens. Next base: position 14,384,799 of record OZ035953.1, on the reverse strand, counting down.
TCAAAAGAAAGAATGGGATCACCTGCATTTTAAGCGGTTGTATTATAGTCGTCCATCTCCAACATTAAAAAAAAGGAAATGGTGAATGTGATGACGAGAATGTAATGACGAACAAGAGAAGGACCAAGGCGATGGTATGCATGTACTAATAGTGTGCGCGTTGTTCATAGAATGTTAATGACTTTAGGTAAAAATCCCTCATGAAGAAAGTGATAAAAGCCTGAGGACTTGATGAAAATTCCTGGCGACGTACAAAACTATGTACATCCATTCTGCATTGCTTGCATTCTTCTCCAAATGAATGTAAAAATTATATTAGCCTAGGCTCAGAGTAGCATTAGCAAAGCAAAGCGGGATGCACTGCAAATGCAAACCAAAAAGGAGCCCTCAAATTGGCCGAAGCTGTTAGCAGCTCTGTAAAAAAAGAGCTGCTTTTCTTGACCACAATTTCAGAATTAAATATCACCATATATGTATGTATGAATTCTCAACGGTTATAAAGGGACACATATGGGTAATATAGGTGAGTTCGTGTCGCATCGTGTGTCGTGTGTAACTGAAGCGTCATTAACATCACAAAAAGCCCAGGAACAGGAAAAATAGTGTACGAATACCAATTTCTTTTCTTCTCACTCTCCTTCTTCTTCCTCCTGCTCCTCTCTCATCACATCGTGGCTTGGTTTCGTCTTGGTCTTTTGGTGGTGGTATGGTGGTAGCAGTAGTAACAGTGCAATATATGATTTGAGATTCATTATTCAAGCAAAGAAAAAAACATTTTTGATTGTTAAACACAACAATTTTGTGCCATACTCACATCACATCACATTCACTACTCACGGCTACTTTTCCTTTTTCACAAGCAGGGAGACCATATGCAGTTAAGGTCTATTGCAATTGTAATGATTAGATCCAAGAAGGAAAGAAAAGAATATATATGTAGCAAGTGAGTGGCCAAATTATCTTGTTTCTTTGCATTTCCTTGGTTGATTGAATGAAATTTATGTCTCTTTCTTTCTCCTTGCTTCTGCATTTCCTTCGTTCATATATTACTTATATGTGGTTTTATATGAAAATGATGGCAAGTCCAACTTAAATTCAAAAAAGGACGGACGACCAAGTTTGCATTGCTTGGATGGTCTTATGAGATCTGATATGAGTCATTCAACTTTATGGCTGCTAGTACGAACTGCTAAATACTGATATTATTCCATTTTCCAACTAAGTTAATTGTAAGTAGTATGAGAGTACACACAACATGCGTGATTTTTGCCAAAAAAAAATAAAGGCCTTCATCACATCACATCCACATTTTTTTCAAGAGTGTATCACTTGCTAAGGCCACCACCATATTCTTCTTGCCGTCGTCTATTATTTTCAAGTGCAAAATAACAACAATGGGCAAAAAGCACTTATACTCGCGGCGGTAACAGTAATAGTCCATAAAGAGAAACAACTTTTAACGGGGCCCACTAATGAAACTGGTGAAACGTGAAATGCCCTCTTCTCTTCTTCACCGTCTCCTTTTTTTCTACTCTCACATCCGCCTTTCCTTCCTTCTCTTTACCTGCTTAATCTTGCACGGTTGGTCTCCTCTCCTCCGGTTTCGTATTGAATTGATGTGGACAACGGGTATGATGATGATGATGATAATAGTAAATGCTTAGAATGAAAAAAGCTGGAAAGGCTTGCTAATGGAATATATTTTTGGCTAGTTGAATGAAAAGGTAGAGCACCACGTGAAAGTGACTATTTAGTTGAACACAATAAATATCCGATGCGATAGTAAGCACAACACATCGTCCTCCTCCCTACAAATGTCTATATAGTGGTATTCTTGATTCTCAATTTTAATCCAAGTAATATTTTCCTATTTTTTTGCTTATTATTATTACGATTATGATTATACATAAACAAACGTCGTCGTCGTCGTCTCTCTCTCTCTCTCATTCTCTACGAGAGCTTTATTTCTACAATAGGTATATACGGTTGCACATAAGTAAGTGTGATTACTATTGTCTGGCACTTTTTTTGGAAGTGCTTCCGCTTTATATAAAATGCATAATGTGATATTATATGGCGTGTGTGTGTAGTCGAAGAAAAATATCCACTTTAATTATGTATAAGTGCTACTGATATTGCTTAGGATGGAAAGGAAAGCGTATAGCGACCACATATAATTTTGTAGAATTACACTCTCCAGCCAAGTCAGAAGCAAGTAATGCATAGTATAGTACACCATTCCATAGGATATCATAGTTTTTAGCACCTAGAGCCAAAAGCCCAAGCACCACTGAAGAAAAACCCCATTTTCTCCAGTATTTCTTTTGCAACCTATAAAATATATTGCATTTTCAACGAGAGAGTGAGAAGCAAAAAGGGAAAATGGCTTCAAGTCTGAATAAGCAACTCTCGAAAATCCATGTCATAAGTAATAATAATCTAAATTGCAGCACAACATGCGTTTCGTATAACCAAATATATATATAAATATATAAGTATATATATGTACACATGCATATAAAAAATGGCAGGATAAAGTTGTGAAAATGAGAGGAGTTTGAGCTGTGCTGTACTGTTCTGTTGGGTTGAGTTGAGTCCTGTACAAACGTTTATTTTTCTCTTCCTCCTCCAATAATAGTCATCTCCTTCTCTTCCTCCATGTTTATATAATCTTTAGTGTAATGCACATAATACACATCAGCACTGCCATCACCATATCATATCACTCCATATCATCATTTCATCGTCCAAATACTTGAAGGAAGGAGAAAGAAAGACGGAGAGAGAGGATGCCAAAAAGGAATCCAAGTGCTGCAGGGCTTAATGCATTTTCAGAGTTTTTTAGTAGCATACATACATTCATATAAAAGCATAGGAAAACTACTCCACATTTTCTTGTTCGGATTTCTCTTTATTCCAACCAAAAAATTGTTAGAATATAAAAGGGAAAATATCCTGATTTATTTTTTTGTTTCCTTTTCTTCTACAAACTCCCTCTGTTTCTCTCTTGCTTTTTTAATAAAAGCCAACGCCAACCAGTGTCAAGCATTAGGTAGCACCGTGTGTGTGCAAGCAAGAATTGCATTGGCTCTCTTCGCTCAACTGAAGAAAAAAATAAATTCTTGTTGGGAAAAATAATAATTACAATATGTGATCCTACAAAAAGCAACTCGTGTAATGACTACTATAAATTTATTAACATGGTATATAGCTCACTTAAATTGAAGCACAACTTTACTACACACAACACAACTACCAAAAATTAAGTTGATGTTGCTCTTGTTCTTGTTCCAATGGAGTATTATGTATTTTCGATAAATTTTGTAGTTGCAAAATTGCTAATCCTTTCTAACCCAAGACGTATTAATGGGAGTAAGTAAGTAGCTAAGCTAATTTACAATAAGTATGATGAGGCTGCAGTATGGTGGCTACAGTAATAATTCAGTTCTAATAATTCGACCAAACCTAACTACTAGCATCATCACGTGCACTCACAATACAATGCAATACTTACTTACTTGCAACAACAAAAATACAAGTTGAGCATTATATATAACGTTTTTCTTTGTAATTTTGCTCTCGAGCTATATTTTAGTTTGTTCATAAACTTTGATTTTTTTGTTGCTCTGCAAAACTTACAAATAAAAGGGAAACATAACATGTGCATACAACCAATATACACCAATTCAAAACGAGGATTTATCTGTTGTAGCCAAAGGAAAAATTTAAAATATACAACATCAACATTATTCTTAACCTTTTCAGTGCCAAATACACCACAGTGGTGCTTTTTTACACAAAACTATTGGCTACCAATGGACACCACTGTGGTGACTACAATTAAAATTACTATACTCCCAAATGCACCACATTGATGCTTCACGTTTCCATGCCGTGAAGTCCCAATTACACCACATAGATGCTCAATCAAAATTTTCCCTTGACTCCCATTGTCACACAGTGACATCAATGTGATGTCATCTCAAATGGCTTTCCGCACATATGTAGATTCACGTATTTGCACACTGGACTGCTTGACAAATGTTTTTTACCCCCAAATCGAAAGAAAACTGCAGGAAAAGGACTACCGAAGAAGAATGTGTAGTATTTGCTTCGTTCTCATAAAATATATTTTCAATCTAAAGCAAAAATAGCATTTCTCGTCAACTTTTTTCACTCCAATCAATGTTTATATATGAAAGCTTCTCGGATACTGACGTGTCCGGCTTCTTATAAGATTAAGCTAATGTAACTGAAGCTGGGAATCCACTTCCAGACAGGTACACTCATTTCATTAAAAACTAATTTGAACGGTGGAATCTTTGTAACTATCTGTCAACTCTTTTTAGCTTCTACTTCAGGCTTCTAGTTCTGCCTTCACTTGAAAGTTTGATTTGGTTATATAATGATGAGGTTAATATTCTGACCCTGACGGCTCCGGACATCGGCTCCTTCTAGGGCGGTTAATGTTAGTGTGCACTGTTTATACTTGCCTACGCAGTTAAAAAGATGATTCTCAACAAAAAAATGTTTTACGTTGCTTTGCATATCAATCTATGTTAGGTTAACATCATAATCAGCTTAAGATTTCAAAATCTCTTCGGAAAAAAATTGGGAGCCAAGAGTCGTGGTGGCTGAATTTTCGTGGTTGTGATGGGTAATAGCATATGATAATATACTGGGCTCCAAGTGAGGTTTCATAGATATTTTATACGGTAGTCAATGAAAAGTTGAAGTCATTAAATTGGCACCGAAAAGGTTAATCACAATCCATTTTCGATATCATAATGGGGCTACTAAATAATCACTAGTTTTTTTATAGTAGTTTCAGTAGGAGTGTTATTATTACACGTCACGGTTAGTAAGGCTCTGATTCAAGCGAAAATATAATACATAAGGGCAGATATATTTATTAGTAGTACACTTTTTAATCTCGGCAAGTTCATCGATAGCCATCATCATCGTACTAATCTAGTTTTTACAAAGAAGGCAATTAGAAGGGGAAAAAATTGGATTATCATTGTTAAGCTATTAATTTATTTCTAACCTAGTACTAAATGCGTATACGTACGTACGCCGAGTATCCGTCGGTTGCGTTACACTGTTGATTTTTAAAGAAGGAATGTATGTATCAAGTATCATTTGAACAATGAAAGCAAGTATATTTCAATTGGTTTGTAGGTACTTATCTAATAGAAGAGAGAAAGAGATATGGGTAATAGATGATCAGGATATACGTTGAGATGATGGGGAAGCGTGATAGTGGGATTAAAAGTGGGGCTAGCTCTAAATATTTCTCAAGGAGAATCAGAATCAGGCATATCATCGGTTTTGGCTGACGCCGTGAGTTCAGCCAGCAAAGGAGTCTTACTGAACCAAACTGTGTGGGGGTGTAAAAAATCCTCAAGAAGTTCAGTAAATTCTCAGCCCGTATTTTAATATTGCATCTCAAATCTGTAATGCAGTGCTTGTATTAATCATAATATTCTCTGAATTATAATATGAATGTTCGATTGCAATAACATTTACATTTGTAAAATAGAAAACTCTTTTTCTCTCAGTAAATCCGTAGAAGGTTCAAGAAAGCTGTGTACATACGTACATACGTACGTACGTTGGTTGGAGTTATGTACTTTGATGTAATAATGAATACAATACACTCTTTTATATCATTACAAGCTCACAAAGAGCTTGTGTTCACGAGCACGTCAAAAATACTTAAGTTTTGTCACACATGATTTATTATGTAGTGAACAAGGGGGAACGACATTTCTAGGTGGATTCCTTTTGCAAGCTTCGATCACTATCCTTGTTGTCATTTCATGCTCACGACAACGAGAAGTGATCAACTTGAAGATATATATTTTATCTACCTTCGTCGTCAGAACAATGATATCGTTATGATATGATCATGATCATCACACTTCTTTTTGTTGCGGTGAAAACTTTGGGGTTTAGCTAGGTCAGTCAGTTGAACACACCTGCAGATTTGTAAAATAATTTATCATGCAGGAGCAGCATGAGGATGTTTAGAATATTCCAATCCAATATTAACGAGCGGTGTTGATCATTTCATATTTTTCTTGAATCAATTTTCATCTGGGTGATTGCCATGCAAATTCCGGCAAACGATCATTTTCCTAGAGTAATGTTTACTCAGGGCAACAAGGAAAGTATTTGGTTGATGGGCCCAAAGACCCAAATTCCTGGTTGGTCTTTTTCCTTCTCATAGTTAACTGTTGACTTGCACTGTGTGAGCAATCAATGGATCCCAGTGGGTAGAAGAAGAAGATGACAAAGATTTTTGATGTGAAGGTTCTGAAAATGAGCTTAAGGAAAAGTAAATAAACATGTGAATGAGATCACTCTTACTAGCAGAACTCATTTATTATGTTGTTTTTGTCTGTATTGTGTTATTGTGCACACCGTGCTGCACTGCACATTTTTCCCCAAGTGATGATGCTAACGATAACTATGATATGATGATGAGAGACACGCATCCATATTGTTCAAAAAAAATGATGATGATGACGATAGCTCATTGATGCATCTCTATATATTATACTACCCGTATTAACAAACGTACACCGTTGAAATAAATCTCTCTCTCTCTCCTACGATACAAGGAGGGAGTGTACAGAAGGGATGATCATCTTGATGGTGATCATCATCATCTTCATGTACCCTCATTACTTTAGAAGGCATGCTCATAATATTTCATGGTGTCTTGGCCACTTACTTATTTCTTCGTTTGAGGATGGTTTTGAAAAACGTTTTTAAAATTGCTAACAATGAGAAAGGAAATACTCTAAAGTGTAAGTACATTTGAGAGTTAGTCTCCGTGTAAAGATATAAACTGCTGCAGTAGGGAACCACTAACCATGATCATCATTAGCATCATGATTTTATACTGAAGAACTGAAAGAGTTTTACGTAGGTATATTTGCAACACCATCGTCTTCGTCGTCACCAATGCAATGCTGTGTGGTAGACTGAGGTAGCCTTTTTCAAAACGCTCCGTTTACAACATGTAGGCCCATACCTTTATTGCAAATTTTGAAGTTGAGTCTGGTCTATAATGCGTACTTCATCCCTCTCTCTATCTCCTTTGCTTACCTCAGTTTGATCCACTTTTCAAAAAAAAACATTGTAAATGTAAGATCCTTGTTTGTAACAAAAAGGAATCATTCCCCCTTGGCTGTCCTGTACCAATGCCAACCAAGAGGAAAATAAATGTTGGATGAATGAATGTGTTAAAAAATATGCACTTGTATGTATATATGCAATTTACTTAAAGGATATAACCGTCAAATGTATTAAATCCCTAAAAAAATCTTTTCATTTCAAAATATAACAAGCGGGTTAGTGTTGGAGCTGCTGGCTTGCCCATGCTAAGAAATCCTCCTTTGAAATTTTGATTTTTCAAGGCCTTTGATCATGCTTCAAACAACATACGCATACAATAAAGCATACACACACATACACATTTAGTTAGCCCTATAGTAATTTAGTCAAAGAGCCACAATGAATTCGAAATCCCATTTAGTGTGGTGTTGGAAACTACACCAGACGCATCACTTGTTTCCCCCCGAAGGAAGTTGTGTAGTGCTTTAGATTTTAGTTTTGTGAATGTGAATTAATTTTTCGAGTGAAAAACCATTTCTCGCTAGTGCATCAGATTTGTGAGTACCAAAGTGAGGCACCTTTCTTTCCGAATTGATCATTTATTTTACCCTATTGGAATATTGGATTTTTTGCTACTGAAAAACCGTAGTCCCGAAGACTTGTGTATTAAACAATTGTTTGTGGGACTGGATAATTATATCATAATTCCATGTCATGTAACATTACAGTTTCATGAGTCAGTGATTCTAGTTTATTGAAAAACCTATATTTTTTCGGATCCTTTTACTCACTCGGATTTTGAATGAGTTTCAACCAGTGTTTTTGATTGCTGCTTACAAATTAAAGTGAATTTGTACCTCTACTATTGAACTGAATTGAAAATTGTTCAAATGAAAATTTGCACTACGGCTACTACTACAACTTACTTCGGAAGTTTGAAGGAGTAAATTGTTTTCAATATGAAGTTGCTATTGGTGAGTGGAATTTAATACGGCATACAAATAAAAAATATCTTAGTTAAGTTGGATGTTGAAGTAGTTCATAAATTTCTCATGAAAATTAAAAGGTTACGTTCAGTTCCGATAAGTTCATTTAGCTACATTGCCTCAATATTATATATGATCTGTGTAGGATTTTTATCGAGGAAAAAAACACGTTTAAGAATTTGAATGAATTTTACACAGTGAGTGAACAAAGTACGTATACTAGATGATGACAAATGTGGGACAAGCTTGTATGTTTCCGTAGCAGTTCAATTTCACGCAAATGATAGAGCTATTATCACCCTGTAACCAAAAACCATTACAAAACCATTTTGTGGGTGAGTTTAGGATGTAGTGTGATCAAATTCGCATGTAAATTGTGAGCCAATGTGGGAACCAGTTGAACTTTATGATGATGCTCAATGATGAATTTAGAGATTTTAAAACCAAAATAAAAAGATGATTTTCACCAGTCATATTTTATAGTCAGCCAAATTTTGTCATGGGACAAATTTTCAGATATATTGACACGATATATTTAGGTAGACTAGGTTGCGGTGTAATTTGAGATTGTTACTATTCATCGTTAAGCATTAGCAATGCAATGATTCGGATGGGAAGATAGGTTTGGATCAAATAATTAAACTTGAAGAAGTATAGCATAACTCTGTTGGATTGTACTTAGGAAATTTATAGATCAATTAAATTCGATATAGGTTTTTAATCACATATTAGAAAGATTCAAGCCAAGCATATAAGATCGGAATTGAACGGAACAGTATTTTCATAAAATTTTTGAACAATGTGTATTGCTTCAATGAAAAGAAACAAAAACTTGAGCTGAGATGCTTGTTGTTAGGTATTACTCGTGGTAGGCTGTACATTATGGAATGTGGTTGACGCACGTCGTCATCCTCTCAGATTCCAGAGGATGGCTAACAGACCACATCACCCCAGACCCCCTCGCCATCACCACCACCATCATGCGCACCCAAACATGGTTGCTCAACATTCAAGACAACCACATCGCAGCTACAAGCCCCATCATAGACTCCATCTCCCGTTACTTCATGGGCTTCATCGTCATCCTCCAAATAGGCATCATCATCACCATCCACCTCACCATGGACATAATCCTCATCATGGCCATCATCATCATCAGCAGCAGCAGCAGCATAGTCCACAACTTCAGCTCCAACAACAAAGTCGACAACAGCAACACCAACTGCAACAGCAACAGCAACAACAACAGCAGCAGCAGCAAATTGCACAGCAGCAACAACTCCAACAACAGCAGCAAATTCAGCAAATACAACAACAACAACAACAGCAACAGCAATCACAACAGAGTCGACTTCCTCAAAACCAAGGTGGTGCAGTGAATGCCTACGCCAATCCCGCCAAACCTCAAACACCAGTTTTTGGTCATGGTTTTCCAGGGGAAAACACTCCAGCTCATACAACCCCAACAGCTGCTGCTCCTCCTGCTGTCAAACAACCTGTCAGACAATTTCCCACGCAACATCCTAACAGCAACAACAACTTCTTCCACCAAGATGAAATTCCATTCAATGAGCAAGTGTCGGAATTGCCTTCAACTGGCGGTGGAGGCTTCTCTCAACCTTCCACAGCACCTGTCCAACAAACCACTTCTGCTTATGGGCCATCCGCTCTCGGATCTCTCGGAGATAATAGTCCGCATGGCTACTTATCATCTACGTACAAGGGATGGAAACCTATTGCTAAACCATATCAAAACTCATATCCCCGTACTCCCGAACTTGGTCAGCTTCCTGACTTTCCATCACGGGGTCCCCAAGACTTCCCACAAATTTCTGACAACCATATATCACCATTCCCCGAGCGTCATCCTATGCAAGAGTTTCCTAGTGGTCCAAGTGGTCCTCCACCTCCTCAGGATTATCCAACTGGGCCAAGCGCTCAGCAAAACGGTGGTGGTCCACCACAAGATTACCCAAGGGGACCACCAGAAAATCTTATGGAAGGATTTCCACATATTCCTGATCCACCCCAAATTCCAAACTTTTCACAAGGTCCACAAGAAAATCAACTATTGGACTATCCTGGACAAGGACCTGATAGCCATCTACAAGGAAATCATATGCCCCACCTTCATCACGGCCCTCCTCCTGGACATCATCATCACCATCATCCACCTCGCCATCATCAACAACATCGACATCCTCATCATCATCCTCATAATCAGCACCATCATCATGCTCCAGGACAACAAATGATGTTCCATCAACCACCACCAAGTCAAGATTATCTCATTCCACCATCCTCAACTCCAAGAGATCAATATGACTTTTTGCCAACTGGAGGAGGAGCAAATTTGGAAGACTTTAATAATCTCAATACAAACACGTTGTTCCGAGAAAATATAATGCATATGAAACCTCACTCTAGACCACTTCATCATCCTCAACAACAACAGCAACAACAACAACAACATCATCAGCAAACACAGCAGCAGCAACATTCGCAACACCAAGAGCATTCTGATGATGTGGTTGTGCCACTTCCCCCAGAAGTTGGGGATAGTGTCCGCCTCCCAAATTCTTTGTTTACGGACAACAATTGGGAGCAAAATAAGCAGCCTTTTGAAACGAGTCAGAGTGAGGAAAATATTGTTGTAAAGAAACCCAAATTTCCAAAACTAAAATTCCCAGGTGGTGGTGGAGGCGGCCCACCTCGTGAAAATTCTAATCCAAACAGTGAAGAAGGGGTTGAGCCACCACCAAGTGTATTTCCCAAGTTTAAACGTCCCCGTTTGAATAAAAATAAAATCCTTCAGAGTCAAAACAATAACAACAACAACAACAACAATGATGGAAATAATGAGAAACAACATGGAAATAACTTTAGAGATCAAGAGCCAGAAAATGATGGGCCACCAAAAGTGTCTCAGTCATCGGATGAAAATCAGAGTCAACCCCAATTGAACTTGAAGAACAAGTTGAATGGTGGACGGGGAAGGGTGAGAATAAGGACTAGACTTCGTCGACCAAACCCATTTAACAGTGAAGAAAATGATGGACCAAGGGAAGGTGGTGGTGACGGTGAAGGACCTGATCCAGGTCCCCCAGGTGGAGGTGGGAGACCATTCCCCCCATTTCCTGGAAGAGACAGGCTAAGGCCAGGTTTCAGAAAGCACAACCAAAACAATCAAGATAATAATGAGTCAAAGGAAAATCATGGGCCTGGAGGATTAAATGGACTCGGCGGCGGCGGACCTGATGGACCACTAAAGTCTAACTCTGAAGAAGGTGGTCCTCTTTCTGATTTCCCATCTATACCTTTTCCTTCAAGGGACCCGGACCCTTTTAGAGACTTCCCCCAGCCTGGACCACCCCCACAGGAAAATTCTAAGGAACAACAGAAGCAGGATGAGCCTGTTCTGCGTATAAGAGAACCTAGCAGGACAACAGAACGACAACATGGGAGACCATTTGGAATCAGAGATCAAGGAGTTCGGGAACATGGTGTCAGGGATCAAGGAGTCCGTGATCATATTGTCAGGGATCATGGAAATAGGGGCAATACGGGAAGTGGAGAAAGACAACAAGAGCAGCAAGAAAATCATGGACCTCCCGAGCCCCCACCATCTCCTCCTTCACATCGACCTCATCCAGGGTTGAGAAGACGACGACCAAAGAACCAACCAAAGAACCAGAATGAACATAACCAGCATGATGACAACAACCCTCAAGACCAGCCAAAACATTCGGAAAAGCCTCAACCTACCCCACCAGTTGTTCTAAATGAGAATCCATTATTCTCCGATGAATTTTTCTTTCCACCCGGATTCAGCTCAGATCCATCCAAACACAACCAGAATGGAGATAACCCGGTGTCTTTTATTACCATGCCAAATGCTAAACCACAGGTGATACATCACAACGCTTTCTCATCCCAGGAGCAAACACCACATCAACAACCACCAACAGTCTCAACACCTCAGCACCACCATCCACAACATGTGTATCCAGGCAATAACAATAACTATCATCAACAACAACAACACCAACCTCAACAACTACATTATGACGGGATTGACAATGCGGGGAGAAGTCCCAATTTTGGCATAAATAATTCTCCCTTCTCACGTCATCATCCTTCACCACAAGGTCTTCAGCTTTCCGCTTACTCCGATCACATGCCTTTTACTAGAGGACCACCCCCAAGAGGACGAAAACCACCACGTGGTCACCCTCCCTCAAATGCTCCACCACCACCACAGGCCCTTCTCAATCCATATAGCTTTCCCGCAACAGCTCCCTATGGACACCCAGGTGGCATAGCTTATGACCATATGGATAACGCTCCACAAACTTCCAACAGTTATGAAGTTCCTGGGGGAAGACCTATCTTATTCCAAGGCCCACCACCTCATCAGCAGCACGGACCTCCACCACCACCTCAAAATGGGGATCTTCAAATGCCAGTCCCATCACCTCTCCCTCCACCAAGGCACGTTGAGCCTTCCCCACCTCCACCACCACCTCCAGTACAAGCTTTACCACCCCGTGGTAGACTTCCAGGAAGACACCGCAAGCCTCCAGTAGTACCAGCCCCTGTGGATCCGATGGGACAAAGTGCAGAATTTGAGCAGATTCCAGCTCAGTACATTGATCCAGCTACCCTGAATCCAGAGGTTCCCACCGTAGCCAGCGGTCCTGTGGCTCCCATGCCAGCTCCTGCAACACCTCAAGTAAGACCCGTATACACAAGACCACATGTGCACCACTCGCCCGATATTCACCCACCTGGAAGCTTCTTTGATGACTTTTTCAAACCTTTTGATGCCAACTTCGTACAGAAACAAGGAACTGCCACTGAAAAAGCTGACAATCCCGGACATGATGAAGAGATTTCTCAATCAAATATGAGATTGAATGTTGTACCTAGTCCAAAAAGAGCAAACATTAGCAGCCCCACTACTAGCGCTGAGGAAAGACGAGCTGATCCTCGTAAGCACTGGAGCAAATTGAAAAATAAGGAAGGGAAATCTAATGGAGGAGCAGCATCAGCAGTAGAGCCTGCCACATCATCATCAGAAAAGATTCCGGAGAAGAAGCCCCTTGGAAGATTGACAAACAAGAATCATTTGAAAGCCAAGATTGCTGACATTGCCCGTAAAAACTTTCAAAATCATTTGATGGCCGTGACATCATCAGATGGGAGTGTGGATGAGAACCCAGCTGTGACCACATATAAGCCTTCATTAGTCTCGTCAGGTATTAATATGTCATCACATGGAAATCCTGAAGAAAGCCATGATAAAGCCGCCTCCTTCTCAAAGGAAACTATACTGAAGGTGATTCCAACGTGGAATTCTGAGGATGATTTGGTAGATGCCAATATCCCCAAAACTGTTCGTTTCAGCAGTAAAACGGATGGTGGTCCAATATTAGTTCGTGGGAGCGGCGGAGGAGGTAAGCAGAATGATCAACAGGATCCAGACGGAACCACCATCTTGTTCAAGTCAAAAAGACAATTTCGTCGTAAACGACCAGGAGCAGGACAAAAGAAAGCATCTTTTTCTCCACTCACAGCATCAAATGGGGATCAGAATGTAAGAGAGGATGAAGGAGTAGGCCATGAACATAATCATCAGGATCAGGATGCTGGTGTTTTGACAACAACTCGCTCAGGTCGACCTCCACATGAAGATACCAATCTCATCCACACTAATAATGTGAATGAAGGTGGTGATGATGGGATCGGGGATGGCTCAGAGCCGACAAGAGTTGGAGTGCTTAGACGACGCAAGCTTTTTCCTCGACGAAAAAACTTTTCCTTATCAAACAAGATCAAAGCCAGCTTGTCATCCCAATCTCCCAAAGACTCGACGACAACACCTGAAGCTTCTGAAACGGAACCCGTTACCTATGGAGAAAGTCAGTGGTTTCGTGTCAAGAAATTCGAGAGCCAGGAAAAGGACGGAGGAAAGAATTTGGAGGATCATAACGGAGGAGTCACCCTACTGAGCACTCCCGTCCCCACTCCAGAGTCTAAGACTGTTCCCGATGCTGAAGCTGATGGAACGGCAGCAGCAGCATCCGCATTATCACCTGTGGTAGTGCCTGAAGATGCTACCAGTAATAATAGTAGAAATAGGAAAACTCCTCCTGTAGTAGTAGATAGTCCTACAAAGGATGAGAGGCCGTTTGGGAAAAAGTCTTCAAAATTTTTGATGAATAGGCTTTCAATGGCATAAAAAACACTTACAAATTACCAAAAAAGAAATCAAATAGGGGTCCACATTATTTTACTATAATTTTTTTTTCGAGTCATGTAATTTATTACTTCGGTCTGTTGCAAATTTCCAAAATTTTGACGCTTACCATTTCGGATTCATTTAAACAAAGAATTCATTCATGATAATCTTTATCATCCATAATAATTTTAGACATATAGATAAAAAATACTTTTGTAAATTTGTAGAGGGGTTGAATCATTTTAGTACATACATACTATAATACAAACCAGTAGAGATATTATGCTATTATATTTTCAAAGCTCAAAAAAAAACTTTTTTATTTGTTTTGAGAAAAAGTAGACAAATCACTCCATGGGGGGTTTAATACAAGAAGACTACATTTATAAAACATGTTGTTGCAATATACCTACGGCTTCACTCGAGAGATTATTCTAATATATTTTTTGTGCAACTTTCTCCTCAATCAATGTAGCTTTTCATTTAGACTAATTTAGGGTAGGTATAAATAAGTTGGTTAGTAATTCGTACATAAACTTTTTGTTGTTATGTACACATGTCAGTAATACTGCTGTTTTGTTGCTGCTTTTTTTCAATACATTAAGATTCTTCATATTATATTATATTGCATAGCATAATTATTAGCGCTCATTCAAACAAGAGAAGTTTCATTGACGGGAATTTTTTTTCACCTATATTTTTTATCTTTCAATTATTATTATTATTATTATCAATTTTTTTGAGCAGCAAGAAGAGAGGGGTATCGTGCCAATTTACGTAATACATACATACATACATACATAATTACATATAACGTAATCATTATATGTAAGGATTTTATTTTGTTGAAAGATTGTTGTTGTTGTTGATGTTTATTTTTTATTCTGTTGCAGGTTAAATAGGATACAAAAAAATCATGAAACTAAAACACAACGTCATACATATCAATGCAATGCATATATAATAAACAAAAAAAATATTGAAAAATATATATATTGTATCAATCAATGTGAAACATATTCAATAATTAACTAATTTAGACATGACATGATGGATATTATATTATTATTATTTTGAGGTTGTTATCATTCATTGTTGTTGTTTGCTGTTGTGTTGATTTGAAAATGGAATAAAATTCATAATGAATAAGCATACCGTTCGTCTACTCACTCGCCAACTTGGTTTTTTGGCCTGATGATCTTATCATTTGTTGCCTTTGTTTCTGTTTAAAACATATTTTTAGCAGCTAAAACTAACCATATATGTATGTACTTTTGTGTATATCTCTGAAAGAGAGTAGAGTCAAGGTTTTCTATTGTAATTTTTTATGATATGGCGTCTCTGCAGCTCCCATTGTGTATCATCATCTTCTTCTTTATCATTTTATTCCTGCACGTAAGAATGAACGTTAGGCCTGTGTTTTTTTGGTTTCAGTCCCAGTTTCTATGGCGTTTCAAGAAGTTATATGGTAGATGAATGTGAATGTAGTGCACACACACTGCATTTTTGATTCCAGAATGAATGGGCAAAGACAAAGGGAGAAGAGATGAAAAGTATAATATACTTTATATGATGCATGCCTCAAAGTATAAGGGAGTAATTGTAATTCCAAGTTTTGAGAAAGGGTGCATCATTGTATCAGTCACTGCTGCTGGTCTGCTGGTGCATAAAAGAAGTATACTCTCTTGCTTCCTATATGAACTTTGCGAGCCTCCCACTTTCTTTAAGAATTTTTGTCTGTTGGCATAGGAAAAGGGAGTAAGTCTAAAGTTTTTTTTTGTGATGTGTGTACATATTTATATATGGGGGGAAATGTATAAATATGTAGTAACGTTTCATGTACAAAACCGTTAAGGAAGCGGAGAGAAGAAAAAAGGAAAAGAGTGAGAAAGGAAGAAGAAAATCATGAGAAACGAGAATTACTAGGGAATAAGAAGAAGGAGAAGAAGAGAAATAAAGGATGGAGAGAAGACGACGATGAGGAAAAAAGGCATTTCGTTTGCATGATGTATAACCACCCATTTCCTCGTTTTTCCATCCTTTTGTATATATTTTCAGCTAGAATTGCTCTGCACTTTTAGGAACAGAGCAGAGCAAAGCACACAGACATTGCATTGAGACTACTACTCACTCAAGTCAGAGTTGCAGTGACTTGACTGGAGAAAAAGGATACATGAATTGAGCGCCAGACATTCATTCATTCCATTGCATTGTCGACATATACTCCGCCGTGCCGTCCATTCTCCATCCATATATTCATAATATGGGAATGGGAGTGAAGGAAAGTGGCAAGGGCAATAGGATAACAAAAGAAAATACTGCTTTCTTTAGTGATGACGGTGAGGCACAGGATGTGATGTGGATATAGTATTCACACACACACACACAATTTTTGTATTCTACTTATTATTATTATTATTATAGATATCCACACTGTTAAAGGATTTGCGAGTCTCTAGATAAAAAAAGGAGCCCATGTATAAATATAAAGTTGACTGACTGCATACTTCACTTTTTCGTCTCATCCTCAATCCAATATGTATCTGTGTGATGTGATATTATTTCTAAAATATGTGTGAGAATATCATCATCTTAAAAATGAGAGGGAATCGAATGAGGATGAAATGAAAGCTGCATTGCATTCTTAAATTTTATAGGATACTGGTTGGTAGGAGGATGCATACATGCATGTTTTCATTTTGGGAAATGATGATGATGATGATGATGATGATGTACTCATCTAAAAAAGTAGAATGGAATGTTCCTTGTTCCGAAAGAGATGAGGATTGGGCTGTGTGTCGCACCGCAGGTCTTCTATTAACAAGGTTGAAATACACGCTTCGGGATTTTTCTGAAATTACAATTTCTCCGAACAATTACAATATACCGTATTATTATTCCAAGTGCCTTACTCAAGTTTTCACCTTTTCGTTCCTCTCTCTTTCCTCCTGTTTTTCTTTCCGAGTCTAGACAGTTATTGTTAGTATCCTCCTGTGTGACTTGTACTTCTCTCTAGCCTAGCCCTCATCACTCCATTTACAATAAAGAATATATATGAATATCATATCATTTACATATGCAAGGCTTCCTCTTTTTCCCCCCGTCATCCTTTTGCCAATCCTCTGGCGTTCTTTCTTGGTATTTCGCAATATTATCATTTTTGATGCAAATTCTGTTTCTCCGAAATATGTTGAAAGCCCTCATGATGAAATGGTCAGAGGGGATTCCACAGCGAATTTCTTTTTTTTTGTTTAGCAAGAATGAAATCCACTTTTTGTACAAGTTGCTCTTACGTATGTACACACACTTTTTCTCTTTGTTCCCAGAGAGTACAAGGGAAAGCTTACAAACATTAGAGTCAAGGAGTAGTTTCCATTTGTTGCAATTTCGGCAAGGAGGCTGACCTGATAGCAAGAATACCAAGTTTTTTTGGTTATTATTGCACTACACACTTTTTCCATCTACTTGTACACATTTTTGTCCTCTTTATCGGGTGGGGGGAGAAAGTGTACACAATAAATAAGTAAATAAAAGTTTTCCTTCGGGGTTGGTAGCTGAGCAAAATTATATTTTGTGTTATTGGCCAAAAAGGTGAGTGGTTTAGTTAGAGGCGTCGTTAAAATTTATATAAGATGGTAGGTGCATACACGTAAGAAAAAGGTATGACAAGATTTTATTTTTGGTATAGGGATCCCCCAATATATGGCATTGTCATGCACATTTTCCACATGTTATGTATATGAACCACAGAAGCGAGTCCAGATGTTTCCCTGGGTGGCTAACGTAACCATGTGGAATGATGGTCCTGATTGGATTGAAATGGGAAGGCTTATTGGGAAAAATGAAGATGTACAAGACAGGGAACACGGCCCATCTCACTTTTTTTTATTCCTCTAGCCACTACCAATTTTTACCACACACACTATTTCTGTCTAGATTTTTATTTCTTTTTAGTCGTAGACTTGGTATATATGGTTCTGGCCCTCGCTTCAAACCATCTTTTAGAAATGCAGTGAAAAGTGGAGAAAAATGGATGATGAAGGCTACTTTGTCGTTTGTGTGTGAGCACTGTACTGTGCTATGTTATGCTGGTACTACTTTTCTCTCGGTTTTTTTTTCGCCTTACTTTTTTTCTCCCAAACCCATATAAAAATAGGGGAAGAAAAGGGTAAGAGAATAAAAAGGCAAAAGTCGCTCTTAAAATAAGAAGGACTTGACTACAAGATTTCTTTCTTTCTTATCACCATCCTTTTTTCTTCTACCAGCACATTTTTACTTTTTTTTGAAGACTTTCCCCCATATGTACATATAAGTAAGTAAGTATGTGCATAAGGTCCTTTTTATCATATGTGTAGAATGTGACCCATACGCACTACATACACCAAAGTTTGAAGAAGAGAGTTGAAACTAAACTATCCAATATGTTTGACCTTCTCTGGCTGACTCCTGCTGTTCACTTTCCATTTTGGTTTGAAGCTTGAAGTTGAAGCTGCTGCTCGTCGTCTTTCTCCCACATCATATCATACATTTTGTATAAAATGTTAGCGTCCATAATAAAGAATGGGCTTGGAAGGGAGATGGATAGATAGACGGATGGATAAATGGGTAGAATTGGATAGATTCACAAAAGCATTGTGTATTGAAGTTGAACAAGTTACAACCAAATACAACACAAGAAGAAGAAAAAAATATTGTATTTTTTTTATATTGGAACATCTCAGAAACGCTAGCTTTACTCCACTCCAGAGAGAGAGAGAGAGAGAGAGGCACACGGCACGGCCTTTAAAACAGATTGAACACTACGTTTTTCTAATATCATTCTCGTTGTTATTCAACCCGCATCCGAAAATAAAAAGAGGATAGATGAAGAACAAAAAAAATACTAACATAAATGTTACAGTTACAACCGGAACAAGAAGGCTAACAAAAAAGGAGTGATTTTTACAAGTAAAATAAAGAAATGAAATGCTAAAGGTGGGTAGACATTATATTATTATACAGACTGTGGAAAGTGAGTAGGGTGGAAAGAAAGTGTAGTAGAAGTAGTAGTAGTAAAAAAAATTGTAGCATCACATCACATCACAATCTACCACACGACTGCTTAAGAAAAAAAGGGGGAAGGATAGCAAAATGGGCAAATTTATTCACAGGTCTCGAATTTGTAGTTTGCGAACTCAACTGTCAAAAAATATATCGCCCTCATCCTCTTCTCTCCTTCTCTCTTTTTCCTTCTTCTTTGTTGGTTTGGTTTGGTTTTGGGTGACGAAAAGGTTTTTTTCCTTGGCCTCGGTCTTGGTCTCCCCTTTTCTCTCTTTTTTTTGGATCGGGATCGCAATGCACTTGTATATTTTTTGTCTATTTTATTGCTTCAAATGGATGGATATCTCTTTCTTCACTCACTCCTTGCTATTATTTCCTCTCCATTTTACATATATTTTTGGGAGACGGAGATCTTATGGTGGGATCTCTGGTCGTGTCTCTATTTCATATGCAAAAGTGGCTTTTTGAACCCTGCCCCATTCTTTCCTCTGACTGTGAATGCAGTTTGCATTCCATTATTATGATTATAAGAAGAAGAGAGAGCAGAGTTGCACCACCAGTAGTTTTCCTCTTATATTCATAAGGAATTTTGTATGGGGAAGTGGTGGTGGTGGAGGAGGAAGGGAGAATAGAGAGAAGTTTTAAAGTTTCTGATTGTGAAATATTTATAGGTGATCAGACCGATAAAAGCAAGATATTTTCCAACTGTTTCCCTTCTTCTATATCTCCATCTCATTCTTTCACCAGTTATTTTTATAGGCCAATCTTGTCTAATGTACGTAAGTATGACAACGATATCATCGCTTTATTCCGTCTGTTTCAACGAGTTTCCCACTCTCACTTTTTACAACTTCTCCAAGATCCCTCTCTCAGAGATGGAACAGAATTGTGTAGGATTTCCTCTTTTTTTCGGAGCTGCTGCCCAATTTTTAGTTTTGTTCATACTGTGAAGAAAGCAATACCAATTTTCATAGTGGAAGAATGCGTACATGATGATTTGTAACCAATTTCCCTTTTTTATTTCATATCATGTTTTTCTTCGTGCAAACGAATAATAATATAATCGAGGTTTTCATGAGGTTTGCGTGATTTGATTGTGCCATGTCACAATTTTTTGTAATTGGTTTTATTCTGGCGATGGTAAGGTTTCCTCAGGTTTGAAATCCATCACCTCATCATCATCTTTCTCACAAAAGGGAGGTCAACAACCAGGGGCTTTTCTTGTTGTAATTTCTTCTAGTTTTTCATGGCATTTTTACTATCTTCTTTAATCTCCAGTTTCACTACCAAAGGGCTTCCTAAACTAGCTCTCCTTTGGAAACCCAAACGACTTTTTCCCTTCCTGTTCTTTGACAAGCTGGTGGTATAGTGATTTCATCATTATTTTAGTGTGCATCAAAGTGACAAAATAAAATTGCAGCATGAATTGGTTCACTTCACTTTACTCTGATTCCATTGAATTGCATATTGCATCCTTTAGTGTTGAAGGAGAGAGAGAGGACCGTGATGTAATGATCATTTTAGATATTAAAAAGGTTATAATGCTCATTCTTCCCAAAGGAGACCTTGTTTAAAGGGGAGTAAAATATTGTATGACGATGGCACTTTTCCCTTCTTTCTCCCTATTTCAGTCCACTTGTCAAATGCTCCAGAGTTCCTATTTCTTTTCTAGCTTCCTATCTTTATGGCTCCGATATGCATATTATCACCATCCAACTTGAACGTTCCAACGTTCTTGTCGGTGGCAGTGACAGGGAAATGTTTCAATAGAGATAAATATGGTCATCATCATGTCTTTCAAAACCCATGGCTACTTGTCTATGCTAAGTTAACTAGTGCACCACCACCAACCAACCAAAAGCCATAGTGGCCCATCCAAAATGCATGCATGTTTCTCACTCAAACTTTATTTCTTTTTCTTATTCATTCATTCATATGAATGGATCTTCTGTTGGAAGAAGCAAGAAAAAAAATATGTTTGAACATCAAGCATCATCCTTGGGTCCGCCGTTCACCGTCTGTGAGGAATGTTTCTTTACACCCGTTGACCTCCCTTTAAAAAGCCCCATAACGACTTGTAATTCCTGAGAGGAGATTAGATATGCTGAAACATGCCTTGGGAGCGTTTCCTTTTTTTTCTTTCGTTGGGGCCACATCATGTGGTAAAAACGGTATGGGAAAGTAGTAAAAAAAGCAAGCAAGGAATAAAATATATTGAGGAAAATGTGGAATAATATGAGAGTCTTTACATGCTGTATTACTTCATACATACTCTCTCCATACATTATGTTTGAGTGTGATGTCGATGTGATACTACTACTACTTGAATGGAATCACATCGCTCAGCAGCTTTTCATGTATTTTTTTTACTTCTTGCTCAGAATTTTGAAAATTGACTTTTTGGAAAGGAGTCCCCTTCTCTCTCCTCTTGGCATGATGGCCTGTGTCTGGGCAATAATGCTTTTTGATACATCCCAGTGGTGCAACTTAAAAATATCTCTATTACCACTGATATTCATGTTGGGTAGTACAACTTTTTTTTCTTCTTGAAATGATCTATGTAGTATACACAGAAAACACAGCCAGTTTTTACTCTTCATCTTCTTCTTTTATGGAGGGACAAGTGTTTGCGTTTGTTGGAAAGAAAAATAGGAAGGTATGGCGGCGGCGGCAAGACATGGAGAAAACGTTATAGTAGTTTACAACAATGAACTGATTTACCATTTACTATTCTAACTCCTTTTTTTATTGGCACCACCATGGCTACCACCACCAGCAGTAACCAAGTTGTTATGTTACAATGGAATCCAAAAAGTTGGTGTGAGAAAAAAAATAAGTGACCAAGAACAATCTGGCTTTTTATGGCTGGTATTATTACATGCTAAAGAAAATTTTCACAATAACGTAATACAATCAATAATTCAAATAAACTCATATACGCCCTTCTTCTCCGCACGTAATGTGCTTGCATAAAAATTGCGTCTTGTCATAAATCTTTACGTATATTAGACTCTTCACCATTTCATTCCATCCCAGTTTTATTTACAGGGAAGGGTGAAAGAGCAAAAAAACCTAGGGAGATGGGGAAAATAGAGAAAGGTGGAGGCACCAGAATCATAATTTGGAATGTGGATGACAACTGAGTGTTCCAAGAGAATAGAAAAATTATCACGATGATATCATGTTATGCATATATAGATGAAGATGCTGCTGATGATGATGATGATGATAGTGATTCCACTACTGCCGCATCATATTATGTGGAGGACTAACATTTAGGTATATGAATGGAGAGCAGGATGACACTCACCAAAAACTGGAGAGTTATTGTAAAGACGAAGAAACAAAAATGAAAATCTTTTGCAACAGAAAAAGGAAAGCAGTTGAGATGGAAGGGCGTATGAAAATTGTACATCTGTGTGAGGATGTGCTAGCATGAATCATGAATGTATATTACATTCTCTTCCTATCTTTTTTTCTTCATGCACAATGTCATTGTATCATAGGGATGGAAAGTGTAGCAAGAGAAAAAAAAATAAAGATAAAGTTGAGCATCTCCTTTCGATCTGCCTCCACTCGACGACTCCACTGTTGTGTAAATTGTTTGGACTGTATTATGAATACCAAATGTTACACTCCTACCAAAAAAAAATTCTGGGATCTGGATGGAAACAAGGCCAACACCAATGCCAACGCCAACCTAACGGATGGAAATTGTAATATGCGGAGTCAACAATAGTACAACTTTTTTTTCCTTCCATTTTTTTAAGACAACGAAACAAAGTCAAGTCACTCAATCCCAACTGTACAGTATCATACCACTACCACCATACCATCATGTTTTTATATTATGTAGCATTTCTTTCATGACCGTAACGTATGCAGTTATTTAACTTATTGAGTGTATTATCATAATCAACAGCCTCGCCTCTCTTTTCTTTATGTAAAAACGTTTCATTGTCGCGTCTTTATTTTTCTTAAAAAAATATATATATTATATAAAATGTATAAATGTGTATCATCTTTATTTACAGCCTAGTGGAGATCCCTACGCATTTATAGAGTTTTGGGAGCACCATGCGGCAGCAGCTGCATTGGCGGCGATGAACAAACGGAGTTGCTTCGGAAAAGTAAGTGATGATCATAATAACATTCCTCTTTAATACAATTTTCTGCCATAGTTTTTTTTCTGCAAGAAAAAGCTGCTTCCATCTTCCAAAAAAATTGACGCAATATTGCTTTTTGCTGCTGTCTTTTCTTCCATATTTTATAAGGAATAACGTAAGGAACATCATAATTTTAAGTCATAACATAACACAACATTACGCTTTATCTTTAAATGTTAGTAGACAGTGGGGAAAAAAGGTTATGTTTGACTGGATGTCATTGCCAGTTGCATTTTGGTGTGGATTAAATTTTTCTCGGGGTGGTGCACAAAATACATATGCTATAAAAAGGAATGATTTCCATCGAATGAAATTCGATACAAAAAAAATTATATAGGACTTTTTTCTTGGCATCAATACCATTGTACAAGGCAATGGTCCACAATGAAAATTGTCTCTTGTACAAAACGAATGAGTGATTCCTCTAATTTCTAACTTATTTTTTTTGGCTATTCTTCATATATGTTTATTTGCACGTTTAACAAAAAGATTGTGAGTCTGTGTAAACACTCTCTCGCAACCGTAGCAATGTCAAGAGAACGAGACATAATAAAAAAAGGGGACATGTCGTGTGTGTAATGCATGTACGCAAGCAAAACATACTCTTGGCATTTCTAGCATCAACCTTCCTGATTGTATTCACAGTGGTGTATGAATAAGAAGAAAAAACATGCATGATTTGAAGCTGATTGACCATAGAAATGATGATAGTTTGATAGTAAATCTCCAAAAAGAAGGAGAAAAGGGGAAAAATAAACTTGTGCTTCATGAAACGTTTGTCCAGTTAGTTGTATTGTGTGTGTGTAAAAATACCATCTCGGAAGAAAAAAAGCAGCTAAAGGGAAAAAGGAAAGGAGGGCGATCTCGTTTTCCCTTTCTTCTCGCTCGCTCCTTCCTCTCCTGTTTTTTATTCTGTGACGACGAGCTCGTGAGTAGTGAGTGTACATACACATAGTTATATAAATTGTGTGAGGTCAGACGAGATCTGACTTGATAATGACAGTAAGTGCCATTGAAGGAATGGGAAAGTAGGTACATGTAACAGGGACATGAATGAAAGAGGACGACGACGGCATTGCCATCCCATCCTTTCTTCGTATGTTGTACGCTTCTCCTTTCCCCTTGAATTTTTTCTCTTCTTTCTTTCTTGTGTTATGTTATGTTATGTTGGCTAGTTCGATTTAGTCCAGGCAATTTGACCATTAAGTCTTTTCCTGATAAATGGCACTACACATACGGAGAATGTAACTGGAGAACATTTTGTACAATCAATACAAATGGCATTTGGACATTTGGTTAAGACAGGTATATCTTTTTTTCTTCCTCTCGTCTTGTTCTTCATGCCATCTCCTTTTAGATTTTCTTCCGTTGTAGGAATCCAAGATGGACACACAGCATGCATGCAAACAAACATTTTTTTTAAGTTGATCGGGGTTAACATGTAAACCTTATCTTGTTAGGAGAGAAGAAAATTCTGGTTCTGAGGATGTGACTGATAAATACATTTTTTTCTTCTTCCAAGAAATCCAAATCCAACTACTTCCATGTTTGACGCAAGCACATGGAAGGAAAAGAGAGAGAGAGAAAAAAAAATCAGATTTTGCTCAATCAAAGCACACATATTGCATTACAAACATGAGAGGAGAACCAGGAGCGGAAGTCTCTAGTTTGGTTCATTTAGTGGGAAGTAGAAAATTGCTGAGAATTTTTGTTGCTACAATGCAACATATATAGAGATGGATACAAGAAATATTTCTTGCGCTCTTTTCTCTCCTTCCTCTTTCCTGATTGATTCCGTCAAGCTCTCTCTCTCTCTCTTCAAGAAAGAAGGAAAAAGTTGTAAACGCAACGTCTACAAAAGTATAACTGGATACATGGGTTCACTACTTTTATGTGCATGTAACATAACATCCAGCCAGGGATTTCTTGTCAGGGGATTGAGCACACTTCATTTATAAAGTGGGCCTCTACTTACTACATATAACATACAAGTTGGGGGATTTTGACGGGCTGGAATGGATGGTGTGAGAGGAAAATCAGGTGTTTATATCACGACACGACACCTTTTTCTTATGCAATACACATGCCATGTCATGCAAACCATCCCGTTCCTTCCCTACAGCTCCAGATTGGCCATGACTTTCCTCAGGTTTCTTTGTTCCAATAGAGAGATATTGAAGGAAAGGCCAATAATAAGTATTATATATTATATATACTTCGGTTCCTATAAAACTTACATATATTTCTCTCAAACCATCCATCCTGGAGACCTACGTATTTACGTAACTCCAAATATTTGATCTTCCATCACCTGATTACGCTTATATCATACGTACGATCATATTTTTCTCTGGACTTGTCCTCTCCTATTGGATAGCGACGTCTAGTCACACAAATAACATATTTCATTCCTTTCCCTCTATTTACATTCACTGTTGCTGGTGGTGGTGCTGTTCCCAGTAAATGTAGAAATAAAGAGAGAGGGTTCGTTTGAGTGCGATAAATAAAGGGAGTTAATATAAGAAAAGGGAGAGAAACCCGGTATAAGAATCCGGAAATGCAAAGACTTTTTCTCCTCCACACATATTTACTGATGATCCAATGTGTGTGTGTTTGTATGCTGTGATGGAAATAGAGTAGTAGAAAAGCAAGTGAGAGTCTCTCACACACTTAACAAATGCAGAGGAAGGCAGAGAGTCAAACTGAGATAGGTATCAAAAAGTATTTGTCACACTTCCGTTCCCTTTTCCTTCTGCTAGAAAAGAGAGAAAAAATGCTCCCTTCTCTTTTCTGGAAAGGGAAACTGGTAAGATGCTTATATATATTTTTTATGTATGCACTCACTCACACACAAAGAAAGCTACTATCATCATCAGCATCACATCATCATGTATACATATATAACATTTGTAGCATTTATGGTAAAAGATTATATTTTTTTTGTGAGGAAAAAAAAGAAAAAAGGAATAAAAAGGAGGAAGAGAAGAAATAAGTAGAAGGGAAAAGCTTCTTCTTCTTCATCATCGTCTTCTTTTCCTTTTTTCGCGGCTTCACTCCATTTCTTTCTGTTTTAGTGGTGTTCTTCTTCTTCTCCTTGACAAGGGAGAAACGTGATGTGACTGTCACTCTAATACACAAGCTTCTTGTTTCACTTTCCCTTTTTCTCATCTTCCACATTCACATCTACCAAAGGAGAGATGGAGAGGAGAAAGAAAAGTAGTTGGTTTTTTTTGGGAGGAGAACCAACTAGGTTGTGAATAGATATGTCTTCCTCCGTTGTAAGGATTCACTGTGTCGTACTTCTTATTATATAACAATTTCATATACTTACATGTATTTTTTTTGCAGATGAGATTCCTTTTCCGCTCCCTCTGTCACAGTTTACATTCATTCTTCTTTTTCATTGTGATGTCTTAAAGAGCCAGAACTAATTTGAGACAAATTCATAAACTCGGGCCAATTAAATTAATAAAAGTAATTGAAAACAAAATTAGAGAAGCATGCAGTAAAAGAGTGAATTTTTACTGGGCAGACGAATTGGAAACCGTCAGGAATGCTTGCTGGATATCTTGTTTTTAAAAAGTTGTTTTTGTTCTTTGAATGGACACACTTTACCTAACCTTTTCCACCAGGCAGATTACTAACGCCAACTTAAACTTAAAGATTTTAGCCTCTTTTCCTAATCAAAAGTATCATCATGATATATCTAACCCTTTTGTATTCCTGTAAATTCATCAAAATGTCAACATCTTTTCAGTATGTTGACAAGAGGAATAGGGTGAAAAGACAACCAAAGCCAACATAAAAGAGAAAAGAAAGGCAGTGTCACTTTTTTTATGTTCACGTGCCCATTGTCTCCTCAATTTAATTAAATTTTCGGCTTCCTTTGCTCAATCGAGTGGGCACTGATTTGATTGCATGATGAGATGAGATGATACTTCATTGAGTGATCGGGCATGATACAAAAAGCCTGAATGTAAATTTGAATGCGGCCTGAGGTTTTCCTTGAAAAAAAATTACAACCAAAACATCTCTAGTGTGATTGGGTGCTTCATCCTCCTTCCATCTCTGTCATTCCATTCCATTCCACCAAAATATTTTTAGCAAAACATGCGTCACCACCTATCTACCAAACACCACTCCATAGTTGAACTATGATGCTCCAACATGCATTTATGAAATATTTCTTTGTAAGTCAAAACCAAGTGCTTTTTCATAATTTGACATAAATACATTTTTTCTTAGGTGGGAACCACGGACAATCCATATCCAGCAGCATATGCAATAAATGTCATTTTGTGGTACACCTCCATAACCACCAACTCACGTACAACGTACGTACGTACGTACGTCTTGCTCCAAAAATAATTTACGCCTCTCTTGACTTCAATTTTCTCCCTCTTAATTTAATCTCCGTTTTTCCTCACATTTTTCATAAGTACGTCAACTACCTCCTAAAGGTTGTTAAAAAGGAGAGCTCTGCAAAAGAAATGAAATGAAACGAGTGGGTAATAAAAAATAACCGTTGTTGTTCCTCAACCATTTATTACACATTGTCGTGTAAAAAGAGCAGATGAAAGGGTAGCAGAGAACATGTTAAGATAATGTATTATATTGCTGCAATATATATTATATGCGCGGCTACTTAAATGAAAAATAGTGGGTCTTAAGTTGAATTAATGAGTTTGGTTGGGAAGGTGATTGTTGGTGTGTTGTGTTGTTATCGTTCGTTACTCCGTTGTTGTCACAAGCCCTCTTTTTCTTCTCTTTCCTCCTCTGAAGCAACAGTAATGTAACAACATGCTACTACTATCACATAATGGAAACAAGTGGCTGCATTTTTCTTATATAAAGTATAATATGCAATGTAAAGAACTACGAGTAAGGAATAGGTATGAGGTACTTGTTTTTCTTGTAAAAAAAGGAGCAAGCAAAACTACTGGAGAAAATAACAAAAGCGCAATAATAACTCATAACAAGGGAAAAGCAAGTCTTTTCAATTTGGCTCGTTTTACGCCTCTATACTCATCATCATCGTGTTGTACATCGTCGTGCTAGCAAGTCGTCGAGCCTTCTTCAAGAGAAATCCTTGTATATGTAAAGCCCCTCTCTGTTCCTCTCCAAGAAAAAACTTTCTCTTTTGCTGTATTACATAATGGTAGTATTTGACGGAGGGATGATAAGTGACTGTAGTTAGAGCCCATTATAGTCAAAAAGTCAAGTGAAAAATTCCCATGAAGGGAGGGAAAAAAGGGAACCGGCTCAAATGATGATGATTTGAGACCTAGTCGTAGAGTGGCAAGTAGTACCATGTATAACAAACTGTTTAGGCACATTATCCGCATCGCATCCTCATCATAGTTATAGAGAAGGCAGAGGCAAAGGCGTGAAGAGCCTTTCTGAAATGAAGCAACAAGACAATGGATTAAAATGGCTAAAGAAATTGTGTG
This sequence comes from Orchesella flavescens, assembly GCA_964034955.1. Taxonomy (NCBI): domain Eukaryota; kingdom Metazoa; phylum Arthropoda; class Collembola; order Entomobryomorpha; family Orchesellidae; genus Orchesella; species Orchesella flavescens. The sequence continues at coordinate 14,355,791 of OZ035953.1, read as the reverse complement.
ATATGATGTGATGTTATGTGAGGTGATGATGTGAAGCATAAAAGAGTCAAGAGAAGAGAAAGAGAGAGTATCAAACAACATGAAAAATCATTTACTAAACGAACATTTTGCTCAATCACTTTACTCAAAACATGTCTTAATATTTACCATATCTTTTGTCAACTTATCATCATCATCATCCTTGTCGTCCTCATTATTCGGAGTAAGTCTCTCCCTTTTATTTAGGGGAAAATACTGCGGATGCTTGTGACTTTTTTTCTTTCTTTGTCCCACTCACATCCACACAATGCAGTATAATTATAGAGATTGTTGCGGTTTTTTCGCTTCCAGACGACTGATGCATTTTAAGTGTTTTGTATTATGGAAAGGCATGCATTCATTGAGAAAGCTTTTATTTTCTGGGATTTGTTGATGCAGCTTGTGTTCCACAATTTTTTTTTGCACAAAATTTTACAATGGTATTGTAAAAATGGTAGGGGATGCGGAAGAAAAGCTTTTTGTGACATAAACTCTGAAAGAGAAACTAGTGGATTTTTTCTGTCTCACGCCTCGTTGACATTTTGCTCAGTAAGCGTGTGTGTGTGTGTGTGTGTTGAGCTATGTATGAATGAATGAGCGAGTGAAGTTGTTTGGTTGGCTTCCTCTACTTTATCCAATGCATATTAAACACTTCATGAGGCTTGAAATCAATTTTGATTAACTTGGCTCTTGAGATTCAGCCAACAACAAGCTATTCTGGCATAGTATCATCATCATATGACTCTTCTATTCATTCCAAACAACGGAAAGTTAACACGTCAAACAATTTAGGAGAGGGGAACAAAAGTCACCGGCATTCAAAATCCTTTTTCTCTGATAAACTTTCAACTTTGCAAAATTATCTATACCAACAAAAGTCTATAGCAAAAATGTTTATTTTCTCGATGATCATGATGATGATGATGATGATCTCCTTCCAAGAAATTATGGAGGGCAAGGCAAAGCATGAAAGTGAAGGTAGTTCATTTCAAATGGTGATTTCGATCGACAAATAGACAAGTAAATAAGTAGTGATCGACCTTTAAGTGGTGGTTTGAGGGTTACATCCATCCAACTTGTTTCTCACTCGCAAACAGCTAACTAAAAACCATTCAGCATTCTACATATTTCCCCTTTTTTTCTGAATTGGTTTGGAGAAAGAAAAAAAAGGAGAGAAATGGCAAACGTAAATGCTCATGAAGTGAAACTCTTTCTAATGTTTGATGGTGTCTTATAAAAGTTGTTATAAAAAGCATGTACAAACATTTCCCCCACTAAACTGATGAGTAATATGTGTAGACATAAATGGAGTTGCATTTGAGAGGGAGAGAGGATGTAAAGGTCTGAATTGCCTATTGTTGTTGCTTAAGTACTTATCTCTCTGAAAGACACAATTAATAGCCGGTCTAAAAACCTCCACGGTTGTCTGACACGGGGTTAGATTAATTGCAACATTATGCTTCTCTCTCTCTCTCTATCCGTTTCTCTCTCCAATGTATTTCACTCTTCTTGTTTTTTTAGAGGATAGAAGCATGCCAGATAAGGAGTCAGAGTCGACATAGCTCTGGAGCTACTACACTACCTTTTTACTGCTACTTTCTCCCAATACACACTATTTGCCTTGCTCACTCGTCTCTTTTCTCTCCATGCCTTTTCACTTCACCATTCTCTCTAGTAGTTTGCTCATCCCTAAAAAAAATTGTACACAAATAGCTCCAACTCAATATTTTTTCCTCTCTCTCGACTCCCTCTCTTCTCACGTTCATTTCAACCGTATTTGCACATAGATCACAAAGGGACCAACACACATTCCCTCACAGTCATCATCATCATCATCATCATCACATGATACTCTTATTTGGCTAGTCTCAACTAAGCTACAAGCTCGAGAGAGAAACAAAAAAAATTGTTATTTTGGAACGCATTACGGCCACGGCATCATGATCATCATTATCGTCATCCTGTACCATACACATGATGTTTGCTACTATTTTGTTACTGCATTACTTCACGTTTCATTTTATTTCTATAGACAAGTGAAAGTAAAGAAGAATTCTATCATATGGTTCGTTAATCTTGCCCTATCTCATTTAATTTTTGTTATTTTTTTCTCTCCTTTTCTCTTGTCTTCCCTTCTTGTCTGCTGGGAAAAAAGAATTAGTAGAAAAAAAAGTAAAGAAGAAAAAAATTATGCAATGTTGAATATATTGTTCCCTTTGCTTCATTCAGTTCTTTACTTCATCTCACACACATTATGCTAAATAAATCATTCATTGCTTTTGCTTTAGTCTCTCCTCATGAACTTATGAGAACAACAACTCCATAGGAAAAGTCAAAAGGAGCCCATGAGCAAAGAACAAAATGAGAACTGGACTGGTATGTCAGTCTCCTGCTGATCCAACTGCTGATATTACATTTCTCCTTGTTTGTACTTATTTGTGTTTTGAAAACCCCCCTACATTTCTGCAAACGAGCAGATGGTGAAGTACATTAATTTCTCGCAGTTCACTTGTTTGTTCGTCTGGGTTAATCATGTGACGCGAACAATATATTACAGAATAGAGTAGAATGCAAATAAATGCACATCCACATCACAGTTTGTGTTTAAAATAACGGGAGTATAATATAGTACTCCATTATTTATTTATTGTTGGGGCTCCCTTAGTTTAGTGCCATGTTTTGTACATAAACAACAAGTATGTTTTAAGCATTTCTATTATGTTGGATGGTAGGAAGGATGTGATGCACAATACAATTTATCTATTTTATTTTTTAAAGCTTAAGTAGATAATAACGTACTCCACTGTATTATTTTGTGCAACTTTGTGTAGAAGATCTACGTGTGAGCGTGAGCCTTTGCGCTGATAATTACGCTTGGTTGCCGTACATAATATGTCATCATGCCAACCATGTCTGAGCGCCACTATGTAAATTATGTGTGTTTGCAGTGGGTTTACTACCAGGGATTTTAATTTAATTGGTCATTATTTATCTTGTTCTTGGCTCGCACTAGCTTTGCATCACCAACAAGATATTATTTTGGGATGGAATCCGTGCGTGAGAAACAACTCTCTGCATTATTATTATTGAACCTTACTTTGTTCCTTTAAGTGAAAAAAACAGAGAGAAGAGTAGGGATCAGTTACTTGAGAAAAAATAGAGATTAGCTAAAGGAATGGGGATGGAGCTCGTGTAGCGTTCAAAATCTTATTTAATTCTCTTCCGTCCGTCTATAACTTGTAGTTTTGGATGCCCCCGGGGCCAACAGCTTTCATTGTTCTTTGTATTAAAAGGGCCACACCGACATTCAACGCAAGAAAAAAAAGAAGGAAAGTAGAAGAGGAGAAAATAAAATCTCTTTTGATTCAAGAACAGAGCCTCAACAAAGCTGACGAGTAAGATAGGGAAGAAAGAATCCAATAAAGATTTTCGTTATTATTTCTCGTGTTGGATTTCCAACCGTTTGAAATTACTACGCACACATCATCCTATATATAATAGGAAAGCATGCAATGCATGTTAGTCAATGGGTTTATGGCTATTGCTGTATCTAATAATAGACGTGGATTGGTAACAGGAAGCTAATATGTAGGTACATAATACACATTTTGGAAGAAGGATTGCGAGATTGAATGGCAGTTTGTAACGTGAGCCCTATTTATATATACCCTTACACTTCACTACTCCACTCAACAGAGAAACAAGGACCTTAATATAATCCTATTTTTTCTCCGAGCCCATCACATCACATGACATTATTCTATGTTTACTACATAACTAGATGGAGGTTATTTTTGGGTTGCTTGTTGGACATTAGACCTCAGCCTCACCAACCAGGGATCACATTCCCATCAATTGGGTAAGAGGAAAGAGAAAGAAGAAGGAGAAGAAAAAAATTGGCATTCAGGACACATTCTTAACCTTACCCTATCACTAGGAAGCTAATGATCAAAAACAAACAAAGGGAACATGGAACGTAAGTGAATGGCCGCTCACTCGTATGCATTTAATGGGCTTTATGTCCGTCCATCCGACCACCACCACCATACCAAACTTAGACCATACCATACCGCACCACCTTCCCCCTCCTTTTCTCCACAGATGGATTTATGAATGGAAAGGTTAAAAAAGAAGGAGAGAGAGAGAGAACAAAAATATCGTAATCGTTGTGGGAAACTTGGCTTTGGCTTTACCTGAGAAGCATACAGCTACAGTAGTAGTCTGTATTTTGTAGTTAATGTTGGTTCGGGTTAGAATGGAGAAGGAAAGTATATATATATTTATTTAAACCTTTATCTCTTCTTTAGTTTCCACTTTTTTTCTTGAGGTCGGTTGGTTGGTTGGTGGTATCATGTGTAATACTTACAAACACATTTTATTTCCGTGGGCGATCTTTCTTTATTTTGGTGAGGTTATAGGTTCTTTCCTCCAAGAAATTACATAGGTCTACATGGAAAATGAATGGCTCATAATGTCCGCTTCTACGAGGGAGAGATAAAACATTATCAACTAGAAAGAAAAAGAAATATATAAGTACTTACAACTTACCTAACAAAATATAAGGGGTGATCGTGGTATGGTGTGGGAGTGGGTGATTGAGCTGTGTATATCCTCAATATTTTATTGTTGCCCAATCTAAAAATAAATCCTTTGAAGAATGGATGGAGACATACATATAGGTGCGTTTGGTTGCATGCAATAAGAAACAAATATTTTAGGGAGCTAACAACAGCCAACTTTCTCTAAACATTTCGAATCCAATCATTTCAACCATTTTTTTTTTTAAAAAAAGCTGTTCGTCTTTCTGAGATGGAGGATTGGTTTACTAAACACCTAATTTGCACATAACATGTACGTTTTTTCATTGTCGATAACGAATGACCTCGCACTTCAACACTGCAGGAAATTTAGTGCGAGACGGCAAACCGTTCCATTGAAATTGAGGAAGAGAAGATTTCTTGTTTCGTTTGAAAAAAAACTAACTTTCTTTGCACACCAAAATATGTATACAAAACACTGCATGTGCATCGATTTTCGCATCTATCATTCTCCCAGAGAAAAAAAATCAAGTAGAGTTTTTTTTAAAGTAACAAAGCGAGAGAAAGCGTCGGGGGTCTATTTATCTATCAAAAAGTATACAACTGACACATCACAATGATCATGATATACTATGCAATGCAACAAAGCCATAAAGCTTGTACTACATTTCATTTTAGCTATTGCAAAATATATATTTTATATGTTGTATGGTGCTGGCTTCTTCTTCTCCGAACATGAAAGCTTGTTGGTTTTGGTTGTTGCTAAGTTGTGCTAGCAGAAAAATTTATATTGTATTTTTTCTCTTTCGACTCTGCATCTACTTCTTGTTCGTCTGGAGAGAAAAGAAGTCATCTGTAAAATGCACAATGTTTGGTTGCCTAGCTTGCTTTCCTTGAGAGAGTGAGAGAGAGAGAGAGAGTCAAAGGCAGTCATGTCTCATGAGAGGGCTCCATATGATTGATAGTTTCCATTTGGATGTCAGCCCCTTGGTGTTAGGCCAATCTTGTAACAATCAAGCCTATTGCGATCGATCACTTGATTTAAGCGTGTGTTTTGTGTAACGCTTTTCTCCAGCACCAAAACTAGGAGTTAGTTTACTTGAATAATATACTTCTTGATACTTCTCATACGCAGTCACTTATTTATAAAAGAGCTACTACCATGTTATACAACCTCTTATAGCCAAGTTTCTGGCATTCATTGTCAAGTTGTCGTCCAACGTCTACGGTCTAGCGCTTTGCCAACCAGAACTAGACGCTTTTCCTATATCGTCATCATCATGATCACCATCATGTGAAAATTAATGTGTAGGATATCACCTAAAAACATATCGTAGATTAATTTCTCACCAAATGCATCAACTCCCATCTATCTCAACATCTATTGTGCCCTATAAAACATTCTGGGATACAAACAAAGTAGCTGGCTTGACCAATGATAATGGTACTGATGATGGTGATGATGATTGTACATATTTTTTACTGCATTATATCGTCCTTATCCATCCTTCCGCCTCTTGTACTATGTTTGTCAATAGATAGATTGCCATATAGCATTTTCGGTTCTTTGTCTGCGTCCCTTTTGACGTTGTTTACCCTCTTGATTCACTGATACTCTGAGGTTCGTTCCTCTTCCTGCTAGACTCTCTAAAGAAATAAGACACTCAACTTCATCCATGACATATAGTAGTCCAGCTCAGTTCAGAGCTATAGATAATAAAATATGTGGGTAGGTGGTAAAACGTTGTTGGGTTTTGGTGTAGGATGAGAGCGAGGAAAAATTGTTGGAAAAGCTTTCTCTTTCTCTCTCTCTCTCTAAAGATTTCCTCTGTTGACGGATCGCATGTAGAGATTAATGTTATCGTGTGAACTCATGAACGGAAGAAGCTATCCAAGGTTGAGTGAATTCGTGGGTCAATAGTACGACAAAAGACCGTTCTACTCCTTTTCCCTCATGTTGATGATGAAGTAATAGGAAGTAGAAACACTTGAAGTTTATACCTACTGGGGTTCATAAGGCTGGGCTCCATTACCCACCACTGCTGGTATGAGAAAAAAAGTTACTTTTGTGGTAGAAAAATAGATTTTTTTTCTAATCGTAACTTGCTCTCGCACCTCGTATCGCCGTCGTCGTATTCTCTTCTTTTTCTTCATAGACATCATGTGTGGCTGCTAGAGGAGGATGTCAATAAAACTGATTGGGAGAGTTTTGCTACGGACTTAAGAAAAAGTGTTAGGAAAATATAATTTTCTCCTCTTTTTTTAACTGGATACCCCAAGTCAACTTGGGTGTAGCTAATCTCCCTTTTTCTTGTCATTTTGTCCTGACAAACAAGCGCTCAACTATTTTTTTCTTGGAGTATGAGAATGTTGCCGTGGTAAAAAAATAAGGAGGGAATAAAAGTAGGTACAACTCTTGAGTACGTGGTCAAAAGAGACGGAAACGTGATGAAAGATACAAGCAATTGAAAATGGATGTAGAGTGGTGGGAGAGAAAGAGTGTGTGTGTGTACTGTACTGGATTGCATTGCATTGCATTGGTCAGATAAAAGAAAGCGTCTTCCAGACATCAATAATTGTCACGTCTGTCCATTTCTTCCGTCATATATCCATAGCATAAGGATATCCTCCGTTAGTGTCATTCCTGCAAGTTACACAGTAGTAGTAGTAGAATTGCATCGGGCTAGGGAAAGTTTTCAAGAGAGTAAAATATTCCTTTTTTTGTGTTCTCCTCTTCAAACAAAACCATACAAGATTTTTTTAGCCTCTTTAATATATTTCCTGTGTGTACTTATTCGGATATAACTGGACGCACATTTTTTATGCTTCCATTCCACTTGAAAAATTTAGCTCAAAACTACTAGCACTAGTTGACTTGTTCCCTTTTAAAAGATAGTTTTTTCCCTAAGCTGTCTCGTCAAGTCTGACGAGATAGAGGTGAATTATTTTTTGTTTTGTTTCATTTCTTCATGCCTTAAATGACACAAGCACGCAATGTCTCTTCCTTAGTGGAATTTACCGTTTCCGTTCTTTCAACATTACCACACACCTTTCTCCCCACCACCGGGCTCTTTTTCTTCTTCCCTGCAAAAAATAAAGTTTATTTTTTATTTTTTCAAGAAGAAAAGACAAAATTCGTGTAAATAAGAAGCTCCAAACTTTTTTCCGGTGGTTACGTCAAAACCCATCTTTTATAGGGTGAGGATCTTTCCCTTCACTTTTCATGAGAGGAAAAAGTTTGCATAAGCATTTTTATTCATGCGTGTATAATCATAAATTCATAAATGCAGAAAAGTATTCTATAAACATACATATATAGGTGCACAACAACATCACACGCTCAGGAATTTGATGACACTTCTCCCAAAAAAAAGTATCCTCAAGAGGAGATCAAGTCAAAACTATTATGGAATCAAAGTTGAAAACTTTTTTTTTCGCATGATTAGATGCTTAGCTAGCCAACGTAAATATATATCATAAATCAGGCTGGTTGTTGCTACGTAAAGACGAACTGGTAGGGAAAAGCATTATCGTCGCTGTAGAAAGACGATTGCAGCGTGTTTTTCCGCTTATAATATTAATGTGTTCAGTTAAGAATGCAAATCTAAAGGTGGCCGTTATAAATACTTATATTGCGTGGGCTACATCGTAACAACAGATCATGTGGCTTTGGTTCAGTGTGAAGTATCTTGTTTAGGATTTTGAGTTTGGTTATACGTTACAAAACGTAGGGAAAGAAAGAAAGGTTGAGTGATTTGATCTCATAAGACTTCACCCTGAAACATTGGTGGTGATGATGATGATGTTGATGATTTCATTCTGCCTCTGCCTTTTGCTTTATATTTATCACTCCTTTTTGTTACTTTGCTACATTTAGTAAGCAAGCAGGGAAAAAAATCTTAGCTGGTTTGGTTCTCCTCTCCTCCTGCTGATGATGAAGATGATGTTGATGACAGTGGTAGGGAAGTGGTAGATGAAAGCTCTCACTTTTTTTCTCCTTCTCGCTCACTCACTTAGTCAGTCAGTCAGTCAGTCTCATCCTGACTCAGACAGGCATTCAATTCAAACGTTACATGGTTTCAACCTAAACTCACTCACTCTCTCTGTAAGCTGAGCAAGTAGTAGTGTAGTGAGTGTACTATAAAGTTTTTCCTCTCTCCCTCTCTCTCTGGAGAAGTGAGTGAGTGCAACGACGGGTGAGTAAGTGGGTGAGCCTGAGAAATCTCAGGTATCCAACTATTTTACTACTTTTTCCTACCACAACAACTTTTTCTACGAAAAAAGAAACTTATGTGCAGGGGAAAGAGGCGACTCCACGCCACATAATATACAAGGCTGTAATGAATATAAATATGGAAAGAGAAAGGGTGGCATGCTATGGTGCACTCTGCACTGCACTGGCATGGTAGTGTGGTGTGGTGTGAGGAGAAGAAGATGGTGATGGTGTTGAATGCTACGCATGGAGGAAAATCCTGTTGAAAATCATAGTTACCTTGTACTTCTCACACGCTTGTCGCTCTTCCCTCTTGCTATATTAACCCAGACAAAAGGCAACCTTGTATATAAATATAGGGACACTTTTTTTGGAAACTACTCAAATTAAACTCTTTTTTCTCAAGATTTTCTCCCTCCTACTCGCTCCTATCTATCGCCTGACATATCTTATTATTGTAGAGTTTTAGGTATAAAATTAAGAGCATATAGATATATTTATGTATGTATTTATGTATGTCTGCATATCATGAAGATGAGTGCGTGCGGCGTGCACACAATTCCGGCGACAAGCAGAGAGAATTCTTAGGGCGTGCGACGCTGTCATAAACTTGGCGGCGAAAAAATGTCACGGCGTAAACGAAAGTTGCCTGTAGCTAGCACTTCCGTAGCATTTCATGTACAATACGTATGTTGGACTTAACCGACAACTAACTGGGAGGTGGACGACGATGATGATGTTGATGACGGCGGTGGCATGGCATGGCATGGCAGAGTATTGCAAAGGAAATTGGTGTTCTGTTGCAACGCCAGTTCGTTTTTCCTTTTGATTGCGTGAAAGAGGAGAAAAGTGAATGGAATGCATGGTTGAAGGAAAATGGGATGAAGTGTTACATCCACCTATATTAAATGACTAACATTGTCTAGATTATACAATGTATATACTTACTACATGGAAAAAACATAAATTGATGAAGTATTTTCCTTTTCTCTCTCTCGCTTTCTCCCTCTTCCCCTTCTACTAATCATTCTCCCAAGCAGGATTGAATGCAAACACAAAAACCAAACCCGAGTTTCTTTCTCCTCTTCTTCCTCTCTCTCTCTCTCTCTCTCTTGCCTCTTATTCAACAAGCATTTGTTGCTGGAACGAAAATTGGTCATCGATGCGAAAGACGAGAGATTTGTGGAAGCTTTGCACGCAAGATCTATTCGTTTTCACACAGCTCACACACACACACACTAGCTCTGTGTATTCTGGTACTTCTACTTTTTCTTCTTTCTTTTTCATCATCTCATCTCTCCCTTTTCCTTTAGTTGCTTTGCGCTTGAATCCTTGTCGTATTTTGTACATAATATCTTGACTAAAAAGTAATGTTAGGAAATCAATGAGAAACTGTGCGGTAGCTACAGTTATAGTCCTAGTTTTCTACTTGTGTATAGAAAGGTGTTTGGTATATTATTGGCTTCTCCTCATTCTTAGAAATGGCTTAGCTTCTCAACTCCATCACATCAAATCACATTGTTTCCTCCATTGCTCTTCTCCCAGTCAGCTTTCATTTTTTTTATCTTTACGCAGACAGCTCTCATATATTTTTCACTGATTTCTTCCTTTTTCATTTTTTTATATATGAGTGAGTTCCACTCAGAGATATTATAAGGATTGTCTTCCTGTTGTGGTGATTTGATGACAGCAGCAGCTCAAGAGGAATTAGGAGGAATAAGTAGTGTCTTGTTGTGGAGAAGTGTCACTTGAAAATTTGATTTGGTTTTATGAGCCGTCAATTGAATTACATTATTATGGAAATGGTGTTGGTGATAGCCTTTGGCTTTGCCAAACATGTGCCTTTCCTTCCATCATCTACAAGCCTAATTATGCCTGCCAATGTTATCTTACGTTCCGTTATGGTATGGTATGGTATGTTATCAACCTAGATAATTTCATTCCATGTCGTTTTCCTGTTGAGCTCCAAAATGAGTTTAATTTAATAATCCACTTTCATCCTTTCATAAAGAGAGCGTAGCCAACAATTTAGAGGATAAATAAACTCACTTTTTTTTCATTTGAGGGCAACCAAAGCTCTCTTTTGAGTTTGGATAGAGGAGTGAAATGTGTGCATAAAAAATAAACTTTTTTTTTCGTTTGGAAGATTGAATTAGAGTGTAGGCTACACCTTTCGCCTTGCTTCTCCATTCTATCCAATCCTTTTTACGGTGCTTCTCACACTACAAGATTAGGAAGTTTGCGGAAGGGATATAAACTCAAGTATGTATATTTATATATTGAGAGAGCAAGAAAGAGTGGAGCTTGTGTGTCTATGTATAATGTCGTAACATATTTGGAGGGGACCAGCCTTTTGATACCTCATGATAAAACCGGTGATAGACTACCAACTTATATTCATTATTGTTCAATTTGGAAAGAAAGCTGGAATAGTTGAACGTCGTCTCTTCTTCTTCCTCCTGCATCATCCTACTTTGATTTGACTTAGCTCTAGCGATGCTAGAGGAGTGAATGGGAAAGGAAAACGGAACAAAGTTCATACCCCCTCTCCTTGATCCACATCCCATCTCTTTTCCCGTATTATATCTGGCCGGATACTTTTCCTCTATTGAAAAAAAAGGAATTGAGAGGAGATGAGAAGAAGGAGAGCAAAAGCACACAAAACTCCTGATGATGATGATGCTGCTTCTGCTGCTGCTGCTCTCCTATTTTTATATTAAAGGGGCTGATGTGTGTATGATACCTTATAAAAGCAATAATGGTCTCTGTGAGTGAGCTGATGCAGCATGGCATCATGCCCTTCCTTTCCTTTCCAACCGGAGAATAAGAAAAAAAAGTGTTTTACTTTTATTCTTATACCTACTCTACTTTATATCTTGACGCTGGTTGTGTCTTGTGGCAGTTGGAAATGGAAAGTGAGGCCGTAGGATGGAATGAATGTACTATTCTTGCTCCTCTTCTTCTTCTTTCGTCTTTTTTTTGGAAGTTGAAGGGATCTTGTCTTGCAAAAGAAGATATCAGAAGCAGTGCTAGTGCTAGTATTAGCACTCCTTCTAATGCTCCATGCTGTGTGACTAGTTTTGTATTAGTGTTGGGAAAAGAGTTGTATTTAGAACGGAGTTGCTATGTATTCTTCTCTTGTATCATTCTCCCTCTCTTTCTCCTCCTAAGCTAAGCTCGTTTACTTCTTTTTTTGTGTGACTACTACTTTCTATGCACGCCTGCCTGCCACAGAGCAAAAAGACAAAAAAAAATGTTTAAAAAAAGAAAGAAAATCCCATTGAGAGGAGAGAAAGCTAGCTAATGTACAAAATGAAAGTAATAGGTTGGTAGGTAGGTAGGTAGGTACATCCCTGTAATTTCACTTTAGTTGGAAGTTTAAGCTTAAAGTTGTGTCGCATATTCTGCATTCAGTGAGAAAGGAAAACTGCATCCTTCCTCATCCAACATAAATATATGCTTGTCTGCAACCACAGAGGAATGGTGGTGGGACTCTACTTGCTGTACAAAAATGACCCTGTCCTTTCCCTTCGACCTATTCAAACACTTATGAAAGTGAAGTGTGTGTAGGTACATAACCCAGGAAAAACCACAGAGAAAGCCACCGTTATCTCGGTAAAATACGTAATAGCTAGTTACTCACTCACCATCTATGTTCAACATATACATATTCAACAGAATACAATCAAAATAGATACTCTCACTTTCTCCCTCTCTCCAGGCACAAAAAGTTTCTCTTCCTAAATCAGCATAAATATAGAAACGGTGGTGGTGGTGATGCAGAAGCAAGAGGATCATTTCTGAAAAGGATTTTTAGCCAGTGACTTCCCTTGTACTCATGTTAGTTTTCTGTCATGCCAAAAATTTAGCTTTGTGGTGGAAACTCAATCATAGAGAATGCTGCTGTGATTATGAGGAAAGTTATCAGTTCATTTTCAGAATGGTTAAATGATGGAAGGTATTAGAAGACTAATCCTGCTCACTAGCTAAAAATCCAAAAATACTATTGACAATAACAAAATAAAAACTTTTATACTTGCATATACATACATATTTTTATAATTTCAATTGCCTGCTATAGTTTTAGAATATAAACTTGGCTTTTAAGCCAACAGGATTGGATATAGTAGTAAAAATATCGAGAGAAAAAAGATAGATAGGGGATGATGATGGTGTGTGCCACGGTCATGTCACAAAATATTGGAGGTGGAGGTAAAGTGGATGATGGGGGTTAAACGACACTGGGGTTTACTTCTTTTCATTCCCCATAAAACTTGTTTTCCTGAGCCACTTGAAGAAGCAGAAGAAAAGTTGCTCCCAAACATAATATGACATAAGATACATACATAGATAGATATATACTCCCGCATGCATCCTTCAAGTGGAGTATTACCGGGAGATAAAAAATGTAGAGGAGCAGGCAGCGAGAGGGAATCACCTATTGATGTACGACGAGGAAAGAGCACACTCTAAATTCACTTGTATATTGACTGTTGCAAAGTCAGTTTTACTTTATTGATGGTTGCCTTGCCGATCTCACTTCTTTCCTTGTGCTTTAACATTAAGCACTTTGAGAGAGAGAGAGGGAAGGGAGAGAGCCCGCTACATTCCTCAGATTGACAAAGATATAGGTTTCACATTATTCTCAAATTGGTTTTCTTAGCTTCATTGATCTGTACACAGGGATGGAGAAAAAGAAGAAGAAGAAGAAAATGATGGCATGATATGGCAATACTAAAAAAAGAATCTTGTATACAATGTTTCCTTTCCTCTCTCTCTCTCTCTCTCTCTCGGTTTTATTGTGGACATGATGATATAAGATGTGTACAGAAATGAAAATAAATATCCTGGTGACTTGGCTAAGGTGTAAGTAGTTCATGTTGTTGGCTTTTTTTCTCTCTCTCTCACTCTTATTCCTATCAAATATTTATGTATGATTTTGAAAGAAGAAATGAATTGGTGGTGTTGTGTGGTGATGGTGATGTGATGTAAGGAAAGAAAGAGTGATATAACGTGATTTGATTTTGTTGGATAAAATTCATACACGTACGCAATGTACAGAAGTAAATACACATTCGGATATATTTATTTTTATATCAATATTTTTTCTCAAAAATACATTTCTTAGTTCTAAGAAAATGGTTTCAGCAATTCATGCGAATCCAAAAGGATGAAGGAAGGGAATGTGGATTATTTGGAATGGTGTATCCAATCCGTTGTTGCGTATATGTTTATAGGTGTTTTTTTTGTTAGCAAAAGAAATCAGAATGTTGACATAAGGCCATAGGACATAGGAATACACTTGTATTGACTTCGTTACACCAACCAGGAGATTGACTAGGTTAGGTTTGTGGTCTGGTCTGGTCTGGTTGGAACAACTGGGTCCATTATTCTTTATATTTGATTTTCGTTAAAGTTACTCTTTTTATTTCTTGGTTGAAGGTTGAACAATAATAAAAGTGTCCAAAATTTTGGCCTTCTTTGCCATCCCAGAAAAAAATTATCTTTTTCATAAGCGTTCTTCGTGATTTGACGCATCCCTTCACTACTACTCTGGAATTCTTGTCGAGATCAGGAGTTAACTTGTCATGTTCTGATTGAGTAAAAAAAACTACATGGCCACTCTTTCTCCACTTTTTATGTATTCTCTCATATAGCGAGTAGTGTGAGTGAGTGAAATCAGTCACATAATTTTTTCTCTCACATCTATTTTTAGTGGAGCTAGACAGAGAGAGAGGAAGAAAAGAATCCAAGTGAGTGGTTCATATGGATTTTGATCAGAAAAAAAATCCTACCACTACTACTTGGTTTGGAGAGAGTGAGAGAGAGAAGGTAAATCCATCACATAACACAGGCCCAGGATAAATAGTAAGGCCAAGCGATAATAAATCTGACTTGGGGACTTGCACCAAGAGCAAGCAAAAGAGTAGCGGAATAAAGAATCAGAATGGAATTCGATTCCGTGACAAGACCTGTGGGGCTTTTTTGCTCTCTTCCATATCAAACATACATCCTATTCGAAAGAGAGAGATCTGATGCATTCCTTTAATACCTATACACACAACCACCTCTGAATTACACACACACACACACACAAAGAGAGACCAAGAGAAAAATCTGTTTTTTTGAAATGCTACCGAATCGCATGCCATCCAGTGGTACAACATGAGTTATGTAGTTACCTATGTACATTACCCATAAAATCCCCACATATTTGATATGTGCATTCCTCCGTCGTCCAGAGAATGTGGTGGATGGATATATAGATTTATATGTACATAAATTCCTACATCCATTTCCCTCTACCTTTTACTTTGTTGAATAGCAAGAGCAGCAAATGTTTTACAGCTTTAAGTTAGTAAATGTGAATTATAGACTTTGTGTGCACTCTCTCCACTCTTCTACACACTCATATATAATGCAGGAACTCTGTTGTATGACCCACCACCAACCGTATGGAGAGAAAAAGAAATGGTCTCTTCTCCATCAAGAATTCCAACAGGGTTGGTTGGTTAGTAGCATTTTTTTGTGATACATTTTTTTTATCTGAACATTGAATTCAGTTGTTTGTTGTAGAAAAGAGTGGTTAGTATCACCACCACCACACCACACACACACACGAAACGAACTGAAAAAGTTACGTATTGCATCATCCTTCCACTTTTACTTTATGTACATATTGTGACATTATATTCAGGCAGAAGTAGAGAGATTCCTATTCAATGAAACCTTGAGGGAAAACTCGTTACAAAAAGCTTGGAAATAGGAGGAAAAGAGATTGTCGGTGTGGGCATAAATGTACATCTATATCATTTTATATGTATTCAACAACATTGCAATGCAATAATAACCAAAACCAATGTACATTTTACCACACATGAAGTGATGGAATGCCATGCTTAGCCTTCCAGAGATTTTCAGCAGACTCCCAAAAAAAGCAGCAGCTCACTCACCCCCTATGCCGGTTTGGAATGGTGAGATGATAAAAGTAGCCATCCTCTCTTGGTTTTGTAGGTTGTAGGTTGGCAAGAGGATAAAAAAAAGTTGACCGGATTCGGACTTTTTTTCTTCTTTTTGCAGAGAACATGTTACATTAATACTTTTATATGTGGGTAGGTACTTATTATATATAAAGGGGAATAGTTACATATCGCATTATAAGAGAAAGTCAAGTTGAGTGTGTTTGTGTGTTGATTAGAGGATTGGCATTGCCATCACATCAAGTAACACACCACAAGTACAATTCCTCTTACTCAGTTTGTAGCAAGTATTTATAATGTGATGTGATGTATGTGGATCAGCATGTGAGTTTTGTGCTGTATGCCATTGCTGCTCTGTGTGAGTTGACTAGATGTTGTGGAGCAATGATTGGATTTATTAAATTGACTTTGGTTGAGCAGCTGCAATATTCAAGCTAATCTGTGATAATGATGTCGTCAAAAAGTCGTAAAACTTGTCCATCATCAACACACAAATCCCTTTCCCCTTGGAAAGGTGGATAGTCAGTTGTCTATCTCCCAATGTATGTATGTATGTATGTTTGCTTTCACTTTATACAGTTTGCATTGCATTTCACACAAAAATATAAGTATTCCTCTTGCTGCTACTAAGCTCCTTTTTACATGTCTTGTACACTTGGTGTGGTGGTTCGTGGGCATCGAATATTGGGATGGATGGTTTGGTTGGTTGGTTGGTGGTGGTGGTGGTGGTCATAAACACAGCCCAGTGGCTACAAAAGCCCTCTTCACCGTCATCTTTTTCCCGATTTTATTTTTTTCCCTTTTACTTCCCCGTATTAGCTTTTTACGGCTACATTGCTCGTCTTTCCTTCTCTCCAAGTCATCAAATAACTGCCTTTTTAATAGCCTCTTTTATATATTTTTTTCTTGGAAAGCAATGGAATTTTCCTCTCACCCTTCCTCTCCTTGTGTGGGAGATGATCTCTCTTATTTATGTGGTTTTCACGCATCCGTTCATCATCATCATCATCATCATCACCACCTTATCATTTGCAGACAATCCATTTCACTCCTGACATCTTCGACAATTCTCATCAGCGTCGTAATCCCACGTTTTCATTCTTTCTCTTTTCATGGGCACCGATATTATTATGACTTTTACATCGTTATTAGCTGCTCATCACATATGTATTCTTCTCCTGTGTCTAGTGCAACGTCCACATCTCCGTCATTTTATGGCAGAAAGTATCATAACATGTCGTCAACATCACCTTCATTATTTTCAAGATTTGGTGGGATTTTCAAAAAGAATCCATGGAAATGCAGCAGTAAAATAGGATTTAGTTAAATATTTCATTTGTGCACGCAAAATCATAATGTTCCCACTGAACATTTTACAATTTGAGGAAAGAAATAAATTATTATTTCATCAAAAGAAAGATTGTGCATAGTATACGAAAGCGACGACGATGACCATGCTACAAGTACAACCCATTAATTAAAGAAATACATGGAAGGAGCAGAGAGAGGAAACACAAAGAAAATAACTTTCAAAAGGATAGTGTAGTGTGTTGAATGTCGTCATAACGATAAGGGTAGCTCCGCTTCCACTCATAGGCGCAAATACAAAACGCACTTTAGATATGTCTGTGTGTGTGAGAGAGAGAGTTGAGTGCGTCTATGTGAAAAGGTCGCATAGGCATGCATTGCATTGCACATCTTAAGTTTTCACTCCTTTCTTCTTTCCTTCAGTCATCATCACATCTCACATCACAAGATGCTAAAATGGTTGGTGGTCTTGGTTGTCATAAGAAGAAGGCTCCTTCATCTTCAACTCCCGACGTTTATATACATAAAATGTATAGCTGGAGCGTTGTCATAACATGTACAAAAAAATTGGATGAGTAAAGTGAACATTTTTCCTCCCATCTCTTGTATGATATGATAGCAAGAAGAGAGAAGAAGGTCTTGCTTTTGCTCTAGAAAAAAAGTGGAGGAAAAGAGGGTAATCGTAATAATAGGACGCTAAAGTAAAGTTAACGGAATATATCACTATATTTTTTATTATTTCTTCGTATGTGTTTTCCTTTTTATTCCTTTCTCTAGTGCTTTTTTTGTTAACTGCAGAACAGCAGTAGAAACGGCGGAGAATAGAGAAAGAAAGAAAAAAGGTTGTGTGTATATATGTGTGTGTGTGATGTGAGCGCGAGTTCCACCACCAACCACCACCACCAACTCCAAAAAAAAAAGCTCCACTCTTTTCTATGAATACTTTTGTACAATATGTACAAAGCACACAAGAGAGAAGAGAAAGTGGGTAGAGAGGACGGGAACGTGAGTGAGTGAGTGAGAGCGAGAGTGGATGTGGAATCCAGGCAAAAGCAAAGGTTGTATTTGGTTGTGTGTAAAGTAAAGGCAGCAGGGAAAGGGAAGAAGAGAGAAGAGTACAAAAAAAATATGACTTTGTGGAGCATGTGCTGTTTATATATATTCTGTTGAAGCGGTTGCTTCTTTTTTTCTACCAAGCTAAAGAAACTCGTACGGGGTCTCCTTTTTCCTAAACATTTTCTAAACGTGCTCTCTCTTTCTCTTTCCTCTTCTCGCCCTTTTTTCCACATTTTTAGGCCAAATAACTTGTGTTTCTCGCGTGGTGAAAGTTTTTTGATGGTTCGTCCGTGTGATTTTTTCCTCGTAGACTAATTATTATTATTATTAAGTTTTTTATTCGCAACAAAAGTCATAATTTTACACCAAAATAAAAGTGGAACTGGAGATAAATTTGTTTCCGTGGAACTTACAGTTACGTCAACTGTCTATTTGTTGTCAACCCCTATATTAAGGTTATTATTGGCGTCATCATTATCAGCTGTGTTATCATCTGTCTCTGTCTACTTGTTAGTTTGCTTCAACTTTCGTATTTCTTCCTCAGCCTCTCAAGTTTGCAACTTGGTGACGTCTACTACTTCTCACTAAATAAAGATTTTTATAAAGAATCACAACACCAATCACGCTCACCTTTAAAAAACCTTTTGTGTTGTTTAAAATAATACGTCACCCGCTCATAAATGGTTTTTTCTCCTCTGCATCAACTCAACGCTAGCCTGTTTTTCTACATGAGAAGAAGAAGATGATGATGATATTTACTGACTAGATAACAAACAGTTTGCACTGGTTTTATACGTAAACAATAAATACAATATCAACGACAAAAAAAACAACATAACGACCACTATTTTTTCACGGGTTTGTACTGCTTCCAAGAAATAACATCTACAAAAAATAACTACCTAAATAAGTACCCCTGTTTGGTATGCCAGTAATGAAACGCACATTTAATTAACTAATTACTGTACTGACTACACTGCTGAGATTAATTAGGCAAGGAACAAAAGGATAATTTATATATCTCTCCCGACTAACAACTCATTCTTTTTATGAAAAGTGAGTAATTAGCAAAAGAAAAAGGAGAGAACCGTTGGTTGTGTTGACTGCTAATTAAACTATTGCCATAAATAATTGGGAGGCTACCCTTAAATATCATCGTCTGCCTTTTTGCCTCTTCAGATTGTCTTCTAATTTGTGCTTTTATCCTCCTCCTCCCCATTTTATGACGAAAGAAAAAAAAATGACAAGGAGGAAGGAAGGTTAATAGTGATAATTTTTGGGTGTACTCAAAACACATAAAGATCATCAACTCTTGTAATTTATTTCGGTTGGTTGGTTCTCCTGCTCTTTCTTGTTCCCTAGCATTGTTAATGAAGTGAACGCTGATGATTAGTAGTTCATAAAAGTCTTTTTTGGTTCCTTTGATACAAGAAAAGAAGGAAGAATAAGGAGAGTTGATAATAATAGAAATAATATTAATAATAGTTGTTAGATGAAAGAAAAGTTTCAATGTGGAAATAAGTCGAAAAGAAAAGTGCTTGTTTTCCTTCAGGAGAGAAAGAGTCTCGTTTTTACGGGAGAAAATTTTGTGCGATTGGTGATACGGAAACAAACAAAAGGGAGATTTTCTTTGTTTTTCTTCCTCCCACTTCAACTCCATTGGTGGATTTGTGTGCTTGTTTACCACCAACTTTTGTAAACAAAGAGACAAACACAAGAAGGAGAAGTATATCATACCTTCATTCATTCATATAATGTATATTGAGAATTGATATGCCTTCCCCTTTACATGTGCTTCTGCTAATTGTGACCTAAAAAGAACCAAAATCAACTCACCTTTTCCACATCACCAAACCAACAACGCTCAATTCAAAAAGCTGATTTCTTGCGTATTTATTTTTTTCGAAATTTGTAGTGACACTGTAAAACAAAAAAAAGTACTTTGTGTCAACAACACAAATATGAAAGTATTTTAAATACGAGAATTTGTAGCTGCTATTTATACATACGGGAACTAAAGAAACGATACTGATATAATATACATACATATAAATATATATATATACATATATATATCAACCGCTGAGACAAGATGCTATTTATTCCGTTTACGGTGCCTAACCTAATGCCCCCTTTCACCAGTCTTGCCTCAAATACCAATGGGATGGTATGCTTTAAGGTTAGTTTCACCATATCAACAACAACAAACTATGTATCATGTTGTTTTGTTTACTCTTTTCTCGCCTGTTTTCTTTGCTTAAACTCTTATAGCTTAAAATTATATTGGCACAGACGCACTAAAGTGATTAAATTACCTAAGAAAGAAGAAGAGAAACAAAGTTTTATTAGTCTACTTTGGGAAAAGTAAAAGTAAGTATAAAAACTCAAAATTAATCCCATTCAATTACAAAACAGAGAGAGAATGGAGGAGAGTGTACAATGCAATAAAAAATATTTTCAATTTACTTTGTTTTCACAAAATTTTCATCACTAACTCAAAATCAAAAGTGTAAGAACAGTAAGCCAAAAAAAAGAAATCTCCTCCCAACTTTCAAATTAGTTGAGCTTATCAGCCTTATAATTTATTTATAGCACAAGGAAATCCAAGTCACCTATAGAACATCTGATCACACAACACAAACTCATATATGGCTTCTTTCATTTCTAACCGATATTATAAAAGAATCTAAAAATTCCAATGCTGTTCCAAATTCTCAAACAAAAACATGCTTATTTTCTATGCAGAAAAAACATTAATTTAGCCTTTGTGTTGCCTATGTTATTTTGTTATATCTATTTTTTAAATGTTGAAATATTTTCTTGCTTGCTTGTATATCTCTCAGTAGAAAATCCCTTAATTAGAGAAACTTTCACAGTTCTTCTCGTCAATATAAAAAAATTGAGAATGGTAGCAAGAAAGAAAGAAAGAGAAAAAAACTTGTTGTTCCTAAAAAAAAGAACCCAATAATCTTTTTTCATTCTTCTACTCCTTCTTTTGCTGCCGCTTTTTTACAACTCGCAGTCAACAACTGTGCTTGGTTCTCTTGCTGAGTAAGAGTGGCTTGAAACAACGTATTTACACATTTATACTTTGTTACTCAAGAAGAAAAGAAACAGAGAAAAAGAAAAGAAAAAATAATACTGGTTGTAAAACTTTTTTTTACTGCTGTTTATTGCCTAAGCGTGCATAACGAAGGGAGAATACACAAAGCGAAAAAAGAAAATATAAAGTTTTTTTTCGTCTTCTCTTCTTCCTCTTCACAAATTTGATTCCTCCAAAATAGGAGGCTAAAGGGAGCCATATATAAAACAGAAAATGTTATACATCCACACATTTATCGTTTATTACGCTCTAACCAATATCCACATTATTGCAAAGGAGTGAAAGAGTGCACAGAGTAAAAAAACAGAAACTTGTTATTGTTTGTCATTTTGTTGTACAAATATAAATGATAGTTTTGCTGCATTTTCCTAAAGAAAATAGTTCCTCCAGAAATTGGTGAGGAAAGGGAGCAATTGGTAATAGTCAGAGGAAAAGTATTTTTGTGATATAACCTTGTGCCAAAACTATGTAATTTCCATGAGAGAAAAATTGGTTGTTTGCTTTCCAACCGTATCATCATCATCATCATCATCACACAAAACAAAAAGGGAGAGAGCTGCAAAATATCTCCCTCTCATTCTTGGAGCAAAATATCCAAGCCAAAAGTGTGAGAGATGTATCTCAGGGAAAATTATTCATTTGATTCTAATATTTTAGGATCATGTCTCATAAACTGTCACAATTCACACTTTCCCTATCTCACTTCCCAAATATACTCACACACTCTCATTCTACTTGTTTCATGTAGCCAATTTTTATTTAGAGTTGCCATTTCCCTTCCCTCCTTCTTCATCACCAACTCGGTGATTGTGATTGTGAGTGTAATTTAATGAAATTGAGTTGCAGAAATGGGAACTCTGGTCTGGTGAGAGAGAGAGAGAGATGGAAAGTACATACACCAATATATTTTGGTTCGAATCAAAACATATTGCTATTGCATCGCATATCGCATTTTAGTTCATCATTACTCTGAGGGAACTCCAGATTAGTTGTTTGTGTTTGCCATTCCTATTCTCTTCCCTTCCCTCTCAGGAATAAGAAACAATAAATACAATGTAAAAGTTTTGCACCCGTACTTTTCACCAGTCTTCTTCTTCTTCCTCCTCTACATACATGATAGTTTTTAGGGGGAAGCCTAGTAGTTTAGTCAACATTCCAAAATAATATATATTATTATTTTGAAACTAAACTCCAAGGAAAATAGAAATACGCCTGGACTCGTTTTCCGCTACCAACGCAAGTTGAGTTGAGTCATTACATATTTCCTCTTCACCTTTTTAAATATGTATAGAGAGAGCGAGAGAGAGAGAGTCTCTCGTACAATATATCACATGAGATTTGCTCCTCTCTTACTGCCGAGTTACAATCAAGTCGACACCAAAAACAGGGAGAGAGTAAAACTGACAAAAGTCCCGTACAACAAAACCCAACTACTTTTACCTGCCCATCGAAAAGTATATATGTATATAAGCCTAAAATAATATTTATGTATGTGAATGCCTATATTATCGTGGAAGGAAACCCAACTTTCTAGCCAAAAGAAAAGAGATATTGTATCGTATCTGGTTTTAGTAAAATCCACTACCGTTTACTCCATACTCACTCTGGAGTAATCATATACTCACTTTCCCAACTCTCTGATAGACTATTTTTTTCTTCTTCCTTGGGCGTGTGTGTGTTGTGTTTCGTTGTGTGTGTGTGTGTGGACAGTAATAGCAAGAGAAAGGCAATAAAGACATAAAAAAAGTTGGCCATGGTTTTTGAGGTTATAGATATATTTTCTTGTAGTTGTTTCTCTCTCTTTCTCCTGTTTGTTTTTCCAGCTGCTGTACTGTTATTAGTATTACTGCTTACTCCTGCTGATTTTCTGATAGAGCTTAGTTTCGGGTTGCTTTTTTTCCCAGAGTGTTTTACCAAATAAACTGGATGCACAATAATTTTAGAGTAAGTAAAGAGAACAGAGAAAGAGAGAGAGCGAAAGTAAAATTTAGTGAGGGCTGAATTTGAAAAGTACTTTATGACTTTTGAGGTTCAGCTTTGAGTGTATGGATATAAATGTAGATAGAGAGAGTAGTGGAATGTTGTTCTCTGTAGCTTTAAATGGAAACTATGCAAAAAGCGTAAGCTACAAAACATTGTAATAAAAAGGTTGGCTGGCCTGGCCATATATACTTTTTACTTTACATTCTATTATGTTTATGCATAGAACTAAGGTTCTTATATGCCCAAACCATTTGAATTTTCTATTTTCCATATTATTCCGACTGTTTTACCTCCTGTTTTATGCATATGGATTCTTTAAAAAATTCTTTTTTTTTTGTTCCATCACAATGAAGCTGGGAATAAGGTAAATGGAATGGTGGTCTTTTGGGGGACATATTTTCCTAGCTTTGCAACATTTTTTTTTCAAAGAAACACCTATTGTTTGCAAGCCCAATGCAATACCCAAACATCCGTTTCATCTTGGCTTTTTAAATGAAAAATCTGCATATGAATGAATATAAACGGGCATAGTTTAGTTTGTGTGTTACTAAAGTATACAAAGTAAAACTTGATTACGAATATTTTGGTTTTATATATTTGTTTCTAATGTATTTATCGGGTGTTGCTAGCTGTCGCTATCCTACTTTTACATTGTAGTTATTACTCCCACAAACATATTCATCATATTCCATTTGTTTAGTATTTTTGGTGACAGGGTAATTTTCATGTAATTTACAACGATGCTATTCAAATATTATTTTAGTTAATTGTTTTAAAAAAAATGTTGAAATATTATGATATTAAATTAGTTCTACAGGTTGTCAATGTAAGCGTGGTAAATGACGACGATGAGGAATTCACACCTAAACTTTGTCCCTCACTCTCATTTTGAAATGTTAGTGAAAAGAAAGGGGAGAAGTAGAATAATCTCATTTGAAGCCACCGTTGGTTTCATTCTTTTTTCATTTCTCACTTTAGCTGTTGGGAAAAAGTGAAGGGCAAGGAAAGAAGTAGGTAGGAGCACTTCACAAAATATACATTTTAGTCTTTACCTCTTCCTATTGCACCTTGTTATATTTGTTTCCACATAACTTTCCTTGCTTTGAATCTTCAGAGATACTCGTTTCAATTACGGGGAAAACCTGAGACACAAGAAAAATCTCTGGTGTCAAGTGGATACACACATACATATATATAGAGTGTAGTAGCGTAAAAATGAAGTGAGAGAAGGAGAAAAGTGAGTAACGAGAAGAAAGCATCCCATTATCATCTCCTTTTTTTGACGATGTACCTACCGTACACGTGATGATGATGATGATGATGATGATAGCTTTCGGTATCATTTTGTTTCTTCATCTTATATAGTTGAAGAAGAATAAGTATATAACCGGAGCCACGACAATAAGTATCACCTTTTGCTTGCACTTTGTCTTTGAGCAGAGCTCCCTTTCTCTTGCCTTTTCAGTCTCTATAGCACTTGGAGCGGTTGGTGGCTGGTGGCAATGACGATGATGATACAGGAAAGTGGAAATGCATTTTTTTCTCCCCTCTTTCCCTTTCTCTCTCTCCCTTATTCTCCTACTTACGACGTATCCTTATGCATTGTTTTGATATCCATATGGAATTGTGCTCGCCCAAGACGAGCAAACAGAAAAGTAGTAAAATATGGAGAGAGTAAGTGCAGTAAGTAAAGTAGTAGTAGTAGATGTGTTATGTTATGGTGTATGAGATGCGGTGGCTCAACAAAGTACAGAAAAAAATGGGAAGAAGGTTGAATTGTTGTTGATGTTTTTTGAGAGGAAAGTTGAGAAAAGAAGTAGGTTTCGTTCCCTTCTTTCTACCATACCACTTTCTTTATTTCTCTGGTCTCTTTGTACTCCCTCTTACACTATGTACTGACTAGTCTTCTCATATCCACTTATTTTTCTTTCTCTTTCAAGAGCTTTATTTCTAACTCTAACATCACACATCTTAGTTCTCTCTCTCTTTCCCGTTTCCTTTTTTCTTACTTGTACTTGTGCACCAAGCCATATCATACTACTACAGATATACCACACACTTTTCTCCTTCTTCTTCTTTTTTTATTGACGATGTGATGTGATGAGTGGATTTGCGGTGGTGAAAAACAACAAAGGCAATGAAATGATGAAACTATATATGCTTTTTGATGGTGTGATAGTCACAAATGTTTGTGATACTAGCGTATCATCATCACATCACATCACATATATGACAGAAAAATTGTGTACGCTCACTCAACGTTACCAAAGGTACATAATATTATGGGAGAGAGGGAGTTTGTGTGTGTGTGTTTGTATCATAAACGTATGACCCTACTTTATTTTTACAACCTCACCAACTCATCCTTGGAGTAGGTATTAAAAAGATACGATGATGGGAATGGTCATGTCTCCTCCTCGTAACAAACGTAAATCCGGATGGTGCACTGGCATGCCATCCCATTTGAAATTGTATCGTCATACCATCATATCGTCTAGAGGTCGCGCATTCAAGGAATGGATCATAATATCACCTTACATGTATATATCATCCGACTTGTGAGAAGAAAAAAATATGACTTAAGTGTACTACTTACTTAGCTAATCGTAAGTTAATGGACGATATTCTTTGACTTGAGGTGAGTTTACTGCTCTCCCAAGTTGTGTAATTTTTGGGAAGGGTTTTTCTTTGAAGAAACGTGAGTAAACCAATGGTTGTCTTAAGTGAATGAATGTTTGTTCTTCTTTTGGCAATGAAAGAAACTTGATGGACTAAACTTTTCTAACCATTTGCTAAGTATTCCAATTTTTATGGGGGGTAGAAGTTAGTACAAGAAGATTATTCGTGTGAAAAGGTCATTTAAGTCGTTACACTTAGCTTGAGCGGGGAGCGTATGCACGAATGGATGAATGAATAACATAAAGCAGGAAAGAAAAAGTGGTTAAATTGATTATTGCTTATAGGAGGATACAGTATAGCTTATGGAGAAGAGAAGATACTTGATAATAATGATGATGCGGTTGTTATATGGGGAAAAAGAAAAAGTTTTGAGACTGGATCTCTCTTTTGGCTTTGATTGTGAGTGAGGAAAGACGAGTGAAAGGAAATGGAAAATGATATCATGTAACAGGTGATTATTCAGGTTTATGCTGTTGACTACTACAAACTAGTAGCACCGTTCCGGTACGAGTCCTTCACGTTGTGTTTCCTTTTCACTCTAGACTTCTCCGTTTCCATTTTTTCTTTGCTCGGTTTCTCTCTCTCTGCCACTCTGATTTCTATTATGATGATAAGTAGCGCCGGGAAGTGAGTGAGAGGGAAAAGGTGGGAAAATGTAGAGGAATTTCTAAGAAAGAGAATCTCTCTCTCTCCCTATTCCACTTCCACCTCCTAACTTGTACTTTCAGTTGTTATATGCTGACTGAACAACAGATTGATTTTCCCCATTGTGTCAGGTAATATTTATTATCCAGCTGTGTAGACGTGGAGTGAGGAGAAGTATGGTAGAAGACTATATATGAATGGATGAGTTTGTGAGAGGATGGATGAAAGGCAAGCGTGATGTGATGTGATGCGTTTTTTGGGGTGAGTTGATATGATGATTTGGAGAAGAATAGATAGGTAGAGAGGAAAGGCACTTTTTTTCTCCACTCGTTTTTTTCTTCATTTCACGGAGTCACACTCCGTTTTTATGTATTATGGTTCCCTGATCTGACTTGTTCCTTGGGAGAGTTAGTGCTCTCGCTCCATTTTGTTAGGAAGCTTTGGAGAGGCTTAAAAATGGGAAGAACAAACCCATTTCTTCTTATGCTTCTTGTGAAGACTTCAATCAAAACGTAAGTCAGGAAATAAAATCTCAATCCATTTTTTCAATTGGTTTTCTTCTTTTTCTTTCCAAATCCAAAACCAAGTTAAACAATCAAAGCAACAGTCACTCAC
Source organism: Orchesella flavescens (assembly GCA_964034955.1). NCBI lineage: Eukaryota > Metazoa > Arthropoda > Collembola > Entomobryomorpha > Orchesellidae > Orchesella > Orchesella flavescens. The sequence goes on along the minus strand of OZ035953.1, from coordinate 14,328,653 downwards.
CTTACAGAGCTAACTACTTAGCTTAGCCTTTATCCACAAGTCCAATAAAGAAAAAAATGGAATGGTTTTCCATCAGTTGATTGTGATGATGAAGGAGACACGCACCACATTTTATTTCTCAGGCATGTTTGATGTCTTAAGTCACAAGGTATGATGACAACCTCCATATTTGACTGCGTTTCAACACTTTTTGATGTTTTTTTTCCTTCACTGGGCTGCTGCTGCTGATCAGCCAGAGTTGAAGGAAAATGGTTCATTTTCTCTTTTTCCTGTCATCATCATATCACATGGTTGGCATTGGAAAAAAGAGAGTTTAGTTGATGAAAGGAAATGGTTTTTATCGGGGGAAAAAAGTTGGAGGAGTGGAATGCAGTAGTCGTATCACGTTCACTTTCCGCCTCCACCACCATCATCATCATCATCATCATTCTGGTTGTCGTCGTCATTTTCAGCCTTTTGCCAAGCCATACATGGTTACATACATCTACATAGGCTCCTTTCTCTCCTTTTATTGCACGCCTAACTGCTTCCAATCAGCTATGCAAATATAGCGTCTAGACCAAGTCTCCCCTACTGCCCCTCTCTCTCTTTCTCCCACAGAATATAAAAATACTACACCTCTACTCCCTCTTCTTCATCATCCTCTCCTCATGTGTTTCAATTTCCTTCTTTTTTTAACGGGGAAAAATCATTACTGTGAGCCAAAGCAATATTCACTTGGGAGCCCGTCTTCCCATCCAATCTACCATGAGCGCGTTCATTAAGAAAAAAAGATGAGACGATGGTATTATAAAAAAGGAAAATGTTGCATTATCAATTTCCTCGTTGGTTGGGCTCCATCTTCATTATTTTATTTAAGAAAAAAAAGTTTATTGATTATGCACATTAAAGAAAAGAAAATGACTCCCTCATTGTTTTAATCAGGCAGGAAGGGAAGGGAAGCGCTGCATTCTTTCTTGTTCATACAGTTCACTTCTCCCTAAAATGTAAGGAAAACACAAAACAGGTTGAGAAAATATGTGCAAGAATAAAGCAGGTAAAGTAAAGCGTGCCTTCTCACTACCTCCTCATTTTCTTCAGTTTCTCACATCGATTTTAAGAAAGCATATGATCTGATGATGACGATGGTCCCATTTTTTCAGTTTTCAATAGACACATGCGTTCCTACGTCATAATGAGTAATATGTTTTACTTTTTAAAGGAATTGTCTTGCAAGTTGGGAACGTGTGAGTGGGAACTCTTATAGTTTGTAGTCAAACATACTGCAACACAAGCTATGCCTTGTCTTTTCTTTTGTCTGTTTCTTTTATGGGAGGAAGAAGGATAAAAAACCCATCAACTGCCCTTTTGTGGAGGAATGTACATTTTTGTCTTGTATTGTACATTTTTTTCTTCTCCCAAACATCCTTTTGGAATCGATACGGCGGCGTGTGAGTTGGAGAGAATTGGTTTAGTAAATATTTATCTTGTACACTTGCTCGCTCTTCTTCATTCTTTTCTTGGAAGAAAAAAAAGTTGAGCGTAAGGGTTGGAATTGGGAAAAGAGGGTCAAGTCAAGACAAGAATGGACTCTTTTTTTATATATATATCACCACCACCACTACAACTAAAAGCTAGCCAAACGCTTTCCGTATTTGTGGACATTTGTACAAGAGGAATCCTCGTATTTTGAATTGCTCACTTTTTTGGCTCATACTCACATTTTTTTTCTTGGGCCGAATGCATGCTTGCATGCATTACTTACACTACAAACATCTCTATATAATATATATGGGGAATATACATGTCCTATTTTTTTGTCTGTGTATTATTGCTATTACATTTGCACTAGACTAGCCTACCAACATCATCGTCATCATCATCACCACCATCTTCATTTTGAAAGTAAAGGGAAAATTCAGGCCGAGACTGGAAGAGAGCAGTGCTTTTCTCTCCCCGGGTTTTTTTGTGACTTGACATTATCCTCCGTATTACTGGAAGTATAACTGTGAAGAGTTGGCAATAAAAAATGTGAAGACGCTGTTGGAAAATGCAGTACAAATACAACCAACCAGTCGTCGTCGTCGGCAAAAGATACAACACATGAATGAGAGAGAGTCAGAGTCAGTCGCATATTTTCACATGGAGCAAAGCAAAAAAAATACCATGATAGTGATAACGGTGAATGCACATAAGGGAGAAAATTAAGGACTAAGTTTCACTCTTTGTACTCCCATTACACACATATATAGAAAGAGAGAGAGAGAGAGGAGATGGAAAGAGAGTAAAATATCATATGTGCAGTTATATCAGGGGAAAGTTGTAAGTTTCTTGTTGGCCTTCTTCCTTTTGTATATATTATTTTCCCTACTCACATCTCATGCATTTGCTTTGGTATGTAAAAACTGACTGGGAAGTTCACCAGCATTTTCTTGGCCATTAAGCGTCAAACGAAAACGATGTTCGCTCCGCTGAACATGATTCTCCATCAAGTTTCCTTCTTCTTTTTTTCATCGTCGTCCACCACCACCACCAGAGTCAGGAGCTTAGCTACCACCATCCACATCATCCTCCACCATACACTATCACATCAGCATCAGGAGGAACGAGAGTAAAAAAGAATATTTTCTAAACGCAATGCCATTTCACTTTTTTCTTCCCTCTTTCTCTCGTCCTCCTTCCTCCTCTTGTACTTATATCTATTGCGTTGCATAATGGTCGTTTGAAGTTTCATCTTTTCTGTATATATTTTCCTTCAAATATCAAAGGAATTACTGTAGGATGCATTTACGCTCTTGATCTGGCTCGAGTGCTTATTCTTCTTTGGAGTCATTTCATAAGATGGGTTCAACAATATCTTATAGTCGCTCACAGTAAACTTTTTTTCTTTTGAGAATGATAATACTGCTGCTGCTGCTACCCGTTCACGTTATATGAATCCTTTCCAGAAAAAAAAGAAACTGACCTTTTTTATTTCTTTGGCTGGACATCTTCTACAATCTACATGCATACATACCAGCATAACAGACACAGATCTGACTTGAATATCATAATATGGGCTTAGAAATTTATTTCCTTTTTTCTATTTCTTTTCCATCTCTTTTCTCAGCTACTGACCCAGCAATTTGCCCGCAGAAATCCGGTGGAATTGTAATTTGAAAGGGAACGTGCCTTTGAAATGTATTTCGTTGGTAGTGCGTATTAAATGTTGAGGGTGAGATTGGATAGCATACCATCATCATCCTTTGACATTGAAACAGGAATGTTAGGCTTTGCGTTTCATTATATGAAAGTGCGAAATAATAACAAAGGATGAACGTTTCTCGGAGTGAAGGTGCTAGTTGAAGCGCTCAATACGTTTTTGTTAAAGTCATCACATCATTTCCCAACTGAGTGAGCCGTGTGCACACAATAAGGACATGGGTTTCCCTGTCCTTTCCTAAAATGATGTTTCCCACTGTAACAATAAGGGAATCAGTTGCTCTTGGTCATAGTCATAGTCATAACACATAATAATCACTTTTGTACACAGTTTGCCGTACGTATGTAACAGCGTAAGCGTAGCCACACGAAAATGAGGAGAGAGAGAGCGGGATGTGAGAGTGAGAGAGAAGATTTATTAGGGGATATCGTCATATACATTTCTGGAAGTTAATTGGTCCGTGAATAATTCAACAGAGATGCAAAAGACTTTCTCCAACCGTGCCCCAACCATCCTGCTCATTCTCTCCGATTACATACAACAGATTTTCCTTGTTCAGTCAACAGCACAAGAAAAAAATAAAATGTACTTATGTAATAATGCTATCTGCTAGCATAACATAGCATAGCACTCAACACGGAGCTCTAGCTCCTTTGTCTATAGTCTATATAAGTAGGCAAAAAGGGTGATGGTGATGATTAAGTTTGAGTGACGAAAGCGGCAAAGGTATTTTCCACAGTTCACGTTTCAAGTGCGAAATAGAATCTCTTGCGTTATGTTGGAAGGAACCACAAACTCGGTGTGTGCTTGGAGATAAGAACACTAGATTGCATATAATGATGATGATGATGCGTCTCCACCGAATCTAAATGGGGATATAAAGGACAATATTTAGTTTTAGTTTCTTAGCATCCCTTATACATATATGCTCCAAGTACGGATGTACATACTAGTGTGTACAATGAACAAGCCAGAGCCAGGATTCTGTAGTAGAGGGAGGACGAAAGACACACGATGATATCATCATTAATTTGTACAAAGTACTAATGAAAAGAGAGCTACAGGATACGCAACACTGGAGAAAAAGAAAGCTACATTATTTTGCCTGAATGGACAGGAACAGTTGTTATATATTTTTTAATTGTGCTGGAAGAATATTAAGCGCTACGCTCTCCCTCACTCTTTCTCTATGTGATTATCGTTGATTCTAACATGTAGTGCTCTAGCTATGGCAGGATTTGGAAGAAAAGCACAATTTTAAATCAGTCAGAATTAACCAAGAAAACGGGAAAAAATTGTAGCTGGTGCAAAAACATTGGAGTAGCATGGGTAAGGAAGGGAATGGAATAATGGGCACCATGGATATAAGTGGTAACATAGTGTAGCGTGGGTGATGTCACAACAAGGAAACGGATGCAAAAGCCCAATCTTTTGCTTTAATCTCATTTACTTTGCATGAACAAACAGACAAGACGAAATTGGTTAGAGGAGTGGAGGGTTGGTCGAGGTGTCTCCTCTTGTATTTCCTGCTCTACAGCACACACACACACACATACAGGGATCCGATGGGATGCTGTGATGCAGCTACTACTATAACATAACTCTCTATAACTCTACTATAAATGATGATGAGGATGACGACTGTGTGGTGGTGGTGGATCGGGAATGATGAGCAAAACCGAGAAAAGTATTAGCAAAGAAGAGAGAAAGAGTATATAGAATGGAGAGAGTTGTCCTCTGGTTTGGTTTCCTAGCATTAGGCAAAGCGTATATAATGGTGTAGGATGTGTGTGTATGCATATTAAAAGAACAACTATGACTGCAGAACAGCAACACTGCACCATTTAAGTACATAAGCATTTATATTAAGTGTAGTGCTCTCTTGTCTTGTTCCAACTTTTATCTGTGTTTATTCAGGTGGTAACTTCCGTCGTGTCTCATACCATCACTCTGGCACCACCACCACCATTTACTACTACCACCACCACCATACTTGAGGAAACTGCTCTTCTCAGTCTCTCTCTCTCTTGTATATTAGGTGATACGTATGCATTTATGACCGTAATAATAAGTAACTTTTTAGAAAAGGATATTATACACCAAAAACTAAAACTAGAGAGATTTCTCCGTCGTTGGAGAATGAGACTATTTTACGTCCTTTTCTATTATATCCCATCCATTTTCCTGGAGCTTCCCTGTGGATCCACAAGCTGCAGTTATGTCTACCCAAACCAACAACCACCGGCATAACAATATTGCAATGCAGTGGCATGGCATGGCATGGCATCATCCCATACAATTCTAGGCATTGTCGTCATTTTCACCAACCACTTTTTTATATGGTGGTGTTGGCATCTAGTGTGAATAAATATTGTGTGTGAGTAGTATTATTATTATTCCAATATTATATTTCACCAGCCCGATTTCTTTTCCCCTTTTTTTCTTTCCTTCTGGTGTCTCGTGTTCTCGTGTGTTGAGATTCATAAAATGAAGGAAGAAGGGAGAAAATGTAAGAGGTTGATGTGGATACTGATACACTTGCTACATGGTTGGAAGATGGTGGTGGAAGCATCAAAATGTATTTTACATAAATGAATGAATCTCCACTTTTATATGCATTCTTAAATGGTAGCAAAGTGCCTCATTCCTTTCATGAGTTCATAAAAACGAGCCTCTCTCTCTCTCTCTCTCTAGAATAATGTTGTATCATGGAAGTACAGGATGATGACGATGATGATGATGATGATGATAGTTAACTCCTCATGTCAACAAAGCCACATAAGAAAGATGGGTCTTTTTGTATGTAGGTGCATTCCATGTAGTTGTATTTATGTATGTGTATTAATTCACTGTGGAAACATTGTAAGTTGGTTGGGCGTAGCTCACTTTTCCATCCTCCACAACCATTTCACACTGCTCCAACTTTAATGAACTAATATCTCTCTTCGCTCTCTCTCTCTTCACTCACTCAACTCGTGTAACACAATCAGGAGGAGGCGAACAACAAAGAGCCAAGCTAGTTTTAGTTTCTTCTAACGTCACCTAAAATCTAAATAATAGACGCAAGTTGTTGGACACACAGAGAATATGCAGGCAATGCAATGCAATGTAAACTTCAAACTTTAAAAAAAAAGTTTCATAAGAAACATTAAAGCATTCAAAAGGCTGAGAAGAGCGTGTTACTTTATGTTTGTAACAGAGAACGAGGTGAAGTTCATTGTTCATGTCCTACCCAAAAAATAATTTGCTCAATTAGGCTTCAGTGTTTTGAAATATGAATCAAAATATATGCGTCTGCACTTCACACAATGTTTTCAACATTTGTTTTGTATTCGCGAAATCAATAACATTTTCCATTTTGGTCAAAAAAAACACTCTCGACCCCAATGTAATTTTCAAATATATTATGCACTCCTCCAGTAATTCCCATTTGTTATTGTGTTGTATAATTAGGTTGAGACCATGAAGAGTAGTAATATTGTACATGGATGCTCGTCAAGTAGGACAAGAACGGAATGAAATTGTTTCTTACTTTTCAGCAAGCTTACGCTCTTCTAAAATATAGCAAGTTAATATCCTTTTCCGGACGCCATTCTCATTCCTGGTGGTGGTGATTATGTTGGTATATATGTATGAGTTCACCGTTACTACTGCTGCTCCTGCCGCCCGTTCTCCTGTCATCATATCCTTTTTGCATATTCTGCTCATTCTCTCATTCCATGTTGAGCTGATACATTACACGCTACATTCTACAAAACATTTGTTCCTCATATTAAATTTAATTAATCAGATCCCAAGGGTGTAAGAAAACTAGAAATGCAATTCTGAAATATTATTTTTATTATTCCCATTTCCCCATTTTCATTTCTGCTCCCGTTTCCTTGCTGCTTTCACCACCAGGATGTAGGGGTACACACGCACATAATAATATGCATGTGCGGTGGTGGCTACACCAATCGCAAACTATATTTACTGACGACAATGCACTTACTTGAACTTTACAAAAGTTATTTTATTTCGGAAGGGCAGTAGTCTACCTCACTCAGCCCCGTGTTTTCCTTTGCCCTTTGGCACTCGCTAATATTTTAAGGTAGAGGAGAGGAGACGACGACCAAATGTACTTACCTCAGTTCGTCCTCAGTGCTCCGTACCTACCTACCCATTTTGTCATGCATATTTTCTCTCTCTCAAGCTTTTTGTATTTTTGTAGCATGTCAACTCTTTTATCCACGCATTCACGATATCGCATGCTTTGACGTCGTTTCCGGTGCTCATATAAGATTTTGATGGGAAGATGTGATATTGCTCCTGCTCCTACAACTCAACAAGAGATACCAATACGGAGAGTTTTTGGTGTGTGTATATAATTTGTGCCTAAATATAGTAGATTCAGGTTGTTTTAAATGTACTGGATGGGTGGGGTTAGCATTGTATAGCTAGAATATGCCGAATAGCTAAAAACAGAATATGCCGTGTATGCCCTTGTGCTGGACAAGGATTTTAGTGGAAATTGTGAACCATAATAATTCTGGTGAGAATATAACCCCTGATGAAAATTCTGACTGACTGACTCTGACTGAGTTTTTTCCGAGGGAAATTAAGTTTGTATGTACAAAGCGCATCATCATTTTTTTCCTTCTGATTTACAATTTCCCGTCTTGTCTCTCCTTTTCCTGGGTTTAGCTGACTGAGTGACGACGCATTTTGTAAATGGGGAAAGGGAAGGTGGTACAGGTAAAATGGGATCGTGATGTATCAGTTAATCAGCGTGTTGGTAGATATGTCAACGTGGATGGTGGATAGTTTTGTACTCTCTCAGCTAATATGTAGTGTGGGAAGGTAGCATGAAGCCATTACGATTACTTTGTTCTTGTCACTTGTTTTTTCTTCTACTGAAAAGCTCCAGCTTTTTTCTCCACAGGTTGGATTATTTGATCGCCATCATCCCATTACCATCACCATGAATCATTGTTTCTTTTACTGCAAAAGGTTACTTTCATACTTTCAACATCATCCCACACATCATGTCCATCCTTCTCTTCTCCTGGCAGGATATTTTAATGGGGTTATTAATGTCAGCAACTTTATTACATTTTAATCGTCAACGAAAACAATATAATATGAAAACATGATGATGATGCATTGACCAAACAACACTAACGTTTTCCAATTTTATGAGACTTGATACATATACCCTTCTGCTTTTTGCACACATGGTGACTTACCCGTCTTGTGTCAGAGATTCGTACACGATTCGTACTCCCATCATGAATTTTCTCCCTTTTCCCCTTCCTCCCTGATTTATGGGCAGGATGATGGGATATTCACTGGAAGAAAAAAGTTCACATAAAAAAGGAGAACTAAAGCGGCATTCGACATTCAACCTTTTTCATAAAAAAAGAAGAAGAAAATACGTCTATTTTCCCTACAGAGCATAGCTTTGCTGACATATCATCATCATCATCGTCATGATGAAATGAGCGCTCCTGTTTTTTCCTTCCCTCTGCTCTCACACGGCTGATATGTATAATTCATCCATCATGAATGAATCCCATAAAAATATATAAATGTACATAAATTGTATTGCTTTTTGAGCAACTTTACAACTCTCCTTTATTTTTGTCTTGGAGGATGGATCCAGAAAGAGAGAGAAAACAAGTTTCCTTTTTTTTCTAAAAGGAGAAGAAAGAAATGCATGTAATATGTAGCTTGTTCTGTCCCTTTCTCTTTTTTGGTCTTATATGGATGTATGTACATAAATTTTTTTGTAGTTCTGTGAAATTTTCTCACAGTTAAATAATTCAAACGTATTTTTGTCTATACACATACACACAAGCTAGTACATCACATCACGTGTTCCATCATCCTATGATAACAAATGAGAAGGGAGTAAGAAAAAAGAAGAAGAGAAAAAAAGAAAAAAAACTGTATCAACATTAGGCCAAGTAGGAGTAACTGCCAGAAAAGAAATAAAGCTACTCATGAATTTGAAAAGAGGCTCAAATGGTTATCATATCTTAGAAGAAGGAAAAAGTCAGTCAGTCCCAGTTTGCGTTTTCTCCTTGTTTCACATTTATTGTTACTCAGGAGGAGTTTTTCGGTATAAAAAATAAACCTTGTTCTTAGTTTTATTCTTGAGTAAATGTATTCTGAAGAGAGTATTCCATGTGTGCATCTGACTCTGACTCCTTGTATTTTCCACCTTGCCTTGCATGTAATGTGTACACTTTTATTTGCTCCCTTAAAAAAAGATTTTATTCTGAATTTGAATACGTATAAAAATGAAGAGAGAGTTTGCTCTTGTTATTAATATCCATCCTAGTCTCAAAATCTCTCCTTGTTCTGCTGCTTGTAATATATCGATAAAAGTATAATTTTCATGTGCATCTGCCTGCCTCGTGGCTTGTCATATATATCAGCTCTCATTCCTGTTCCATTTCTCCTCCCACACTGGAAGCTTGAAGGTTTTGAAAGATGAACATGTTCCTGTTTGTTAAATCCTCTATTTTTAGATGTAGTAAAGTAGATTTAATATTGTTCTTATTTTCTTTTCTTTATTGCATACTTTTTCTGCTAAAGGTAATGAAGCTGAGCGTGTGCTCCATGAATCTTTACCGGGTGGGTAAACAGACAAATAAGAGAACAAACACCTGTACGCTTATTAATTTCTGAGAGACGCCTAAGCAATAATAAAATACCATTTGGCTCAATCAACAATGACCTTTTGCTTCTATCTATATACCTATTTGTAATTTTCTGGAGTCTAATTATGAAAAGTTATCTACGACAGGAATTATCTGAAATGTTCTAAATTTGTATGTGTAGTCAATGTTGTAGATTTGCCAGCTAGTCAACTTAAGCTTGTTTTTGTGCTCTATAATGCTCAACAGTCGAATAGTTTTGACAACGTGCTAATTATATATTTCAATATTATGATCATCACTTGATCATCCACATCAGCAGAAAAGGGTTTAGGGTAAAGTAGCAAAAGCGGGTTTATTTTGCAGGCAGAATATATGTATGTGTATTGTAGAGCTCCGTCTAAAATACTGTAAGCCTTTTCCCTTTCACGTAGCAAAAAACACATAACAACGTTCAAGTGGTGTTGAATGGAATTTTCTCACCCAATCTGTTTTGATATCTCGGCTTACGCTCACCATAAGCAATTTTCGTTGCCTGCTGATATCTTGATCACAGCACAGCACATAGCACAGTCAGTACTATACCACGATCACCACCACCACCCTTTCATAATGATTTGCGAAAATGAGTCAATGAAAGAAAATGACAACTGTAATCACAAAATATTGCGGAAATTTTCTCTCACATCCAACACCAAAACTGGCCACTTTCCTTTTTCCCCATTATTGGGAAATAAATTGAAAGGAATTAGGAAAAGTGAGGGAAAAAAGAGTGGAGCTAAAGCTGCAAATTCAAATCACCACAGTAATAATGAGACACTAGATAATGAGATTCATAAGATCTCATTTTGCAATTTGTTCTCTGTGTATCCCTTTAATTTCCTGTTTTACTAAACGTAATCCATTTGCTTTTCCTGATTAGCGAAGATAATGAGATTTTTCTCTCTTGTTTTTAGCAAACTACAAACTCTTTTGGTAAACAATGTCCAAACTTTTGTGTGCTAGCTTACTCTCTCTATGATCTTCTCTGTTGGAGCTAGGTGGTTGATAAAAATGTGGCAAGAGAAATTAGCCTAAGGACCCAAATTGCTTCGTTTTTGTTACGGTTTCACAGCCTTTCTAATAATAACAAGACAACATTATCCTACAATAATCAGAATTGATGTCGATTAGATCCGACATCATCATGGCTTGTGTTTATTGTTAGCTAACTAGTTTTTTCTCTTGATTGTGTACCATTTCCCATTTTCATTCCCATCTCTTTTAAAATTACAACCCATTAAGTACACTGTTTTTGATATCCGGGGAAACAAAATGATCAACCATTATTTCAAAGAGGGAGAGCAAAGCCCGACAATCAAATGAATAATATGAGCATCACCCTAACATTCCAAATGTAGAAGGACTACTTGTAAAGTAGTAGCCAAGCCAATATTGGAATTAGGAATAATGAACAAGAGTAGTTGAAGTTGATGCTAATAGTTTACTTGACAATATGGGCACATTCACCACATTCAAAAACAGACGAGGGAATTAAAATGACCAAGGAACGGAACGTGATGCAAAAAGGAACACCAATATTATCATCATCTTGTTCATGTGTCCATGATCCAGATAATGATGCTACTCACAGAGAAATCTGTACTTGCCTTAAAAAATATATTTTGAGTAGACATGGTACTTTTTGGCTCTTGCATTACATTTTATATATTACATTACATTTCCTCTCTAGTTAGAATCACGCAACTACTGGTTAACATATAGTACACGTCACAGCAATAATCGTAAACGAGCTGATCATTTTTTGCTTATTCTTCTCAAATTCCACTTTACCCAAAAAACATGTGTACCTTTTTAGCTACCTACACATGATCTCTCTCTCTCTCTCAACCGCGCATACAAGAACAAGCATATTATTATCTTCATCTTTCAAGAACCTTTTTATAGCCTCATGCTCTTCTTGTCTCGCAATTTGAGACGAGGAAGTGGTAGTGGCAGCAATAAAAAGAAAAGAGAAATAGGAGCTGGGTTTCTCTCTCTCTCTTCTTGAAATGAAATGCGTTTTGTATTTGTAAGATTTTTATCATCTTATTTGCTCACTATTTTCTTGTTTGTCGTTCCCATTACACATACCTATCATTTTTGGTACTGGATTTTTATCATCAAATAAATTCCGCTTGGCTCTACCTACGTCTCTACCTTTCAAGGAAATTGACAAGATAAAGAAGGAATTATGTTGGGATTAAATGCGTGATACACCAACAGGATTGTACATGAGTTTAAAGACTGTACTAAAACGGAATAATGTTCACTTCGTTTTTTTACCCTTCAATCAAATGTACTTAAATGTCGGAAGTAAAAGGACATGGCAACCCACCTACACTCTATAAATGTATTTTTGCAATGGACTCACTTTTGTGAGTGAGACACATTCAAGACTTTTCTCCTGTACTCTCTCTCATCTATAATGCAAACTGGAAGAAAGTGTGGGAGTAGTCTAAGGGAAGGAGGAAAAGGAAGCGGATAGATTTTCATTATTGTTCTCCTGTGCGGCTGCATTTTTTTCCAAGGTGGAGAAAAACAATAGTGAGGAAATGGGAAACAAGGGGCACCTAAAAAGTACTGGCTAGGAAATATACTTTTTTGCTGACTTTTTACTAGAAAATAGGATGTTCCTTTATATGAATCCTTATAACCTTTTCAAATAGGGAGACCGTCGTCATCTCTACATCCTCTCTCCACTTCGTTTCTTTCAGTCTTGATTAGCATAATGGGAAAACTTTGCATTTTCTCTGGGTATCCCATCCTTGATACACAATGCACATACGATGTGATGTGATGTGCATGATCTTGTATACCTAGCAGCTTTAATAAATACACACAAAGTCTAACTGCAAAAAGCTCTAAATAGTGTTAGCACATTTTTTATAGACCACTCTCATTTTTCTATCCGGTTGCAGAGCTATGCTCGCTTTTGGGATACCAGTACAATAAACCTTAGCCCTTTGTGTGCTTAGGATGATGTTAGAGGAATTTCAACAGAGGCGATGGATATGAAATGAACCCGTGCATATTTCTACTTTAGGGAGAAACCATAAACCGTATTTTGGACTCGGAAACAACAAAAGAAATACCAGATACACTTTCCCCCCAAGAATGTGTGGCATGCAGCAGTCTCCACTCCTTTTGTGCTTCTCTTTCTTTTGTTAGGAACACCCAGGTCTCAAAAAATTCAGTTTGCTTAAAAAATGCTCCATTTTTTAATACTTCGATACATGAGCTTTGAAATGTTTGTGGGTATTACGCAACAACAAAATGAAAAATGCTGGCTGAAAAGGTGACCTACTGTCCACCTCATGCTATCGTGCAGTGGGGATTTTTTTGCACTTTACTAGTTACTTTTTGACGTCATTCGCTAACCTCGCAATAATTTTTGATGACGAAACAGGAAATGAAAATGGACAAGATTTCGCAAAAAAGAAGACGAGTTTAGAGAAATATTCAAAAAATAAAAATTCAATTCAATTGCATTAATTTCATATTATACAAGGATTGAGATCAAATAGAGAAATATGTTCGTTACTGGAATGATTTCAATCGAGGATGCAGCATGTGATGATCTCATAGCATCTTCGGTATTTAAGCCGAATGCTCATCTTGTTGATAAGTTTGAATGAGAAAAATCTTTTTTTTGTCTTAAGAAGCAGAGTCAGCCGTAGTAACGACAGTAGTAAAAAAATCCATTCGGCTTTCTCCACTCGTTTGCATCCATATTCATTTACCATTATGGCATCATGTCGTCGTCGACTATTTTCTACTGTCTTATTTTTTGGATTTTTTTGTGCGTGCATAATGTAAACGAAATAAGTATTTTTCTGTATTTAAAAAGTTGGAGGGAACTCCTCATTTGCATTTTTTAGCCATGACTTGATTTTTATTCCTTCTCCAATTCCAAATTTCTGCTGCGTTCCACTGCTGCAGCATATGCCTGTATACAAATACAAGTCCTTTTCTTCCCAACTCTGCATCAGGATCGTTAATGGATCCGTGTGAAATTAAAAGTGGCATTTATTGAACGTTTTTAATATACAACTCATTACTACAAGGCTTTATTGAAGTGGAGTGAGAGTGAGATCAAGAGAGAGAGAATCTGTGAGTCTGTGGGAGGGAAGGCTCTTATTTTCCCTCATTTCATTGGCAACCCATCTCATCTTCCTTGTTGGGAAATAATAGTCTTCTTCTTATTTTTCACAAAACTTGTTAGTTGGTTTGGAAAGAGGGAGAGAAGAAAAAATAGATGCGTGAAAGTTGCCAATGGCCTCCCTCTCTTACTTTCTTTTCTTCCTTTCTTATTGGTGACGTCCCGCTGATTTCCGTACTTACGTACTTTTCTTTCCTTCAACTCAAAAATTGCAGAATGAATGCAGTTTCACAAAAGGAGTGTGGTGGTGGTATGGTATGGTAGCATCACTTATTAGACACGCAGCAGTGTGTTTTAATCACTACAAAGAATAATAATGAAGATTGAGAAATTTAGAGGAATTGTAATGAGATTATTTCCTTGTGTGCTTTCCTTCCCTACTTCCCATGTAATACTTTAATGCCTCAAAGAATAGGCTATACATTTGTAGCTATATGTATTCAATGTGGGCGCCTTCTTTTTCTTTGAGTAAGTGTGAGAGAGAGAAAGGTTGCACAAACAATTTCTAGTTGATGATGGTGACAGTGGTGCTGGTGGTGATGTGATGTGATGTGGCGATGGAGATCTAAAATGCCGGTGAAACACATGGAGAGTTTCCCTTGAACAAATAAAAAAACTTGTTTTTTTCTACTTTCCCCCCTCTTGTTTTCGATGACACGACACAATAAGGCTGCAATTGTGTAAAGTTATACCACCTAGCCAATATCCTATTGTTGAGGAAAGCTCAAGAAATCCTGACTGTTGCTTCAAATTTATTGGTTGTATAAGAAGAGCTAGAGGTAAAAGCAAGGAGAAAACTTTGATCATAATATTGTCCATGTGGGAATGGAAATGGAAGCCAAACCAAAACCAATATATGTGGATTTGGATTATACCTATAAACTAGATGAATGTATTTACGTGTTTGTCAAGTACATAGCCAATGCATTGGCTTGGCAAATACTATGTTCCCTAGTTTTTTTGTGAGGAAAAGATAAAAGCCACTCTTGATCCGTTTTTGAAAGTGAGTTTTTTATGCTCACATAACCAGTAAACTGGTTTTAAAGTATTGAGGAAAAAAAGATAAGAAATTCAAAGGAATAAAAATGCTCTAATAAATTTGAAATCAAAGTCGGTAAATTCTCTTTGAGCATATGGAACAGGAAGTATAGACGGGAAATACGTTGTTGAACTAACTGCAATTGTATTACGTTATATAATGTTATAAAGTGTAAAAAAATATAGGAGAGTGTACGTTTCCTCCTCTTGGCCCTCTTTTTCCTTTTACAGTTGCAACTATTACGTTAGTGCCTATCTATATCTGCATGCATGATAAGTTTCCAGGAATTTCCATTATCATGTCAAATTCCTTTTTTCTAAAGATGTTAAAGTTATCTATAAATTTTTCTCAGATCAAATTATTGGCCATGCATGAAGAATCTATATGAGTTGATCTTTAGCTCTAATTAAATTAAATGTTTATACAGATATTTGGATAAAAATAGGAATTTATTATTCTTTATACTATTTTCATTTTGGGCATCCCCTCATCTATGATTCCAACTATAAAGCTACATTTACGCTGGTTCTACTTAAAATGGTGATGGAACAACATCTCATTTTGTGAGCGCTCACTGAAAAAATATTTCTTTTGTGGAACGAGGATACTTATTCTATATTTTCATCTTAAAACATTTCGAGTGGAAGAATATAAGGCTTGGCTATAGCCAACGGCTTTGTATCATGTGGTAGAGATCCTCTTCCTTCCACCATACCACCGATAATAATATACAGCGTAATAAGTATGTTCTCACGCTTGAATGGATATGGTATCATCACATGCATATGAAATAAAAACTCAATAGATTCATTTCACCATGCACCAAGAAATTTCGTGGAAAAAACGAATGTATTGGTTCCAATCTATAAAGAAATGACTATCAATCTTCTCTCAATAATATTTGGTTGCTGGTCGTCCAACAGGAGAGCCCATATTATCTCTTAAACAAGAACAAAATGAATATATATTATTATGCATCTATTCAACTGAAAATCATTCCGTCAAACCCCTTTCTTTCCCACATCGTTGATCGTCATCATCATCTTGAACGTTTTCATAATTGAAAACATTTTAAAAAGGGAAGAGGCCAAACTAAAATTGTGCAACTAGTTTTACAAACATTATGATGCATACCTATACTTACTTTTACTTACATGTGTGTGGGCTTCCATCATATCACCACCTTCTCGTACACTTTATATCCATAGTGTGTATACTTTACATTTAATGCTGCCTCACTGGATTTCAATTACTTTCTTCCACTTTGATATGATTGCCTGGAGGAGGAGGATCATGTTGTTTTCATTGATTGCGGCTCACTTGCTCCAGAGAGTGAAGTGAAGCATTCTCATTCTTCATATACATATAGAGAGATACACTCTAATATAAATGTATAAGAATCTAATACATTTGACATCTGAGCCGAGAGTACGATGAGTACATTTAAGTTCAACCCTTTCTCTTTTCTATGTAAAAAAAATTGTATTAAACCTTCGTATTTTTCTTTCACGTTCATCTCCTTATTCAAATTTCTGCTCAAAGAAATATGGGGTGAAGTTGGTGAAGACGTGAGTATCTGTAAAGAAAAAGTATGTATATACTTAAATGTATGCACACTCTTCATTGAAACATTTAATGTCAAAAGTGTTTTTTTTCTCTGAGAAACGATACTACTACATATTTCATCGGATCCTGGGGAAAAAGTTGAAGTTTTTCATTTGATGATGATGATGATGTGTGTGTATGTGTACGTTGTGCATACCTGGATGGGTATCCACTGACGACAAAAATGATGTTTTCTAAAGTTAATGGAATAATATTGAACTAACATTTCAATTCCGTTTTATGTGTCATCTGCTCATCTCCAATGTACACAGACACACACATACACATTCTTTCAATGATGACAATAATCATGCATGCATGCATGCAATTTATGTTATATTCATGGGAGACCCGCTCTTCACTTCAATATACTAGGGCCACTACCATCCATATATAAATTTAAACGTGAATGAGAGTCATTTGTTGTTGCTTTTTTTTGTCTTGTTTTTTTTTCACTAAAATGCTTACGGTTATGGTGTGGTGATAGGGTAGAGAAATGGTATGATGCGATGTGTGTGTGTGTGTGTGTTGTAGTGTGGCATTAACTTGCTATGACGATAGGATCCTGTATTTTCTATTCTATGAATAAAATTATCAGCCATGTTAACAGTAGTCACTATGGCGAAAGGGGGGTTTGGCATG
Source organism: Orchesella flavescens (assembly GCA_964034955.1). Classification (NCBI taxonomy): domain Eukaryota; kingdom Metazoa; phylum Arthropoda; class Collembola; order Entomobryomorpha; family Orchesellidae; genus Orchesella; species Orchesella flavescens. Next base: position 14,311,344 of record OZ035953.1, on the reverse strand, counting down.
ATGGTGTATAGTGGCCACAAAATGGTGTAGCAGTAAGAGACTTGAGTTACGATATGGCGAGAGCATTTTAGCTGAGAGAATGGAGGAGGACTTGTTTAAGGGAAATTTGTGCCCTCATCCCATTCATACACACACCGACAATAATTCTGACGTTCTCCTCCATATTTCACTAAATAAACTGCATATGCCTGCCACTTAGCTAGATTTGTCGCTCTTCCCCGGAGCAGGGAGCGAGATAGAAAGCGTGGAGTGGGAGAGAGCAGCCCAACAATAATGACTGACAATAAATATAAAGTTGACAATGAAGACGAGCTCATTTAGTTCAATTGCTGGGGAAACAATATTATATCCTGCTCTCCTTCGTGTTCCATACAATAAGAGCCGGATTGACACATTTCCACTCCAAACATAGAGAGAGAGAGAGAGAGAAAGTTTAAATGTGTAGTTCAATAAAAACAAGTGTTCACTTCACAAAAGAAATGAAAAGTAAAAGAATCAATCAGGATCGGCTATGGTTGCCGCTGAGCGGAACTGATTGCGAGCTCATCATCATCAGCATGACAATTTCCAGTGTTGTGGAATGTCACCATAGCACTTTCTATTAAGTATTCTACCCGTTTCTTGACAAAATGATGGTAGCATCATCATTGTATGCAAAATGCAGAGTAAGTCGTCCTCCTTTCTTTATAGACAGTTCCGTTTGTTGAAAGGAAAGCAAGCAAGGCATCACCTTGTTTCTTCAAAGTCAGCAGATGTAGGAAATCGGTGATGGTATTTGTGTCGTCGGTGGTTTAGTATCACGCATCAATTGAATAGTCATCATCATCATCATCATGATTGTCATCAATTCAACAAACTGTAGACAAGTTGTTCTTTGATTCAAGAAAAAGAAAGAATACGGATTCCTTTTACTCCACTTAAAATAAATCAAACATCGACATTATTTCAGGGTCTGAACTAACATAGGACATTAATACCAGGAAGAAATGTAGAAGGCTCTTTTAGTTCTTTGGCAAAAGAAGTAGTACATTTTGCACCATGTTAATTCTTTTTTTTCCTCCATCCTTTCTTGTTCGCTTTGTGTTAGTCACTGAAACGACTGGCTGACTTCTCAGCCCCTCTGCTTGGGTTGTCTCTTTCGGTTCATGTAACTCCACAGAGAAATTTACTAAACAAAAATTCACTTATAAAAACTGCTGACTTTCTCCGAATATGAAATGCTTTTGATGTACGATACTAGAATATTTACGAGGTTTACTCAACTAAGTGCTACATACAAAATATACTGGGTAGTTGATGATGAATATTTGTACATCTGCACACATACACTCACATGCAACGTAAGTAGACACACATGGATGGTATGCTATGTATTCTTTCTGGGAAAAAATAGTGGATGGGGAAATGAAGAGAGAGAGAAAAAAAAATAACAAATTTTTTACTAGTTGGGTTGTTTGGGTTGCTGGAATGTACGTACTTTTGCCTTCCCTTCTTCCTAGACATTACATTACGCCCGAGCTCCGTTTATTAGCATACATAATGTTTTGAATTACAATCAAAAGCATTTAAAGCATTGAAAGAGGAGAGGACGACGTCAACGTCAAAAGTTAACCGGAAAAACATAAACTAAGTAAGCAAGTTTACAAACAGCTTTGAATTTTATACAAACTAGTTTGCATTTGTTGCTAAAAAATGAAAATTTGAGAAAGGTTTTTTTTTTAAAAATGGAGTGGAAATAGGAAAAGAAAAATCCTGAGGAATATACATATATACAGATATATTTTGGTGTCCTGAGGATTTATCTCTGAATAAGTCGCACGATTCCATTACTTGACGCGATAGAAATCGGATAATATCTAAAATGTAGCGTTAGTAAGTTTTTTTTGTAGAAAAAACAGACGACTATAAAATGAAATGGAATGCCTATCTCCCAAATAAATTTTACTTTTGGATGACTTTCCACCTCCAACAATACATTTAAATCAGGAAGAGCCAGGAAAAAAATGAGTGAGTAACGTAAATAATAAAACAAGTAGAAGAAAAGCACAAATTTAGGTGTCTATCTGGAATCACAATGCGAGCTAATGGATTTTCCCCTTTACCACTTTCTTAGCAAATTCTTCCTTAAAATGTGGAATGCTTATATGTTGTGCAAGAGTTGCAGTAAGTTGGTGATGATGATATTTACATAAAATTAGCAGAAACTATTCATTTTCTTTTTATTTTGAAAAAATAGGAAACCTTATTTCCATAATGTTATGCATTTAGAGTAATTGGGCATTATTGTAAAGAGGCAAGTAATTTTGTGAGAGTAGAAATATGTACAGATTGGAAGCCTTTTTTTCTGCAAATGGGATTTTATTTTCTTGGAAATTACTTAAGAAATGAAAAACGAAGATTTCATCACAGAAAAAAAATACTTAAATAAAATAAAATGGAGTATGACACGCTTCCCACTTGACGCAGGTTTCGAAGTAAGATGAAGAGTAAAGCTACAAAAAAGGAAGAGTATTCAATCTTTCACGCTCAGTTTTTAAGACATTTTCATTCCCGTTGTACATCGTATTGTAATGCAATGTAATACATGGAGAGAAGACGACTGAGTGAGGGAAGAGGAGGAAGTTGTTTGAGAGGATTTCACAAGGTTTTTACATTTTTTCTTCTAGTCCCTCTCACACTCTCTTCCTGCCATAACATTACTTTGGCTTATGGTCATAAATTCATACTATTTTCCGAAGAAAATGTCACCCACAAAGTCTCAAAAAATGAAAGTTCCACTTTTCCTTCTCGTCTTTCCTCTCATTCATTTTCAATTTCTCCGCGGGCTCCTTACATCAACTCAAAAAGTATTAAACTTTTTTTTTAAATTTTTTTTTTCGGGCTGGGATGAATTGCACAAGGAGTTTTATAATACACGTATTTTTCTATAAGCCTCGTTTCTCTCCATGGTTTCATCCTCCTGAGTGATAAGGAAAGGAAAAATGGAATCAAGAATTGGTTTTTTGAGAATAGAAAAGGAAACAGTGAGTATAAATGGTGCATGCATATCAATTACGTAACAATCGTTGAAATACGACGGCTTTTCTTGTGTACATTGGGATATTATTTGTTGTGATTTTTTTTCTTCTTTTCTTCCGTACACTCCACAAATTCTTCCCCGATTTATTTTCCCAAAACAGGAAAAATAACTTGAAAGACACTTTTTTATGTGCACCAAGACATAAAGTCACCACCAAACATCATTTTTCTTTAGTTGCAAAACGGGATTTGTATTTTTTTTGTTGTAACTTGAAGAAGCAACCATTCAAATATTCTTTTCACGGAGAGTATGATGCGCTGACAAGTGAGAAAATAGATGAAGAGTTGTGTGTTGTTATGCAATGTTGTATTTTATACTTACATGTTTGCAAAGCCAGCTCGCCTACGCCTATTCTTTACATATATTCTTTTTGGGTTGTTCGTCTTTTTCTCTTCCTCCTTTTTTCCACTTTCTTTTCGCTCCCATCCTTTCACTTTGTTTAGTGAGTTGAGCTGGGAGTGAGTGAGATAAAGTATGATGAAGAGAGTGGAGAGAGAGAGAGAGTAGAAAAGAAGGGAAAAAAGTTTTTATGTCAGGCTGGAAGCACACACACACACACAAAAGGTTCACATAATTATGAGATTGTCGCCTGATCTTTTTCACGAGTAATTAGGCTCGACACTGCTCCACTTTGTATTAATGATGTAAAATAATCTTTTGTTTATCGAAATATCACACTTTAAGCATTTTGCTTTGTCTTTTTTCCATCCAAAACCATCATCCATGTTTTGCCATTCCGACGCTCTTAATATAGATATTATGTTCTTGGGAGATATGGAAGAGCTCCGTTTATTCTTGTACTTTGCTCTGGATTTGATGTTTGCGATGCAGATGCTTCATAACATAACCATACAGTTGTAGTGTAGTGATGTCTAGTAGTCTCATTTAATGATGAGTTTTTTTCTTTTTCTTCTTCCTTTTTCAAACTTAAAGTTATGTAGTGCTGCTAGCAGACTTAATATTTTATAGGAGTCTTGATCCCTTTCTTCATTATAATGTTCAGAACGACTTTTCCCCCGGTTTCTCTTCTTTCTATATCTATATCTATCTCATACTTTCTATAGAGAAGAGAAGGAACGAAATGAAAATGTTCTTTTCTGGCTTTCCTCGTCTTCTTCCTCTTCATCGCTTTGTGAATAATATAGATCGCATCGGGGGAAAAAGACGAAAGCTTTTTTAGTATGTGCCCCGTCCGTACAAAAGAGTTTTTGCGCTGCTAGTTGAGGGCATTAACAGTTGTTTCTGTCTTAAGCCAACCAACCAACCGTCACCTCTCTTTCTAGAAAATTTTCTAATCTGCCCTTCTTTTCTTCTCCGAAAGTCTTGACTTCTTATAGTTTTTTTTAGTTTTATGCCTCCCGACATCACAACCACTATACTATCATCCTCTTCCTCATCATCATCATCATCTCATGCCATCATTGTAAGGCTCTCTCGCAATGTAATGAACATTGATATTGCTGGCTCTCATCCCATCCCACGACGACGGCCAAAACGATGATACGTACGTACAGAATGTTATGGTATTATGCATCATTGTCAAAATTAGCCATGCAATCCAATTGCAAAAACAAGTAGAGAGTTTTTGGAACATGAAGCATTATAAAGCTATTATATACTTTGAATTCGGCCTCATTTTCCCAAAATATTTGAGGCTTAGCAAAGTATCCCTGTCCGTCCAAAAAAATAAGTATTAACAGCTTAACTATAAGGAGGGAGGAAAGAGTCATAAGGCTAGAAGGTCACTTATCTGTTTATTCCTTTTCGGTTATAAACTTAGAAAACGGGACAAGTGCATAATCAGCAGTAATACATGCGTTGCTCGTGGAGAAATTTCTCCTTTCTTTGAGTTCCCCCCTCCCGTGGAGAAATTTTTGATGTGTAATATGTAATATGCGCACTCAAATTGTCAAAAATTTATGTTCCCCATCCTCATCATCATCATTTGAATGAAGTTAGATGTCAACTTAAATTTTTTTCATCTCTATTCCCTTCATCATTTCCTCCTCGTGAATATATTTTCCAAGAAAATGACAAGTGGATCTGAATAAAAGGGAATGAATAATTTATAACTATCATACTGATGTTGATGAGATATTACAAGTCTAATTAAAATCTCTTTCACATGACCCAAAAAAAGTTTTTAGCAAAAGTAGTTTGTCCATTTACATTCAGCTTATTGCAAAACTTCAGGAATACTCACGTATATTCAATGAATGTAAGAAGAAGAAGACGGATAAGGGAATCTGTCATAAATTTTGTGGTTTGGTTTTTGAACAAGTCACAACTTGAGCATGTGATTACCAACATGTGCCACTTTTTGTCGTAAAATGCGTGTAAAAGTATAAAAAAGTGAAGCGTTACTTGCGTTACTCCTTGGCTAACCCATGTGCACGGGAAAATTGGAAAGGGAAAATGGTGTTGGAAAGAACGATTTGTGTAAACGTGCACCGGTTTTTTTTCTCTCTCATCCAAAAATTATGTATTACATTCAGAGTCCACTCACTGAGCCGTACATGTGTGCAAGTAAGTAGTTTCCATATAGTTTTTGTGGAGTGCATGTGCATATTCATAAAGTGGGGAAGAACAAGACAAGAGAAAGTGAGTGATACATAAAGCAAACGGTTTTTTCCTCCTCTCTCTCTCTCTCCCTTTCTTGTCATCGTCTTCTTCTTCTTTTACATCTTCTCCATTTCAAATCCCCAGAGAGAAACGAGGAAAAGACATTTTCTCATGGTGGACCGTTTGAAATCTTAAAATCTAAAAGCTACACTGTGACTGCGGGAAAGCATGGCATGGTTTCAAACACATACTACTAGGAATATGTTGGTGATATTGGTATAGAAAAAGAAGTTGAGGAGGAGGAGAAGAAGAAGGAAAAGGAAATTGCCATCAGCTTGGAAATACGGCTGGTTGAATGTTGATAGGGATAATGTGATGGAGCAGGGGAAAAGAGTAAGATGAAGAAGAAGAAGGAAAAAAGGGAGAATAGAAGCTTTTTACTTCTTTAGGTAGATACTATGTATGTATTTGTATAGACAAGATGATGTTTTATACTGCCATATATTCATCCTCTTTTTCTTCTTCTTCTTCTTCGTCGTCGTCCTCTTCCTTTTCTCCCTTGACTCTTTCCATCAAACAAGAGAGACTAACAACATTGTAAAAAAACGACCAAAAAATGATGTGAAGAAACTGCTCTTTTCATATGCGTGGAAAAGGGAAACAAGTTAAACGGCAGGAGTGAGTGGTGGTATCTGCTATGGCAGCAGTAGTTGTTTAACTTGGGATATAATTCCAGCATGCATGCAGCCCTCAAGTAGTTTTCTTGTGAGTTTTTCTCTTGCTTTTTCCTCCTTCTTCATGTGTATATATGTGTGTGTGTGTTGTATAGTGCTTCGGGTATTTGGCATAGACAAGGAGTCATTAAAAATTTACACCCTCTGGTCTTGGGAGCTCGTATATTTTGTATGAAGATCGTCTCTCCTTTACTCACTCACTCTGAGAATGGGGGAATAAACTTTTCTCCTTCTTCTTTTTTTATTCTCCCTTCTTCTTACATCCATCTCTTTCTCCGTATGTTTTGTACTCTGATACAACACATGTCTTTTATTTTTTTCGTCAAAAAAACATATAAGAAAACATGTACAAGTTGATGATGGCACATCAAAATCCCGTCCATTCTTCATCTAAGTGAAATTCCAATGTTTTTCAAATGTATTCATAAGTATAGGATACACACTGTAAATATTTTCACTGCCCTCCTCATCCTTGTTTCACTCAGAGAGAGAGAAGGAGAAAAAAAATTGCAAATGTATTTCTCCTCAGTTAATATTATTGCTACACACGTTATATATACATAACATCATAATATAGGGTAAAACATCCATCAAAATGTATAAGAAATATATGTAAAAGTATCACTTCATAAAATGCCAACAGCTTTCCTCATCTCATTCCCTGTCTGGTTTGTTTTTGCAAAATGTTCCTCTTCCCTTGATTCTTGTATTTATTATGTATGTGAGCTAAAAAAGGAATAAATAAATGTTTGCATGGAAATTTTCTTCTCGTTACGTCCTCCTTCTTCCTTACCTTCCTTAGCTCCCCAGTAAATTTCATTTTGTGTTGTTTACTCAATATGGAATGGACTATGGACTTTAGCCTACTTTTAAAAAAAAAGAATTTAGCCCACGTTTGAAGTTTGAACTCTCATCCTCCAGTTTTTTTGCATTACGAAAGGAATCCCTTTCTTTATCTAATGAAGTGATTACTTTCTGATCTTATTCTTTCCTGCCTTCCATCTACCTGCTTCTTCCTTGTACTAAGCTATTTTGTTTTGTATACACATTTGCATAATAGCTAGGTAGTTGTATGACTTCCTAGAAAATATATCCGCATTTTTGGCTTCCTCCTTCCTTTTCTTTGTAACGTTCATTTGTTCAAAAATAATATGAGCGGGAGTGTGTGTGTGTGTGTGCTACGTTTCATTTCATGCATTCTTCTCAAATTCCTTTAACTCTTTTTTTGCTGTATATTTCCACTTTTCTCCTTTTCATCCATTTTTCCCCTCGCTTAAAAATGTGTGAAGGATTTTTTCTTTCTCAGCAAATTTCATTTAGAAGAAAGCATAAAATGCGCAACACAATCAAATTGCCTCATGTTGAATGTGAGTGTAGAGTATACGATAGGCATGAACGCTCATGTATGCATGCTTCAGATTAATTTCATCAGCTTGATTCACTTTTTTTACGGAATCACGTATGTATTTGGTAGTGACTAGAGAGAGATATAAAGGAAATGGTTTTAGTCTCACTCATCCTGATTGAAACTGCAGATACGGTTCCTTGAGGAGCGCCATAACTCAAAAGTGAATGAAAAAACGAGATTGTAATTAAATCGAAACTTCAGCTTCCCAATTTTTTCGCTCCCCACAAGAGAAATGCCGATACATACATATATATTTATCATTCAAACGAACCGTTGAGTTTTTTTTCTTCTCAATGTTGTCGAGAATAAGATGATGATGATGATTTCAATGATTAATTGCCGAAACGGGATCCTGAAGGGAAAGTGTGAGTAAGAAAAATCACATCTTGTTCTACTCCTGAAGATATGGGAAATACATACATGTAAAAACGAACTTGTTCTTCTTCCTACGCTGCTACTTTTCCTTTAAGTAGTTAGGTGGTAGGTAAAAGAAGGTGTAGTTTATTCGGCAGTATTATATATCCACAAAATGCACACACGTTACCTACTTGTTTCTTGCTGTAATGTCATGAATAGAAGAAGTAGTAGTAGTATCAAGTACCACATGTACTTTGATTACTTGAGGGGAGGTTGAGGCACCACTGGGACTACCTATCAAGTCGCTGACAACCTCCAAATATTATAGAATGCCATGGAGAGCTTGTGAAAAAAAGAGAGAGAAAATGTCGCAGTGCCACAAAAAAGAAAAAGAAAGTTGATGCTGATACTGATCTGGTCTCTATCACGTAGCTTTAGGTTGAGAGACTACACAACTCTCCAACATACTCTCCTTTTTGTTGTTACATGGTTTTTAGATGAAAGATACGTTGTTTTCACTAAAAGAAAGGTTTCTCTGACTACACCTTGTAAATTACTGGAGACTGCTGAAGAAAATGAAGATATGGTAGAGGGAGGAGGGTAAAAACAGAGAGATGAGTTTGGGATGGGAAAGAAAAAGAGCAGGAAAAAAAGTTTTATTTATTTATTTCTTTTTCTTGAGCATGAGATGGTGATACTACTATAGTGGTTTGGTTTGGTAAGGGCTTTGGTGTCAGTGCCAACGCCGCCACCACCTGATGAACGTATAGGTGATCCCAATCCACTATTGCATTGAGAGAGAGACACTTCTCATCGCGTACCACACTAGACCAGACCACAACATACATTGTATGTGGATTGGATAGGAATCAAAAGAGTGTTTCCTTACTTTCACATTTGGTGAGCATTGCACAATCATGATGATGATCACGATGTGATGTGATGATATCTAACAACTAACGTACAAGACATTTACAATCCAGTATCTATCTTAGTAAAATCTTTCTTGTTGTTGTAGAAATACGTTCATTCATTCAGTCAAAAGGTGGGAGAGATGATGAGAAATATTTTTAGCATGTAATAACTTATTATACTCACTTTATGCCATGTTATGTATGAAAAAATGGTGGTGTGTGATGTTGAAACCACTTACTGAAGTGATACGTACAGTTTATATAAATATATGTATACTTTTGGTTTGATACACAATCTTCCTCCCTCTCTACTTCATTTTGTTGATAAGGCTTTTGGTTAAGTTGAATGGAATGGCGAGTGACTAAAAGTTATAATAATGACACGACACACACATATCAAGCCAAGCAAATCCAAGAAAGAGATGAAGATGAGAAAGGGAGAAGAAGAAGAAGAAGCAGAAGATGATGATGATGATATGTCATCCATTCTTATGCCTTTCTCGGCTACCCTGTTAGGTTGTGTCACCATTTCTCTGTTCCCATTGTTGAGCTCATATCTGGTTGCATTTCCTTCATAATAATGTACACGAAGAAAAAGAGGAACTTGAGATTAAATCTCACCGTTTCACTCTCTCTCGCTCTCTCCCTGTTTCACACTCCTCCTAAAAGATAAATCTTTTGACTAAGAGTGTTTCATTATTAATGCTGTTGCTTTTGTTACTCCACATCCTAATCATCAAGAAGCCCGGGCTAGGCAGTGCGTGGCATGTCTCTATGTTGTCTGTTTGGTTTCCTGTGAGCCGTTCCTATTTTGAAATTTTGACTGTACAATACAAATAGTAGTATGTTATGGTGGCAAAGAAATGAAGACAAGCCTTTTCAGGTTAAAGAGAGAGAGACGCTAAAGAATATCTCTTGTTTTCCACTCCACTTTATTTCCCCTCTCCAAAAGCCATGAGAAATACAAAAAAGGCTAGAAACAAAAAGTGATCATCACTTTCAACATTGGAAGTGGTAGTGAACTAAGATATATATTCATGTAGAATATTTTTTTTGTCTCACTGGCATTCTCCAGACCAGAGCGTAGGTATGCATTTGTATTATCTTGATATCCTAATTTGCATCCTTATCCCGTCGTTCGTCCTTCCTCCTTTTGTTTTCCAGTCCAGTTGCACTACTCGAGTGTGTGACCACAAGGAAAAAGACGGGAGGAAAAAGTGATTGTGGAAATTTTGCCTGATTTGATATAGTAGCATGCAGGAGGTACATAAAAGGAAGTGTGGTATGGTTTTTGTACGCGGAGGAAATGAAAGGTTGATCTTTATCCGCTTCTACATTCTCCACACACATATTTATTTGGATTCAACAAGGGAAAGAGACGTGGAGAGTAATGAGAAAATTCCAAGGAGTAGTTTATGTGGTTATGTATCCCATAGCTATAGCGATCTACTTATTTATGCAACTATGGCATGATCCCCATGAATCACGCAGCAGTCAACGAGAGAAAAGACGAAACGTGAAATAAGTAAGAGAGAGCTAGTAGGGAAAAAAATATTATGAGTGAGTTGAATTTTGTTTTGGATTTATTCCCCACTACTGTAGTCAACTCATACATTAGTTGTACACAGGGAGAAAAAGAAAAACTGAGAGTTAAGCGGAGCGAGAGACTGAGCTTCATGTTAATATCATTGGAATTTATGACCATTTCCTTTTAGCCTCACTTCACTTTCTCTCTCTCTCTCCCTCTGATTTTCTTGTTGTTGTTTAAGAATGTGGAAAAGCGGAAATACTAGTGGTCGGCGCCATTTTACTTCATTTGGAATGTGTGCCGTTATATTATTGTATGAGCTGCTCCTTGTGTTTCTTCCAAGATGGACTCATGAAATACCAAGTTTTGCATTCACTTCACTGCCTATATATACATCTTTTATGAAACCACGTCCAAAAATGTATGCACATGTTATGTGGTCCTATTATATTGTGTCCAAGAGAGAGAGAAACGGCTTGGTCGACTGTCGGCTCCTCCACAATTTTTTTCTCCATCTCCCTCTAAAACAAGCCGAAGCCAACTTTCCAAAAAGTGCTTTACATATAAATCATCACGTCTACATGACACTACTTTAAGTAAAACTCTTGCATATTCATTTAGGCATGAGGAAATAGGGTTACACTTTTGAGTTTCATCATCATCATCATCACCATCATCATCACCATCGTCACACAAGTTGGCCAAGCCAAGTCAAAGCTTGGGAAAGTCACAGCCATACTTTCGACATTAATATATGAACGTTGTGCTTAACCAAAAAAAGCCAGAGATTTTTTGAATGGTGATACTATTATGATGGGATGTGGAAAAAAGATACATACATACATACATATGTACAAGGAAAGGCGAAAAATTGAGCCGCTTTACCTAGCTTAGCTTTCATCTCTCCAGTCTAGTTACCCTACACTGGAGTGGTTTCCTACACATGCTTACGTTCTCTTACGTTTACGTTGCTCCATTTTTAATTTAGTCTGCTGAAGGCTCCCTCCATACAAACTGTTGCTGCGATATCATGCGATGGGGAACAGAACAGTGGAGAGTGGAGTATATTTGTTGAGAAGGTATTAGCTATGTGTGTGTGTGTGTGTGTCACAATTTCAATGACAATGTCATTTTCTACTTCGGGCTTTCAAAGGTTGTAGATTATAGAGCGAGTAGTTGTTCCATAAGGAAAAAACGGGTAGGTTTTGGGTACGGTTGGTGAAGTAGAGTAGAGTTGAGAGGAGAAGAGAGGTGATGTTGCGCAATTATCCTTGTCTGCTCCTGTAATAATGATCATGTTGGTTTTTATGATTATGTGATGTGATGTGGTTGCTGAATTTAATTCATTGTGTGGACTTTTTGTGTGTGTGTGAGTGTCTGTGTGTTCTTTGCTTTACATGTCATTGCGCCATAATAATAATAATATGTCATGTCCGCTAGAGAGTGAAATTGATGGCGTGTTCTGTAGAATAAAAATGACCTCTGTCCAATATATCCTGGGTTGGCTGATGATATAGTACATACTCTGATAATTTGTCGTTGTCGTTGTGACAAAAATAGATAGGTTGAGTGGAGTAAATGTAGGCGACAGGGTCAGAGAATCGATGGCAAGTATTGATGAAAATGTAGGATGTCTCATAGTATAGAAATGTATCTTTTTTCCCTTTAGCATTAGAGTTAAATACTAATAAATATTGGTTGATAAATTTTTGGCTAATCTTTCATCATCATCGTCATCGTCATCATCCTAATTATTAGTATTTCCTCTGAAATGGCAAAGAATGAGTGAGGGGGAAAGGGCGTGACTATTTTACCAGATGGTTTGAACAAGCTTATTCCTTTTCCTTACTGCCGAACCAAAGGAATTTTTGCTTCTCTTTCTCCCACACACACTCTTTCACTATGGATAGGAGAAGAAACTAGCCAAAGCCAAGCCAAGAAATTTTTCAGTGACTTGTTGGGCTAAATACAAGAAAATTTGTGAGTCCCTCGTCGTCATTTATCCATCATTTAGCCCCTTAACTTAATTATGCGTTCCACTAATTAAGCAGTCAGCCGACATAGTTGGATGAGCCACCTTAACCATCTCAACGCTGAGATGCATACAAATGAAGAAATGAGGAGAAAAGTCGGAGTCAGAAAACACTTTTTCTATATCTCTCGTTCTCTCCATCCAAAGGAAAAGATTAGTCTGTATCCTAGCATGATGCGACGGTATGAATAAAATCTTTTGGATGTACGAGCAAACGCCTTTATTTTTTTTACTTTGTGAGCCTTTTTCCTATGACTATAGCAAATAGGAGCAACGTTTTTGTGCTCACGTCATTATTATATTACCCACAGTTGTGTTTGTGTGAGAGAGAGAGGGAGAAATGAAGAAAAGGAAGAGATTCGTGACTTGCTTATCCTATCGTATCGTTTGTTCTTTCTCTTTTCTAAAACAAAATTTTTCATGTACAACTCGTTCTCATGTATCCTATTCAGTTTAATAGTTGAGTAATCATGGAATCTAGTTTAATACAAGACTAATCGTAGAGAAATCTTATCTCTTTTTTCTTTCTTTCTCTTTTCTTCTTCATCTCATCCTCCAAAAATAAAGGAGAAAAAAATAGCAGTCTTTTGTCTACCCATTTAGAGCTATTCTTTGCTTTTTTTATGTGTTCAAATACAGACGTACATTTTTTTGCTAGTTTCGTTGTCTTGCCATGAGAACCCTTTGATGCTGTAGCTCCATTCCTCCCTTCTATGGTTTTCTTATTTGCAAATAGCCTTAAGAAAAAAACAGAAGGAGAGGATGCTCTTAGGATTTGGAACAATAAATATGTTTGCATTTCCTCACTGGAAAAATGGATTTGTTGAAGAAAAATTACATAATAAAACCCGAATTAGTTGGGGAGGAATAAGTTGGTGTCTATCTTCAAATTATATATATTTAATTAGTTAGCAAATGAGCTCATTAAAAAATTGGAATGTCACCAAAAACAATGGATGCATTAGTCAGTCTACTCCTCCTCCTTTACTCAGAATGCCACGGTTTCGCACAGTTTGATGTGATTAAAGAATTAAGTGAAGGGATCTAAATAAAAAGATTTTGTTTCATGAAAAAAAATGTTCAAGAGTGGAACGATAACTACCTGAGCAGTGATATGGAACAAGAGAAGTAGCAGAAGAAAAAAAATTAGCTTACTACTCGCTCTCATTTCTCTTTTACTTACTCCAAAGCCATATGAAAAGGGACTCGTTTGGGGAGTAAAAATATGGTAACTCTTTTGCAAAAATCGGAATGCTCCCATGGTCAAATTGCTTTTCTATGTTATGTTTTGCATAAGATGGTGATATGGTATGGTGCTACAATATAAAAAGAGTGTCTTGTTAACATCGCCTCCCATTTTTCCCTTTTTTCTGGACATTGCTCTACTTCCTTTCTCTCTTGAAGTGTAGGGTTTTGGAAAGGAGAAGCGAGAAACAAAGGGGTTCATTTTCCATATATATATTTTTACATGGGGAGAGATACATACCTACATACACACACTAAAGGGAGTTTTACAAGAAGGACAATTTTATTCATCCGGTACGAAATAAGCACTGACTGTTTTAGCTCCACTCTCACTCCACTCATTTGAAAATGCAATGTAATGTACGGATCACGTTTTCCCATTGTATAAAAAAAAGTAGCGGAAGCAGAAAATGGATAAAGAAAGGCCTGTCGGGAATGAGAATACAATTTTAAGGATCACCATGTTCAGAAACTACTTACTCGTATTAATACTTTCTCTCTCTCCCTTCTCCCGTTTTCCATTCATAACAATCTTATTTCTCATTTTAAAGAGAAAAAGTGGGTTCTCTCTCTTTTTTTTATAGAAATAGTATCTTTTCACGTAACTTGTTTCTCCCTCTTTGCTTTTATTTCTTGAGAAGTTGAGTTTTAAAAGAAAAAATCTAATGTGATGTTATGTTATGTTGGACTTGTCCTACAAAAATACATGTACGTATATATTTATGTACAAGACCGGAAGCCGGCACAAGAGGCAACTCTACAATAAGCCCATATGATACACAGCTTCATTTTCAAAGAGGCAGTATGTTTTCAAGCTTGAGTGAATCTAAATAATAATGTAAGACTGAAAATGAATTTAGCTGTAACTTCATATATATATTTTTTTGCTTTTGGTGTGTCTGCATCTCAGTTTCGCATTTGAGATAAATTGTTTTCTGTCTCTAGAGTTGATATCCGTCATGCAAATCTTGTGAATCAAATTTCACTTGCGATGTAATCATACGCAACATTAGTCGCTATCAGACCCAAAGAGAGAAAAAACAAGATGACCAAATTGATAGTGAGGCAGCCAGAGACTGGCTGCTTAAAACTACTTTGAGATAATAAGGATGTAGGTGTGTGTATAGTTAGTTAGCTAGCTCACTCATTCATTACTATCTATTCCAGTTTGTTTTCCGGTTTGGGATTTTTTTATTTCATTTAAACTCAAAGTAGAAAGTCATGTTGTGAATCATTTATATATATGTGTTCTTTATAGTGCGTTTGAGTAAGAAAAGTAGCTAGCTGACTTTTGTCTTGGTAGCTGCGTTGCTCCTTTCTCCCCCCTTAAATTCAATTAGCAAACTTTTTCAACCGTAACCAATCCTTTACGTGGTTAAACCAAAAATAAAATAGAGGAAGGTTTCCATATGACTATGACTATACCTCTATGTTTGGACTAGTTGATGGAATTCTAAAACAAAAGTTTTCAGGAAAAAAAATTCTCATAATGGTTTCCAGCAGCAGCAGGGTTCCATACCAATGCAATGTGAGAGAGAAAAAGTAAAACAAAAAATGGTTAATAAAAGTAGATAATTGTTTGGGGGCTGTTTGAACAAGGTATGAATTTTGATAACATTTTTAGACCCCCCCATCAAATTCAGCCTTGAAGTGGAAAGTGTAATCAAGCAGAGTTTGTTAATCATAGTGATGTGCTAAATGATGATGATGATGACGACGACGACGGTCAGATCCTCTCATATGTAAATGGAGTGCATATGTACGGTCATCCACATTGAGGAGTTTCGTCCCTGTCTCGTCACAACCAAGATATTTATCTTCACTCAAGCACTTGCATCATCAACCTTAAATATCTATAGATATGGATAGAAATGTATCATGGTATATGAGCATGCATGTAGCCACTTGCTTTTTTTGAAATGGTTACCATACCAAACCAAACCAAACCACCCGGTGGAAACTTTTTTCTACGTCTTTCACATTTTTTTCCTTCTTCCTATGCATGATACAAGAGCTAACTCTGAGTGAGTACACAAGAGAGGGAAAGGGAGTAGTGTAGAGCCCACCAGCTTCAAAAATCATTTTAAGGATGAGATAATAAATAAATTTATGTCTATTCCCATGTCTCTAATGTACGGTTGATGGGAAAACCTCATTTGATATTGATAGCGTAACATAGTTTTAAGCAGGAAATGAGACGGGGTTTTCTTTCACCAGCATCAAACCATCTCTCTCTCTTGTGCTTTTCTCCACAAATTCTAGAGCTGAACTACTTGACTATATACATGACTATGCACCGTGCTCTAGTCTTCTTCTGTTGGTCGACTCGACACAAAAAACTTTATGCATACATATGCATAAACTCCCTCTAGCCTTGTTTCCCTTTTTTGCTCTCTCTCTCTCTTTCGATATACACCCTTCCTTGTTGCTTTTCATTCAAGCATTATTGTCTCCTGAGAAATGCGAAAATTTTGATGGCATATTGCACAACTTTCTCCTTTTCCAAAGAGTTTTCTCTCACTCTCCCTGACTCTCTCCCTTCTTCCTTTGTACTTTGTTATGCAATGAATATATGTCTGCCTTTAGAGAGATGATGATGATGAGGATGAGGATGCTAACCGTGGTGGTGGTAGTGGTGGTGTGGTTGTAGGACGACGACTACTACTATTACCGTTTTAACATTCTTTTAAAAATTGGATGGCTCAGGAAAAGAGCTTTGTACTTCCGTAGTAATAATAATACATAGAGAGGCATAATGATAATAATAGTAATAATAATACACAGTTGTTGTTTACTTGAGTAATATGATTATATAATGGGAGAATTTTCTATAGGAGAAGGAAACTTTTGGGAGAGTAAAGGAGTCACCACTACTACTCCACTCTACTACACTCACAATATGTATATATTTGTAATATTTCTTGTATTTCCACAACTCTGCCTCTTGGCACTGTTTTGATTCTTGCTGGAATACATGGGGATATGATATGATATGAGCCGCTGTTGTTGTTTTTCTATCCGTCCGTTTCTCTTCCCGATGAGATGACGCTCCACCACTTTTCCTATTGTTGACTGCCTTGAGCAACCTCAACAATAGGAGGAAAAAAGGAGGAATTTTCCATTTTCAGTTGTGTAGGTTACTTATTCCTTTTCCGCTCTTGCTCACCCTCGTCTCTCATCCACGTCACATGAGGACGAGCGAGCCAGCGAGCGACCACCACCACGATTTCCACGTTTCTTTGTGGATACTTGAGTTGGACGAGGAGGAAGTGGCTCCTTTCTCCACCAATCTCTCATTTTCTATGTACATGTACATATTTTTCTCTGAGGATCATCTTCCTGTGTCTGGAGAGCAAGGAAAGGAGAGTTTTGGTAAATTGCAAAGGATCCGAAATTCAATTTTTTTTCAGGAGGAGAGAACCTCAACCTCACACAGGAATTATTTTACTTAAGTTGCATAAACCCCATCCGTAGTTAGGAAAAGGAGGGTGTGCTGGCATGTTCGTGGAAAAAATAGCATATTTTCTCCGCTCATCTCATCACAATACTACTTTGTGTAGTCCGTTTGAGTTGAAGTGAGTGCGGTTTTTAAGGAGAATAGCTGGATCATTGGTTCAAAGGAATAAGAAGGGAAGCTCGGATGTTAGTGGCTTCCTTTCTGCTCTCTCTCTCCGCTCTTCTGGTCACTGCTGGCATTAGCCAAGGATCACTTTGGGAGAGGAAAAAGGGGAAATTTTTGGAAAGCTAGGCAATATTTAGAGGAAGGGAGAAAGCTGGAGAGAAGCCTTGGAAATGAGGTTTTTCTTCAAGACACAAGTGTCATAAGGGAAAAGAGGATGGTTTCCTTGTTGGTCATACACACGTTTTCTTGCCCAAGTCAGAAACACTCACATGCATACTTCCAGCTAAACTCCCTCCTCTCTCACTTCGTGATCGTGCTAATTTCACTGTTGAAACTCGTGATGATGATCATGATCATGATGAAGCCATGCTTATACAATTTGATTTTTGTACGTTGGTTGGTTACACCAAAGGAATCATCTTCTTTTGCCACCAAAGAAAAAAAGATGTTCCTTTTCGGATTCACTAAGGATTTTGGGAAGAGAAATGGAAAGGACTTTGTGTGGCGTGGCTTGGCGTTGTGGCATGACTACGCCATGGTATCATCAGAGGAAGAAAATAATATCATCTCATCAGCTGAAGAGCCCCAAAACTCTAGCCACAACCAACGCAGCGGCAGCCTGCTGCCCTGACTTCATGCCACATCAATTCTCTCTCTCTCCAAAAACTCCAACGTTGAGTCCACTCTTCTGTTTATCGCCAGCCCAGTAGTCATTGTCGTTGGTTGGGTCCGCTCACTTTTTTTTTGTATTGTTCCACCACCATACATATTTTTTCTTGTTGGAATTGATATAGCGGCCGTGTGTATGGTTCAAGTCAACAACAGCCCATTTGTTTCCAAGCCGTTCCTTATTTTCCACGTCACAGTTGTGGTTCTCTGTCTTTGTCTTGCAATATCTGTGGATCCCTTCAGTAGTATTGTGTGATGTTGGATGTGATGATGTTAGTAGTCGATGATGATGAGGATGATGGCAATTGTGACCATATGATAAAAGCACATCCATCCTGACTCTCTTATCTTTATCCTCATGTTTTGTTGTTGATCACTGCTGCTGATGATGCTCCTTTTTTCTGATGTTATGTTGCTCGTTCACACACACGTTCTCTCTCCACAATGATTGTGATTGTGAGAGCAGATGCCATCCCCATCATCACCACCACCGTCTTCCTCTCTTGGTCTTGACTTGACACCAAACATGGAGGAGGACACCACAACATTGGATCCCATCCCGGTGACTTCTGTCGTTATGTCATCACATAAATGTATTATGCACTTGAAAATCGACTTGCCTTTTTTTTCTCCCTCAAATATATAGTCTCCACAAATGCTTATTGCTTTGAATGAATGAGGGAGTGCTCCACTCCATTCCACCACCATTTTTCCTCTTTTTCACAGCAGGCTCCCCAACTTTTAGCAACCTCCTTTTCACTTTATTTAGTTTACTCAAAATGGCAAAGAAAAAAAAATAAAGTGAGTGAGGGAAGTAAGATGGGCCACTTCAAAAAGTCAACTTTCCGCTATACATCATCATTTCTCATGGTCATGTGTTGGGGAACATCATCATATTAAATATTTCACAGCTTCCTCCTTCAACTACGTCATATAAAAGAAGATGTATAAAGTGCAAAAAGTGAAATGTGTAGCTTTCTCAAACACTATATTAGATATATTCCAATATTTCATGGTTAAAAGTAAACTTGTGTGTGTGTACTACAAGTACATGTGTGTGTTGTTCTCCTACTACTCTGTCTTGTCTCATTTTTATTGCTATCTTTTCATTTACACCACACAACTTTTATGAACACCAAAAAGTACTTGCAAAAAGTTTCAATTTTTTTGTATTGTACATAGTACATGCTAACGTTTTATTTCCTTATACTATTTTTTTTGTCTTTTGTGCTTTCACATCTTTCTTTTCATGTCAACTACCACCACCACACACTACACACCATAGGATAGTATTATATCATATCCTTGAAGTAATGCAGTTTTAGATGAGTGAGTGTGAGTTTTAGAAGCACTCTGATGGATACTCTGCCTCATTCCATCGAGAAAAGAAGCGGAAAAGGAAAAAAGGATTCGTTGGCATTAGATGGTTTTGTTGTTAGTACATACATACACATATGTATATGTACTTCAAGGGGATTTTTCTCGCCCCATGTGTCTCACAGAGAAAAATATAATTTGTCTTATGTATTCCTCTCCATCTAGCTCATTCTCTTCTTGTTTTACTCATGCGACGTCGCATGTCGATTAATTTGAAGGAATTGCCATTGTATTCCCATCTGCTCTGTTTTTTTTGTTTCAAGTAGGAATTTTGCCTGACGTTATCGAAACCCCTTTTTCAAGAATCACTTTAGAAGTGAACCAAAGTCACAAATGAAGATGAAACTCGTTGTTTTTACATTATTAAGATGGTCTTTAGAGATGTTATATAATTTTTTCCAAATATGTAATGTGTATACAATCATTATCATCATGATCATAAGGCTGGGTGAGACTAGGACTGTTACGAAATGGCCAAAGAGACCTACACAATCTGTCTTGTGATGTTTAAACCAAAAAGAAAAGAAAAAAAAGTCAAGTCAAGTAACTAATGAAATTGCGTGGGCCAATATGTTTCATTGTTTGAACGAGACATAGCCGCCACCCAACCAAATAGATATCACAAACAAAATCTTTAATGGGAAAAGAAAAGGGGGAGAAAGAAAGAGAAGAAGCTGAAATTGGATGAAAAATGCACTTTTGTTATAGGAAATGAAGGAAAAAAGAACAAGACAAAGTCTGTTGTTGTGTTAGAGTAACATTTTGAGAAAGAGCGATTGAGAGAACACAGAGAGCTTCCTATGCTTCTGCTTGTGTGTCGCACGTAGATACATACAAAGTGTGTGTATTCCTATATATATTATTGCCGACGCATACATTATATTTATGCATTACACAAATGGCCATGATATTTATTCAGCTCAGAAAGCAAAAGAGGCTGTTAGATGAAAGAATGCAATGTTTATAACTTTTCTACAATTTTTATTTCCCCTTCTCTCTTTACTGGACTTTCTCTCTCGCACCACACACTAACAAAGTATATATCTATATATTTCTTTTTATTTTTGTATATAGCTTGTATGTTCCGTTGCGTTTGGTTTGGTGTCTCGTGTATAATAATAAAAATCATAGGAAGAATAAATACAATGGAACAGCAGCAGTTGAGGACAAAAGTAGTGGAAAAATGTGGTGTTTTGGTGTGGTGATGGTGGCCTATGTTGTGTATGCACTGCCTAACTGCTTGCCGCTGTTTGTTTTCTTACTCCATAGTTATTTTTGCAACAAATGGACTCTTTTTTTTATATATAATTTCTTCATGTCCCGTCGTCCTTGTTGTTGTCTCCTCTGCTAGCCATGTGTAAACTTAACTCACATGATATACATTTTCCCCTTTCTTTTCTTCCTCCTCTTCCAACCAACCGGTTTTTTTCTCTTCTGTATTTGTATTACCATTAGAAAGTTGCAGTTGCCTCTGCTGAGATTGTGTCCAAGAGATTTAAAGAATTTATTTTTTGGCGTTCACAACACTATTTTTCTGTTTCCCCATTTGTTATTTATTTTTATTTGCTTTTTTACTAGAGTTTACTTTCTCTCTCTCTCGTTCTCTACATGTCGCTTCTCATCCTGTGTGCTCCCCATGCCGTTAGTCCAAATGATAATATCATGTCGGCGGAGAGAGAGAGTTCCTTCTCTTATATTTTTTTGCGCAAGGAAAACTGCCTAACGTAGTAAATTTTTTGGGGTGTACTACTTTTTTTCCTTCTTCTTCTTTGTGATGGATAAAAAATTCAATTTTTCCTCTTCTTTTGTTCACTCCGATTTGGGAGACGCCGACTTCACTGCAAATACTACTACTCCTCTTATTTTACGGGACATGGGAAAGGGATAGAAACTATGTCTTTTGTGAAAGCATGAAATAAGTATCCCAGTACAGGAAGTCGGTTAATTATTTACGAAGCCTATGAAATTGCTGAGCGTTATGTTAGCGGATTCATGAAGTTTGATTGAATCTCTATTGCATTTTCTACTCATGTCAGTAGTGCACATCTTCAAGTTTGTGTTTCCTTTTTGCGAAACCCATTTCACAGACTCATACACAAAAGAGGAATGCATGTATCTTATGTTATGTTATGTTACATAATATGAGACGTTGTGTTGGTTATTTGTTGTTTACTTTGGTATCAGGAAATGGATGTTGTTACATCTTATTGCATAATTGGGTTGCTGTTGCATGCATCCACATAATTCCTATGGGGTCCTTTTACTTTAGAATTAGAATTGCATTTTGTACCCTGCTCTATATTACGAAACATTCTCTTTAAAGAAAAGGTACAAGCTTCCTGAACATCATGTACATCAGCCCATTTAATCTTCAACATACTCAGCGGCGTCACTGTACTGTCGCTTGAAGAATGGGAGTAGTCGCGAAATGAAAACGTTTGCCAACAGATTGTGCAAGTGCTTTGGCAAAACGTTTAAAGTTTTAGGGAGTCTCATGCCCCCAAAATCCGTTTTTGAGTAATCATGAAAGCCGCTTAGGAAAGGACAAACTACAGAATTGGGACCACCATGTAGCCAACCATCCCAATGTAATGTAATGAAATTTGGAATTCCATTTGATGCTTTTGTCCTTTCCTTCATCCTATCCCCATCCTCATTCGCTTTAGAATAGTAGGGAGCAATACAATGGCGCTACTAAGAACCAAGTTGCCCCTTCAATTACCTTCATTTCAGGAATCGGGATGGATGCATGTATGTATGTATGCACTCCAATGCAAAAAGGAATCCAAATATTTACGAAGCAATTGTATACAATGCCTCCTTTCACTTTCAGTCTTCATACCTTAGGACCAACCACCAAACCAAACCAAACCACTTTAGTTGTTTCGAAAGAGAAGGTTGCATAGCATTGCATACTACTTTTTCCATAATGAACTTATAATGTAGTTTGGGTGAAGAGGTTGGTGGTAGTGCTAATACTTTATGTTTGTGCATGTTGTGTGGAGGGCTGCAACAGAGTGACGAGGGAAAAGTTTGAGGAAGCAAAGTTGCACAAGTCAAGTACTTAAATTTGACTGGCGATTGCATATTATGTGTATTATGTATGTATATATTTCACGGTCTGGTAGACAACCAAGGGAGAAGAGGAGTTGCTACTACTCTACCAAATAATATTCAGAGGGAGAGCAAATGTGCTAATTATCCAAGTTTACCATTGACTTGAAGTTGAAACATGAGTTGAATTCATCCGGCATTGTAGTGTATACATATATACATTCATGGCGTAGCCAAAAATACGACTTAAATTTCGACATAAGATGTACATAGATACTGTAGAACAAGATAGGACTCGGTTAAAGTAATGCCCTGGCCACTTTGCTTTACACAAATTGATAGAAACCTTTTGTTAGGTTGGACTGTTGCTGATACTCTTGATGCGTATTACATGAGATGAAGAACACCAGGGGTGAAAAGAGGATGGTATCATGTCAAGATTTAAAATTGATTCCACTTGACGGAAAGCTCTTTAACTTTTTTGGTCAGACTTTGGCAGTGGCACTGGCTCACTCACTGACCGACATTGAACACAATTGATTTTATTTCAGGAGGAAAGAGAAAAAGAAGGAATGAAAGGAGGAGAGAAAAAATGGAATAGTTTCACTTTTACTTTTTTACACTTGATTTCCTTCATCAATACAATCCATATTGGAATTCTCCCATAGGGCTCCTCTCTCTCTCTTGAATGGAGGAGGAAAGAGCACGAAAAAGAAAGTTTTTTGTTCTTTCTCACAAAATCTCTTTGCCTTTTACATCCTCCTTGTTCTCTCTCGTCAATAGCTCAGATCAAGATGCAGAGTTATAGGATGGAGCAAGGCGTATGGTGTAATACACCCGAGGGAACTGTTGAGATTGCTTTGGAGTTCTTACCATTCCTCTTTTAAACTCCTTTTCAGTCACTCACTCATTGTCAGTCAGAACAAATATCGGTGAGATTTGTTTCCTTCGATACGGAAAGTCCGGAACGTTACTATATGTTTCTAACCTAACATTTCATGCTTTCATGTGAATGATGGTGGAACTGTAAAGAAATAAGTTTCCTTTTCTTGCTTCCTAGTTTAAAACAAGTACTACGTTCATCCAATCAAATTCGTATTAGGAATGTACAACCCCCAATAATTTTCTCATTACCCCCATTTCAAAATTTGACACTGTAAACTAACAAGTAATTGACTAGCTTAAGCACAAAAAAACAAGATTGGTTTTTAATGCGTAATTGGTTTTCAGCTTGCTTATCACAAAAAAATATTGCTTCAATTGAATTATTTAAAAATGATTAATGATGTGTGTGCTAACTCAAATTTTATTTATTAAATTACAGGAAATGAAAGTAAACTGGGCCACCTCGCCAAATAGTCAATCTAAGCCGGATACAAGTAGTAAGTATCACTCAATTTATTTTTATTTGCTAATATACTTGCTTCTGCTTCAAATCTAATTTAAGAACGCGGAGCGGAGTTCGTTAAAAGTATATTAAGGATTCACACTTCTTATCATGCGTGAAACGCGGCATTTGACACCCTTTTGGATGGCAAACTTTTTTTTGAGGATAATGATGATAAATAGATTATTTCCGGGGTGATATTGACTACAGCTACTTTATCCTTTTGGCATAAAAAATAATGAGGTTGTATAAATAAATTGATCATCTGTAAAATATGTACGGCACACTGCTTTCAATAAATATTTAGGTCTCTTGAGATGCCGAGTTTACTCAACTGTGCAAACTGTTTAGCTTTGATTAGGAAAAAAG
The DNA here is from genome assembly GCA_964034955.1 of Orchesella flavescens. Taxonomy (NCBI): domain Eukaryota; kingdom Metazoa; phylum Arthropoda; class Collembola; order Entomobryomorpha; family Orchesellidae; genus Orchesella; species Orchesella flavescens. Next base: position 14,287,007 of record OZ035953.1, on the reverse strand, counting down.
TTGTACAAAATAGTAAAATTTTGATGGTTGTGACTATATTATCAGCAGCTTCACAGAATTCAAAAGTTAGGAATTTGTGTTTATTGAGAAAATAATACACATGGAGCAGCCTAGATATGGCGTGAGATTTTAAATGGAAAATGATTTTGAGAAGGATCTTCTTGACTGTCGTTTATGATCTCATATTTTTTTCACCCATGAGGGAGCTTTCTCTAAAATTTGTCATCGTGGTGTTGTTGTGGATGAATGCGGAGGTTGAGCTTGGTGAAGCTGTGAGAAGCATCCCAATTTTATCCTCATCATCATTGTCACCTTTCAGTGTGAGCACACTTTCTATACATATATTCCATTTTGTGCTCACCCCAATCATCACCGTCATCATCAGTGGAAGTTGGTGACTCTAGAGAAAGGGAGGGAAGAGGCTCTACAGACATATACACACACACACACTCATACGTAGATGGAGTAGTCCCAAAAGTAAGTTATTTTCCAAAGTGAGCTTTCTCTATCCAATCCACTGCTGCTGCTTTCCAACTCTCTGCGGCTGTGGAAAGAGGAACAACAACATGGCACGGCTGGCTGACTTGACTGCTGCTTGCCTTTTTCCACTGTTCCTCTTTGAGACCAATAAACATGGTGAAGTGGGGCTTGATCGACTTTTAAGTGGGATAAACGACAAGTGTTCTTTTTACACTGTTTGACTTTTGAAGTGACTAGATCTACTAATGCACTCTACCACATAGTAGCACCAACACACCATCAAAACTAACCTTAATATTCACACTCTCACACACGTTCATAGTCAACCTCCAGTTATGAATGTTGCGCACATACATATGCTCAAAAGAAATCCTCCAGAAAATCGTTGGAATCCTCCACACAAGGGCCTCATATGAATGACGATGTTGTGATTGGGGATCCCATTGGATCATTGGGTATAAAAGTACGGAGGTTTGTAAAAGTAGCTTTATACATATACATATATTTTTTGCGGCTAACAACTCTAACAGCTCCTCTTCTTTTGTGCGTGTGTGTGGGTTTATACAACACAGTATGTATTTTTGTTTGAAGGATTCCTTTGATCTTCAACATAATCATACTAATATTCACCCGCATTCACTCACTTCACCATTCAAGTCTCACAATCTGGATTGTGTCTACCTACTCGTGCGTCCTTCATGTGGAACATTATTCATGGGAAAAGTAGACTACTTACTGTTTCCCCTTCCTTTTTTTCTTGTTCCTGTTCAAAAAATTGGAGGCTTTATTTGCTTGATATGATGTGCATCACCATTATATGCAGATGGAGGTAAAATCCGATTTGTTATTTTTTTTAAAGAGATGAAGGATTTGTGGTTAGCATTTTGACAGGATGGAGAGCAAGAGGCTCAGGTCTGAGTCAGATGTTTTTTTGAGCTTCAAGAAAAATGATGCATGAGGGAGGATTCTGTTTCTATGTAGCTAATTTTTCTGGGCTCTTTCGGGTTTAGGTATACTACATTGAATTAGAATGAGAGGGAAAGAGAGTATTATCTGCTTACTTTCATAAACATTCATTACGCTGCTGCTCCTCTTCATAAATAATTGAGTTACAGTTTTGTGGCTGGAAATTACAATGATCATGATGATGATGGTGGTAGGTCGCAGTATTTAGTTACCATTGTCAATTGTCATCTTGCCCCTGCTGCTATCAGTTTCCAAATTGGAAATGTGACAGTCTGCATAGTATCTAGAAAGGCTACTCCTGTGATTTGAAAGAGGTGCGGGTCTCTATACCATTTATAAATCGTTACGTTTTCAACCAAGTATCTAATTACACTCTCATTTTGATCAACTTAATTTGTTCTCTATCCTTCACGTTGACTTGTTTGATGTGACTTTGCTGGCGGTCAACTATTTGTTTACAACTACTCTATGTCAATGACGTTTCTATTGCATCCATCCTTTTGTACTTATTTGGCAACTCTCTCCCTTTGTACTCCGGATAATGAATTGTTGACCACCTGACTTTTTGGAAATGTGCATAATACACAAACCATGGTGCCCACTCTTTGATTCTTTTGTGTTGAGTGTTGGAAGGAAAAGGGGGATAGAAAATGAGAAAAATGAAGGTGAGGATGAGAGAGAGTTTTGTCATAAACCAACATGAAAATATTTCTGCGGGCAGTTGGAACCTGAGGGAAAAGATGGATGGATAGTTGCTGGAATGTTTCTACTCTCTCTGTTGTAATATTTTTAATGCTCACTAACAATTTTCATCATTTTTGGAATGCTTAAGTTGTTCTGTTATTTGTTATCTTCTTTTTGTCCATCTTTCCCTCTCTCTCCTTTTCTGCATTCACTTGAGAGAGAGAGAGAGAGAGAGGAGAGGAGTAGTGGAAGGGAAAAGTTGAAACTCTGAGAGAGAGTTGATGTTTCTGAATGCAAAAGCTTGTTTGTGATGTTTGTTGTACAAGGTGTAGTGGAATGCTTTTACTGGAAAGTTTTTTGAACGAACTTCCAAAAAACATCATGATCATGATCATCATCCTCATCATCATCATCATGGGGGAGTGAGCAGTGCAAAGAGTGAGAGTGATAGTGACTGGCTCACAAAAAAAGGAAAGTTGACTACTTTATTGTGATACAACAGACAGACGTAAGCCATTATAATAAATTATTTCTCTTGAGAAGAGAAGAGTAGAGTAGGGAGTGAGAGAGAGAGAGAAAGAAGAAGAGTTGGAGAGTGAGAGAGTGTAATTTCAAAATGATGGCATGCCATGCCATGCCATCACGGCCATGACGGCACCAACACCAACCAACCAACCAAAAAGGCACATGATTATATTCCAATTGAAATAAAACAAGACACCAACACCAAAAACTAACTGGGAAGCGTGTATTTTTTAATTTATTTTTTTGCAATGTGAATCATCCGCACATCCCATTTCGTCATGGTACAAAGGGAAGCGATCTCTCTCCAAAGCACCGTCCTTCATTCATGACCACTGGCATTGCATTGCTGGAAGTGGTTTTGTGACAGAGAACTCAAAAGAGGACTGGTATAGTGTCCAGCCGCATTATGCCGGAGACTATTTAAAAAAGGAGTAAGGGAGAACAAATACGCGCAATAAAACACATGCACATTCTGCTGGTCAAAGTGGTCAATGTCCACACTACTCATCCTCGACAAAGTACAAAAAAATTGCTCAGAACAGAACAAATCTCTGTCTCTCTTTTACTGTGCAAATGTTATAATTTTATGTAGGTTGTTCATCTCATGATTTAAAATCAAAGGGGGGAATTTAGATTAAATAGAATTCCATAATATTACAACTTCTTCTTTGTCCGGGAGAATAGTGACATTAAATAAGGGAATGTAAGATATGCCATGGCCATCATGTCCCTAAGCGTGTAAGTATAATACAAAGTGTATTTGCACATCAGTTGTCATTTTCCCCAATTCTGTTCCAGGAGGGGGTTTTTGGTACGTACGTCCGTACATTCGTAATATAATATGTACATAAACCTAATATTATGTGCTTTCGTTGAGCAATAAATTGTATCCGGACTGGACTTTAAATGGGCATGTAATATACGGATTCGCCCGGAGTATTCATGAGCTTCATACTGAACTTGAGAACATCAATTGAGTTTTATGCCATTTGTGTAGTGACGCTTGCACACTTACTCTCTCCTCTAGATTGGGTAGTCACTCTGCCATAATGTGCTGTTTGGAATCAATTTGCCATTACGTGATGTGTATATATGTACTCTACATAAAATATGCAAGTCGCCCTAATTTAATGCACTTTTGCTCGCTGCCGAAATGAGCTCAAAATGTGGAGGCACGTCATTTATTTCATTTTTTTCCCTCGACTGACTTTCGTTATTTATTCAAATATTGTCCATATGTGCCTCACCCACTCGATATTAGGGCGATGTTCACGGTGAGGGAAATTGCATGTTTATGAAACAAAAAAAAGAGCAACTCCTCCATACTTTTATATAATGTGTTCATACATACACCATGTGTTTAATATTCCTTTTCATAGAAAGGAACTGTTCGCTTAAATGGAACTTTCTGCAACAATTTCTCCTTTTTTTCTTCTTTTTTCTTCTCTCTCTCTTTCTCGCCTTCCTTCCATTCCATTAATCTTGTGAGGAGACCTGTCGATCCATGTCAGTCGATTTTTATTGTGGGACTGAGAAGTACGATAGAACAAGAAGAAGGGAGCATATGTTTCAGTTAACCTTCAATTTCTTACCGCATACACTGCTGGTGCTAGTACTGTTACGATCATCCCATCATCGTAATATACCATGTCACTTCCAACACCGTGCAAACGAACATAGAAATTGGGATATGTGAGACGCTCTATATTTTGGATGAATCATGAATCTTGTTGGTGAAGACGGAAAAATGTGCAAGGTTTCCTCTCATCCCTTTCTACAGTATATTACCAAGGAACAAGATCATTCTCGCATTTTATTATCCCCATTCCTTCCTAGTTGACTGTTGATCATGATCCTCATCATCATCTACAACATCATCATCATCATCATGATAAAGGTAGAAGTGGAATGGCTATACATGGAAGAAACTAGCGACGTAAAATGACTTCTTGTTGATGATAGCATCAAAAGAAGAAGAGGAAGAGAGTGTAGCAACTGATGACTCTGCATTTCTCATTCAAAATGATTTTATGAAGCTACATAAGGGAATCTAAGGAGGTATCATCACCATTTTCATAGTTGTACATTGTACTGAGATTCATTCATTTTTTTATATCCAAAAAAAATACCCTTATTTCTACCTTAAAAACAAAGGAATACATACGCAACACCCTTAAAGTATGAGTAATTCTAAAGATTGACTGAACCCAAAGTAGTTTGATGAAGTCGTTGAGCAAAAAATAAAAAGCAGATGGAGCAAATTAGGTAGGTTTAAGGAGAAACGTCCACTTTTGATGATATTTGATGCAAAATGCAGCTTTAACGAGAAATCGTTTAAATTACGTTGCTATTTCGACAAAAAAAGTATCATAGTTATTGGAACTTGTTTGCATTTCGATACACGTCCCGAATAAGTAAGGAGGAAAAGAAAGTTTGGATCCCTATGAAAGTAGTCTGGTCTGTCTGTTAGCCTTTTTTCGTTAGGGTTGGCTATATTGTACCGTGTCATGTTGTTGTGATGTGATGTGATCGTCCCACGACTTTTTCTTGGTTGGATTGCATGGGATGGCGATGGCGCACAGCCCCAGTATCTTATCCTTCCATTGTAATTTGTTTCGCAGGGAGAATATTTATGCAAAATTCAATGGAATTGAGTGGAAAGGGGGAAATCGACATTGTGTTTCTCATTTTATGCAATATGCAAAGTGCATACATATCGCTCTTTTTTGGTAACCTACCCAAAGAAAAGAAATCTCTCACGATATCTGTGACGCTTGATGTTATTTTTGTGTAGAGAAATGCTACTTGCTCCTCTCTCTCTTCTCTCCAACTCTCTTGCCTATTCCAAAGGACTGAGTAGTGTGGTGGTGTGTTGATGCTGATGATGATGGAAAAACAACTGCGCTCTTCTTACTTACATACTTATTGTTGCAACATGAAACATAGTATTTGAGTGAACCGTTGCTTCGAAACCTTCGTTTTTTTAGGGACACAACGCAATTGGATCCTTTTCTCTCTATCTCTTTCTTTCAAAGCAAGGCTCCATGTTAAAACTGGAAAATAAGAAAGAAGGACGACGGCATGAAGAAGAAGAAATACCAATTAGTTCATCCCATCTGGCTCCGAGTAATTGCCTATCTCGTTTTATAGTGAGAGCATGATTCTTGTGACCCTCTGCCTTTCTCTCTCTCTCTCTCTCTCTCCCTGTTAGTCTAAACGACTTCATCCAAATTAAAATAAACCTTGCGGAGATGTTGCTTTCCCTCCTTTAGCTCATATCTTGTACGCACACATACATTCATATAACTAACTACTACATGGATCAGATCCCTCTGCTTTCTTCCTCCTCCACTCCATTTCCATCTCCAGCTCACGATACGATGACAATGACGACGAAGGATGATGATGATTCCAGCTTTTATACGTTTTTGTTTCCTTTTTCCCTATCCCACTTTGTTAAAATGGTTGACAAGGAATGAGACATGGTTTTTTTGTGAGACATTTGCTCTCTCTCTCCAACTCCAACTCCAACCAAGTCCCCAACTCCTACAACCACACTTCTTTCTCCTAAAAAACTACTTTTTCACGTGTTTTCCTCAACTTGCTCAATTTCTTACCTTTCTCTTCCACGGCTATGGCAACAAAAGAAGAAGAAGAAGACGAGTGGTGGTGGTTTTGTATGATGATGATGATGACGACGACGAAGAGAATGACGGTAGGAGACTTCTTTTCCCTTTCCTATTCTTTTTCTCTTGTCTTGTTTTTCACCTGAAGGGATGGATGGATGGATGGACGACGAAACTGTTTTTTAAGTAAAACAAGTCAGTACACATTAGCTATATATGATATGGATATGATATGATATGACGGTGCCCAACTAAAATAGTTCAGTTCTCTTATGTACTTCATATATATTCTCATTATTACCAAGGAAAAAGTAGCAATGCTGAAGCAGTTACAAGAGTAGTACGTACGAGAGTGGTGGACTTGTTGGAAAGTAAGGGAAAAAAGTTGGTTCAGAGCTTACGTAGGATGTTTAGTAGAAGAGGAAAGGAAGCATAACTTCCTTTTCTTGTTCAAAACTTGTGTTTCATGCCCTCCAGCATTGGTTAACCACACATCCATTATGATAATGATGACGATTGTGACGACGGTCGGTTAAGAGGATGTTGATGTTATATTACTTCCTCCTCTTCAAACCTCTGAATGCATGCCGCTTCCACTTATTCATGTTTTCTAAGTATTAGCTTCTTCAAAATGCATCCTTGTGCCGTGTGTTCAACCAAAAAACTACTTTAAAAAGAAAAAAACACTTGTTTATATATTCTACCAATATTATTTTCATTTTATCCAACTAACCCTAATTGAACAGTTTTTCTTTTGTTTTTATTGCAAAAATTAAGTTGGTTGTGAAGAAAAGAATCAATTTATAAAAAAATGCTAAGTTTGGAATAGAACTGTTTCCACTTCGAACCGGATACAATATAATATACATTCATAGTGTTTTGTCCAGCTCTGCGTCAGCTACAGCCTCTCGTAAATTTTCATTAGGTATTTATTTGTTGCCCAACACTACTCCTGTGGCTGACTTGATCATTCAAAGCCGGAGATTTTTTTTCATTATCACTTTGTGATTAAAACGCTAACTCATGGGTTGAGTTTGGTGATGATGTGGATATACAAAAAATAAAAGGAGCCGTGCCCGCACGAGTTGTGTACTTTACATCATTTCTGATTATGAGTATAAATGATAACTTGGTTAGTTTGCCCAGGGATTTCATTCAGATTCCAAAAAAAACTGGTAGGAGGTCCAGTTTTTGGTAATCTCATTTTCTTCAGGTAAACATTACTTTTTTTTGCAGTCTCGTCTTTATATGTAGCTATATGCTCACTTATATAGTTCCCTTTCCATAATCAATGTTTTTGTTTCAATAAAATGTGTTAATCCACCACCTACCTTTATTCTTCTTCATCATCATCATCATAATACCCAGGAGTCACAGCAAGGGTGCAAGTGAAATAGACCCTATTCGTTTTCGTTTGGCTTCCTAAACTTTTTGAGCAAAACTTTTTTTTCTGATAGAAGCAAAGTATAAAAGTAAGGTGGGCTGTGAGCAATGTTTGTATGGTATGATGACGCTCGCTTGTTGCTGCGGGTTTAGAAGCAGATTACCTTTTTCATTTTCTTTCTGTCCTGTTGCTTGTCCCCTTTTGTACTTTTAATATTTATCCATCTCTACATCATAATATTAGGGCTTGAACTTACTTGCATTAGAAAAAGGAAGCACAGAGAAATTTTATTTGCTCATGTTCTTCATGTTATGTCATGTTGTATTTGCGCGGGCAAGCAAAGTTGATGTAATAATACATTATAAATAGCTACTTTTCTCCTTCCTTGGAACTGAATTGAGGCAGAAAAAAACGGTAGGAACATAATAAATATCATCCACTCAGTCTGCTTTCTGCTTCCTTTGGTAACAACGTCGATTATAGTAGCAGAGCATATTTTTTTCGTAAAAATTTTCCCAACAAAAAATAATAATCCAAAAAAGCAAGGAAGAGGTAGCAACAGACAAGAAATTTGTGTGTAACAGGCTAAAAGACATGTGGATTGGATTGGATATACCAACTGGTGAAGTTGGAGTAGCATTTTCTAAGCAGCAGGAATGAAAAGAGGTGGAGAAAATAAGCAACATTCACAACATATTACATGCACACACACACACACATTCATGAATAGTTCAATATGATATGTGTGGTGTACATGAAATGCATCGTAATCGCTCCAAACACAACTTATACTTTGGCTACTAAGCATTTTTCCTCCACTCTCCCTTACGATTAGTTCATACCTATTTACACCGGAAACCACGTAAGGAGATTGGCAAAAAAGGCATGGAAATCTGTATATAATCCTTGTGCCTGGCCTGCCCCAGCCTGTCTGGAAAAGTGGAGGCCAAATAGTGAAAGAAAAAAAACAAGAACGACATCCTTCTTTCAACAAAACACACACCAGCATATTTCCTCTCCTTCGCCTTTCATTTCTCGGGCTCACTCACTCTCTTTCCAGTCTCTCATTTTTTCGTGTGACCTGTGCCGTGATATAATTAGAAATGACTAAGACGGACGGCGTTTAGTTTTCCTAGACACACAATCAGTTCAGCTTAGGACATTAAAGGTAGGAGAGAAAAGCTTGATTGAGCAAAAAAAGCTTCTGTCGTTTCCTCTATGCTTTGGCTTCACAACACGTTTTTTTCTCTCTCTTCGGCTCTCAAACAGGAGAGAAAAGAAAAACATCGTTCGTTCATCCATCCAGCAAAACAACACAACTACACCGTGCCATTAGGTGGCTGGTGGTAGCTTACACTGAAAAGAAAGAAACATAGATGAGGATAATATGGAGAAGCAAGCACACACACACACACACACACACACACACACCATATCGTTGTGAAATGCTGTTAATTTCTCCATCTACATAGGATACACATATGCATACACCTTCCAAAAACCTGTAGCGATCATTATCAAAAGCAAAGGGGAAAGGTGGACAATCATTAAGAAACTATTTTTAAAAGCTCACCAGACTCCCTTTCCATGGCATACCATACGTACACGCTTATATGACTAAATGGCCACAAGGGGTGAATTTTTTATTTTCCTTCATAGTGAAAATGTTGATTCGTGTGGATTGCATAATCCAAACAGTAAATATTATGCATTTCTCATATTATTCACTCGAGAATTTTCCCTCTGTAGCTACAGTCAAAGCACCAGGTAGAGAGAACCAACAGCTTTCAAGGAAATGTACTTTACTTTTTGTTTTGTTTTGAGGCGGTGGTCTCCCTCGTCTCACCGAATTAGGTAGCCATGCATAACTGCCATTAGCCCCGTTATCTCTTGATCGTTTTTTCCTGCTACATAAATTCCTTTTGTGAGCTCTCTCTTTTCGCGCGTTGACATGATGCATATCAAAATTATTCACGATATAATACAGACGTGCATGCATACGCTCAATGGTATGGCATGAGGCCTAAATGAAAAGCCTCCCGCTCCACTCACCTTGTGTAATATTTAAACAGAGAAAAATGTTAAAATCATACTTGATTTTGTTTTCCTTAGCACAATAATTTCATTTTGGATGTAATAAATAGCCGACTCACCTTTCGTTCTTGGTTCCCCCAACCTGTTTTCTTTAATTCAATAGAGAATAGACTACCATAATATAACCAGCATGTGTTTTCGCAATGCTGAATTACAAGAAAGGGACTCACTTACTATTTACTTGGAACCAAATTCATTACTTCGTTTTTTTTAAAGGTAAAACGTCAAACGTTCATAACTATAACATAACATCACATCACATAACATGCATAATTTCTTTTGCTCCTTCGGTTAATCCCTGAGTACGGACTTGTTAATACGCTAAGATTACTGTGAGGAAAGTAGTATTATATGTGGTAATATGGAGCAATAAAAAACCTTCATAATACTCGCTCTCTCTGTCACTTTTGGCAAAGGAGGTATAGTTTTTTTTCTCTCTCTGCCCATTGTGTTCTTTGATAACTAAGCATAATCTAATGGTGAATGAGAACTCTTACAAAAGAACATGTTTTATAGGAGGCATTTGCCACGCCAAACCAATGCCACTAAAGGCACCAGAGTGTTTTGCATAATATTCATTTCTCCCTTCCTGTTGTTGCAATCTGATAAAAAAAACTGAAGGCAAAGTTATGTTATTTTTTTCTCTCGAATTTAATGGCTAGTCATGTACACAAACACATAGACTGTTTCACTCTAATTCTCATTTCTTTTATCTATTGATCCATAATTTGAACGAGGGAGTTGAAAAAAATAGGTAGTGGTTTTTTGTTTTGTTTTATTTTATTACCTTTCATTTTTTTAAGCTACCTGCTGCTTTTGCATACTCCATTCAAAATGCGTTGGTTTCCCTTTCCCATCATTCTCTCCATCACCACCAACAAAGAGAGTCAACCACCACTTTATAAATGAGAAATGGAAATCGTAGTGAATCATTATAAGACACTTGACATTTCCTCTGTGTTGAAAGAAGGAAAATAATAAAAATAAAATGTTAAGAGGAGACCATATGGAAAAATCTATTTGCACAAAGAAGGAGTTCATATAAACCATCCATCCAGAAACGTAAAGTATGGGGTAGAATAAAATACACTACCAAAACTACCAAAGCAAAGGAACACCACGCCACGTCAAGTAATGTAACCTGACCTCCACTTTTTTGACGATCTGTGTAACGTAATCGTCATCATCAACATCCCCATCGTCATCTTGACATGAGTTGATTGAAGTAAAGAAAAGATTTAGAGTTTGAGGAAATGATTCTTGTTTTTACTACTATTTATATGCCGGGGGCATAAAACTCATTTTATTTTCCACTTTCTCGAGTTTCCACTCCAGAGAAGAGAGAAGAAGGGGGGAGAAGGGAAGCTCTTTTTTAGACTTCATAAATGTAATCTAGCTTCTAGGTAGTTACACATCGTCTTTTTTGCGAAATGAAACATAAAACGACATGGTGATCATATATAAAAAGCATAAAGGTGAAGTTATAGTTAAAGGGGAAAATCTCTCCGAAATATATAATGACATTATTTTGGCCATTTGCAAATAAAACAGTTTGCAAGCTCGTTTTCATTTCATATATATATTATGGCTAGCATACATACGCACTAACAGCTAAAAAGAGTGACAGGTAATAGGTATGGAGAGCTATATTGCTACCTACAAACTTATTATTATTGATATAAGCGACAGAAATGAGTACAGGTAGGTACAACACATAATTTTTTTTCGGGTGATGCTGATGATGGCTTATCTTCGTGGCATTTCCACAAGCTTTCCTCCAGGCTGTCTATTTCCTCTCTTAAAATCAGGCTGAAAAGGTAGTGGAGTGGTTGGTTGGTTGCTATTTTCTACTATATACTATTTTATATAGTGTGTGCTGTGGTTGTGGTCTAGTTCAGTTTGATACGGGGCTGGTTGATGGAGAAGAATTGGATTAGGGGGTTTTTTATGATGTTTATATCATTTTGAATTGGCCATCTTTCTTCAGTAAGTAAGCAAGTATTCCCTACTTTCTTCAAGCTGAGCTCTTTTCTTCTCATCGAGCTGGATTGGATTCAAGGAGTCTCTTCTAAATCCGATGAAGGAGAAAGAAAAGGAAGAAGTGGTCGTGGATGGAGGAAAAGTGTGGTTGATCACCTTATTGTTAAAGTCTCATCTTTTCCCCAGTTTTCACTGTGATTCTGGGAAGAGGATGAGATGATGAGATGGCATTCATACAAAAAAATAAAAAATACCAACATTCCACCTACCTGGATTTCCTGTTCATCCAAAATCACAATAAAAAAATCAGGGTAGACATTCATAAAGCAGGGAATTATTAATAGGAAGACTGAATGAATGGAGGATTACAATAGTAATAATTGTATGAGCTGGAGAAATGTTGGCCAAAAATGTTTTGATCTTTATCTCACAAAGATTGTAATACTTTACAGGAAATTCATCTTTTGTGTTGAAACTTAAAGCCTTCCCCCTCAAATCCGGGTGAGTAAATAAATAAGCCTTCGGATAAAATGTTTCCTAGGTAAATATGTACATACGTCCAAGTCTGATGGATGGGCTAATATCACCCAGTTAAACTGGCAGACAAATAAACACGAATTGATATTAAATTAGCTGTCACCTTATCCAACATGTGCGAAAAGTTTGTAATATGAACAATCGCAAAATCAAGAAAGGTTTTATGCTAAGTAATTCATGGCTTGATAATTGTTTCTGAGTAGAGTAGAGAACACCACATTGTACATTTGCAACTTTTCTTTATATGCTTGTCTTTCTTGTTGGGTTTTGTTGTGACATGTGTTATACATAATGGAAACTGATTTGTCACGGTATTTTGTTGACAGTCACTCGTGCGTTCTCCATTTTATTCAATGTATTGTCGTTGCAAATAAGAAAAATTGAAAATGAGCAGTTTTCTTCCGCCATCCTCATGTCATGGTCATAATCATCATCAGCATCATATCATCACGACGTACGTAAGTAAATAGAATGAGAAAGGACATTTTTTCCTTGTCAGCAACTTGTTTTTTACTAGCTACACAACATACAGGTTTTGAACATGCATGTACATACGTGCATAATAATAAACTCGGTTTCAAAATGGGAAGTTCAACTGCTTCTCTTCGCTCTTTCTCTCTCTTAGTGTTATTTTTTTTGTTCTGTCTTTCCCTATCCTTCTCCACATTTGGGATTCCATTTGGATACACTCTTGTCTTTTTTTTCTTTCCTGGAGAGGAAATAGGGAAGCTGCTAGAGAAAAGGATGAAAAACTCTTTTAGAATTCCTGGTCATTCTCGTCACGTTGATAGCTTTCAATTGGCTGTCGGTTGAGATCACATTTGTCGATCTGGCATTCCGTGCTTATCCCTTCATGTACTTTCATCACATCAATGTAACCTGCATCATCAAAAAATGCACATGGACACAATACAAATGTGTGTCTATTTACATTACATTACATTGTCCCATCTCTGATGATGATGATGATGACGAAGAACCTTTAAAAAATCTACAATAGGCTGCGTGTAAGAGCCAACTGTTTTATTTATTTTTCAAAAAAAAAATTTAAGAAAAATATCAGGTTCCATTTTATTTTTTAAGAAAATTTTGTTTTTTAAGCAACCATATTTTCCGCAATGTCTCATGAATTTTCTACTGTGTATAGAATCCATATAGAGAACAAGGGCTCATTGAAGCATGAGGGAGATGACTCTCCTCAAATTTTTTTTCTCCTCTCATCATTCACCAATTTCTCTTCAGTCTTTCCTACTCAATAACTCTTTTCCTTTCTTTTCTTCCTGTGTTTCACCACTGACTAGTTTTTGGGAGTTTGTTAGGAATTCTTGTCACATGGCTTGTTGACAACCAAGTTCATGATGGTAGCATAATATTACACATAGAATATTGTATATGTGTGTGTGCGTTATATATATATATATCATATAGTTGAAAGTCACTCAGTTGTTCACATTCATTGTGATTTGATTCCAGCTTCTTGTACATTTGTGTATTACACTCAATTCCTACCTGAACAACCATGACTGCATGTCTGTCTACGTGGACAAAAATTAGCATAATGCCTAAACTATGTATGACTCCAGCGCAGTTCCATATGCGGCCATGTAACGCTCGCACATGCAACTCCATTCCTTCTTCCTTTCTCATGGGAAACAATGATATTATTTACAATTCAAAAATGTAAAATGAGGCACCAGAATAAAAAAAATACTCTAGTTCTTCCACTCTCCACTAAAGAAACAGAGAGACGGATATATGGAGGAAACGTAGCATGTTTCCCATGTCACTTTCTTTCCCTCTATATTTCCCATTGGAATTTTCTTTTCTCTTGGTATCATATCACATCAATTTTTTTTTGAATTTTATGTGCGTACTCCATCATGTCGTGATCGAGAGGGAAAAAATTGTATTCTATCCAACTGATCGAGTTTCAGGTCTTGGCTTAGAGCTCAGCTCAGCCCAACTCATTTTGTTAAAGCTCAGGTGTGCTTTTCCTCTTATCATTTTATTTGTGTGTATTTTTTTCTGAGTTACTTTTTTTTCCTCCATCCCATGATTTTGCGAGAGGGAGCTCTGCATTCAACTTCATCCAGCTAGAAAGAATTTAGATTGTTCAATAGAAAAATGGGGAATTGTTGCTTCATTCGCGCATGAAATCATTTGTCAAGCTACCGGCATCATTTCTTTCCCAAGTTTTTTTTTGCTTTGGAAGCAATCAAGCTTTTATTTGTGGCTTGGTGTGTGTATGTAATGTGTAACCTTATTACTTTAATGTTTCGCACAAGAGAAAATGAAGAAATGGGTAAATAGCCGGAGGGCAAGTGAGCGAGATGGACAGAACTAAATAAGAGTGAAAATGTGTGTGTGTGAAAGAGAGAGGATGAAATGAAATTAAAATGGAAATGCCTTGTGTATTGAATATGTAACCGTGTTTGCATAATGCGATGGGAGAACAGAGCCCAAAAGAACAGGGGGAAAAATTAAAGTTGCTGGAAATGGACATGATGGAAATTGCTGGGAGCTATAGTGTAATGTAATACAACTTTCTAAATAACTATGTTGCAAATTCAAAGCTATAAAAGTTTTGAGGGGACGTGTGTATGTGTGTGTGTGAGTGTGTATGGATCTACATTTGTACATATGTGTCTGCTCGCATGCATATGCATAGAATGAATGGTTAGCAACAGCGAAACCAAACCAGCAACTTCTTTTTTATTTTACATTTTACCTTATTTTTTTTCTTCCTCTTTCTCCTTCCCAGCACTACCTGGTCTGGTGGATTGGATGGATAGATGTATGCATACAAATACAACTTGTAGAATTTACAAGGGAAGCCGCTGTAGTTGTACATTATTAATGGAGCATGTATGTATATATGTAGGAGGGAAGAGGATGTGGATAGGTGTATATGGATTCAGCTTTATTTCCGTGTTCTCCTCTACAAAGATGTATGAGAGTTTGAGCTCAAGAGAGAGAGAGAGAGAAAGAAAGGACATTAAAAACAGTGTTAATACTGCAGGGTGAAAGCTATATGCCCCTCTTCTCTTTCTTTCTCTCGCTTCTCCTTTACTAGAGCACATTACGGGAAAGGGGAGAAAAGTAATGGTAGTAATTTCACTTTATTTCCTCGATCTGCTAATGTTACTGCTTTTTCTTACGGAGAGAATTATGTATATAGGGGAAAAAAGCAGGGTTGTAGTTGTAAGCAGTTTGGTTTGGTTGCTGCTGCTTCTTCACTTCACTTCACTGCAGCAAAAGCCAAAGCCTCATGTAATGCAGGAGAGAAGTGGATGTTATGATATATAAAGAGAGTGTGTGTGTGTGTGTGGATGTTGTGTTGGCTTTTATTTTTGCTCCCATCCTCTATTTTTTGTTCCCTCTCTGTCTTTTTTTCATCCTCTCTCTCTTCTCTTCAGAGTTAGTTCTCTCCGTCCGTATAATATAACTGACGATGAGTGAGTGTTGTATTGTAGTATTGTGTTATGTATTTTTATGATAGCGTGTGCCTCTCGGTCCTCCCCGCTTTGTATCGGGTTATATCGCGGAGCAGAAGGAGGGTAAGCCGTTGGCGTTGATTTAAACTCAGTTTTCATACGTCTTTGATTCCACTCACTTACATGTATAATGTCTCTCACACTGTGTGTGTGTGTGTGTGTGTGAGTGAGTGAGAGAGAGAGAGAGTTTCTCAATATATGAACATTTGTATGGGTTGTACTTACGTGTGTTGAAACGCGCACCAGTTTCTTTCCACTTGTTGTTACTACTCCTGCTCCTGCTACTTCCACTTTTTCTCCATGTACAATACTGTCCCTTTGTTGTATCATTATTAAGAGTGGCACACACACACACACCATATACAATAATGTAGAGACTAGGTCCACACATCCACCAAACATTTTTTCCCTTCGACTCTGTTCTGGCTGAGCTTCATAGAGACCAAGCTGTCCACTACATTCTTTGACTGAAACTTTACAAATGGGTCTCTCCACTCGGCTTGGTATAGCGTAGTAGTAGTAGTAGTAGTAGAAGGGAGCCACTTATTACGGCTTATTCCACCGCATATTTAAGTGGAAAGCAGGAGACAGAGCCAACAGACTTTTGTCTGTGTAGAGCTTGAGTGAGAAACACATTGGTGCTGGTGCTCCTCGTCTAAGAACTTCCCTTGTGTTCTCATGTTGAGCCTAGGAAAAAGGAAAGCAATAAGCAAGCAAGCAGGCTGCTAGCTGTTTGGAGAGAGCAAGAGAGGAAAATAAAGTTGGGCAATATAGTTACTCAGTCGCGTTGAGTTTCAATGCTTCTTTCACCACCACCATCCACCACCACCATCACCAGCATCCACATATAACGGGAGGGAAAGGAACGTTTTGCCACCACTAACAAGTTACTTGTCTCTCTGATGAGATCCTCTTGATTTTCTCCTAACTCTGACCAAAAAAGACACATCTTTCTCGTACTCCCTTTGCACAACCACTACTACTTCGTTGACTCGCTCGCTCGCTCGCTTTGTTCATCATCATCATCATCATCAACAAGATTTGTAACAGAAGTTGGAACAAAAAAATACGGGGAACTTTTTGCCGCTTTGAGGCTTCACATCTTCGGCATTTACTACTATATTTGTAAAATCTACACGGTTGCTCTCCCGTTGGTGAAGCTTCATGAGAAAACCGTGAATGGAGAAAGCAGAGAAGAGAGACATAGAGAGATTTGAGTGAGTATTCCCACTGAACCTGTTGAAGCTCTTCGATTAATCTCTTCCAACCTGTGCTTTATTCACTCATCATCATCGCCATCATCATCATTCCTTTTTTAAGTCATCAGACGTTATTACTCGAGTGCCATTCACTCTTTAGAGACACACAAGCTTGGTGAGCAAGAAGTTTCCCAGTGTCATTTGCCATTTTCTCTTTGTCATTGTCAAACATTTTGCATCTGTCAACTCAACCCTCTTCTCTCAAGCCAGAGTCATTTCTTCCTCCTATACCACCCCACACCATTCAAATTCACACGAAAATAAAATTTGAGACTGTAAAGTCACTTCCAATTAATTCCAGTCACTCTTCTCATCTCATCGGTGTCATCATCATCATCATCGCCAAACATTTTCCTGTGGTTGCTTCAACCTCCTGTGATCATCATTGTTACTGTTTTTACTGATACTACAGAGAAAAAAATTATCTTGTTGAATCGAGTAGGTGACAATCAATCATTCTCATCAAAAGAATAGAAAAAAAATCCTTTTTGTACCAGAAAAAAAAGAAAACGAAATTTTTAGTATAAAATATATTGTATATTTTGTACTTCAATCAGAAAACTTGCGAAACAAATCAGAAACGAAACCAAAACCAAAGAGAATTTATACCACAGACACAAAAAAAGAAAAACAAGTTTTGTTTTTTGGAATTTGAAACAATAAACTACAAGAGCGCAGTTAGACATTAAAAAAATATATAAAAAACAATATATTTCCGCATGATATGCTATTTTATTTTTTCTCTGACTGACTGTTGATGATATGATGGCATGACTCTCTTTGCCCACTTTTATTATTCATGAATGTAAAGAGTGTGGTTATGTTCGTTGCTCTCCTTGTACTCTCATCATCTCTTGGGAAGCGTGTCTAACAGTTACAAGAACGTACCTTGTCGAAAAAAAACTCTCTGCAAAAAAAAAAGAATTAAGTTGAGGGAGCGAAAAAACATCGACCAATTTCCCCTTCTTCCACCTTTTTCTTGTTTCTGTTGTAAAACAGAAAGAGCGAACATTATACATGTTGGTAGCAGAAAAAAACTACAAGCCGATATTTCATTAATTATTAACAACCTTAAAGCATAACCTCCCTACACAATAGTAAAAGTAGGAAAAAAACTGGGTTTTTTTATTCGGTGCTCTTTTTATTGTCTTCAGTCGGCGAAATCCAACGTGAAGTTCATTTTCTTGTAGTGAATCTTTCTCTTTCAATAGAAGTATATGTGGTGAAGAAAATATAACTGTGACAGTAAAAAAAGAATAGAAAAAAACTTGTTGTTTTTCAAAAAGAGAGTCACGACTGGTAGAATATACCAAAACCGACAACTCTCCTAGTTTTGTCTTATATATGATGATTGTATGTGCTAGATACATTGAATTTCTTGTGAGTTGAGAATTGAGTTGCTGCTGAGGTTTGTTTTTAGAACGAACACAAACATACACACAAAAAAAGAAATATACATACGTATATACATTCTTACTTGTATATTCTCTTGAGAAATCTGCTCTACTCTTTAAAAAAAACCTGCTGTTCTTGCTACTACCATCACGTTTGGAGCTTGGATTTACTAATACTGTTGCTGGTACCGTCACATATATATCACAGTGAAAGCTGCTAGTCTGCAACCGAGAGAGAAGAAGAAGACGAAGAAAAGAAGCCGAAATACAGAAACAGAGTAAAGGGGAAGTATAGAATAGTTGCCACAGAACACTTCCGGATTTCACTCTCTCTCGCTCTGTCTTTGTTCACCAGCTCTAGGGCTCGAGTCAAGTCAGTTGTTGTAGCAGTTTGTTTGGTGGTTTCAGTTTTTCTTTGTTTGTTCCATTCCATACGCCATTTCCAGTTTAATAGAGTGACTCTCTCCGGTTTTTGGAGAAGGACAGGACAAGAACAAGCTAGTAAAATAGACTGAAAATATAAAAGACCCGTGAGGAAGGGTTCCTGTGCTACTATTTTTTGATACATTTTTTACGAATTTTTATATATTTTTTTGTCTCTCGCTCTTGCATTCCCATTGGATTTTTTCTGTGGGTATTTGGTGAACTGGACTGTTTTTGTATGAGATAAGGAGTAAGCTGAACTTGTGGTGTGGTGTAACCAAGAGACATCTCTATTTGAAGCCCACTACATAATATATATTATTATTGGAGAGGTTCCTCTCAGTCGACAAATCCGTTCTCTAAGTCCAGCGCCTTTGGTTCTATTGAACGACTGCGACTTACTTGTTTTCCCTTCCGGTCTTGCTGGTCTTTTTCTCTCTCAAGGATTTGATTCCAAGTTTATCCACTTTCACTTGTGAATTTCTTTCTGTAGTTTTGAAGTGCGAGTTTGAGTTTGAGGAACTGAGAAGTGAAAAAAACTTTTAGGTTTTTTTCTTCAGAAGCAAAATTTTTTTTAGTAAAAGTTCCACAATTCCAGTCAAGACGGAATCCGATCTTTTGTTCCCTTGTGCCATAAACAGTCCGCCCCCATTTCATGCCAAGGTGTATCTCCCAGCTAATTGTTGTTGTCCGTCCGGGCCAGCCGCTGGTCTGTTGACGTCCCCACTCCTTCGACACCCCAGCGGCACCATGTTGGCTACAATGTCAGCTCTCATGCTTCCCACCACAGCCACAGTGGCTAGTGTAGGGGCTTCACCAGCTCCTCACTTACCACTCCTAGCGGCTCCCCCAAAGCAGAGCATTGAGGCGTCCAAAATCACCAATAACTCGGTTTCTTCACTCACCAATAAATCAGGTATGAACATGAACCAAATGCCCATAAGGCAGCCATCAAAAGATCATCATAATTTTGATTTAAAGAGCACCCCTTGTCCATCTACCTCCTCTCCATAAATCTTGGTTTCAATCGCCTCACATAAATCTCATTTAGAAAGCCTTGAAGCTCATATATCCATTACAAGACTATCTTTACTTTTTATCTCATTTACCTGCCACCAGTACACTATTTTATGGCTAATAGATAGATGTGCTACCTGATACGCACTCCCTTTAACAGAATCTAATACCCTGCCATTAAATGAGATAATTGTTTGGGAAAAAATATGTCCTCAGGGACGCATTTTCCACACGGTCCAACGGGGAACGGGAAAAAAATTTCCTTTCCCACAAGATGATGCCATAAATACTATAGCCCATTTATAAGCGATAACGATAGGATTTTAAGCACATTTTTTCCTATACCTTTTCTATTTCCGCCATCATCATCTCCTTAAAAAAGAGGAAAAGCGAAAGGAATAACACAAGAACCTTGGTTGTTTGTTGTAAGGAAAAGCTAATCATTTTTTTCTTCCGTCCTCTCCCACCGTTACTCATCATAAAGTGGTGGAGGAATGCGCTTTGGTAAACGGCCGGGCTTGAACTTGCATCTTCGCTGTGCATTTACCGGCGTCTGGAAAAAAAGAAAAAAGGAAGCATCAACATCCAACCGCACAAAAAATATATCTCTTTCCAAATAGGTATTTGGAAGCTATCTACCAAACATACATAATATCATCATCATCATCATCATCTCTTACTTTCTCTCTGTCTATTTACCGGATACCTGTTGAATACCTTTTTTCTCTTTCTCTCTCTCTCTCAACTTATTTCTTGGTCGTTGTCGTTTGTGAACCGATTCACTGTTTTTTCTCTTTTCATCATCATCGCCATCACCATGATAGGTCGTTCAGTTATCTCAACTTTGAGTTTTTTTTCTCATCTCTCTCTTTTCTTCTTTTTCTTTTCTCACAAAGTTGAAGAGTACATAAAAAAGACGAGGGCAAAGAAAAAGTTTTTTGCCCGCGTATTATACCTACACCTTAGCTCTTTCTAACTCTTCTAATTTTAGTGCTACCTTTTTTTTTGTTAAAGTTGTCCTTTTTATTCCTTTTCTCCTTCTGGGTTTTGAAAACTTTTTTTTCTTTCCGTTTCATCCACGAGGGGAATGGTGGTGGTGATGGTGATGTGGATGCTGATACTACACATTTTATAAGAGGATATATATTGAAAATTTCATAGTAGTATCAACATCAACTTGTTGTTGGGTTAGGATAAGATAGGTAGATAATCATGATGATGATGATGATGATTGCTTTGCTTCCACTTTTATTCTCTGGATGAAAAAGTGAGTAAATAGTAGTAGTTGCTAGTTGCTCTTTTAACTTAACCTCCCATATTATCTACAATGTTTTGAATGGTGGAGACTAAAGTGGGGGGAAAAAAGAAGACGAAATGGTTGATAGTGATACAGATACTGGCACTAAACCTTGTCCTTTCTTCCATTTCATATGCTTGAGTAATTACTCTATTTTTACGTAACGGCTGGGTCTATAGACACATTGAGTGAGTTAGAGTTGGAGTAAAGGAAAAAAGGCAACTTTTTCCTTGTATTTTGAATAGGTAATAAAAAGAAAGTAGACTTTTTTTTGAATGTTGAATGTTGACTATTAGCTTTTTTTAACTTTGAGTAGAAAGCAAAAGGGTTGTTGAATGAGTAGGTTTAAATAGTGTTGATCATTAATTTTCCCCGTAATGGAGCTCCGCACGTCTCTTTCCATTAAACTTCTGGTTTCTTATTAGATGGAGAGGAATGGGATGGGTGCCTAGAGAGAAGTGAAGTATAATGGAAGAAAGCGAAAAAAAGGAGAAGAAAAAAAAGTTGGCTTTTCGCATAATTTTTCTTTTACTTGTTTTCTTTTCGAGAGTGTGCCATGCTGCTGCTACAAGTATGACATTTGTTCCCCATCTATTTGCATGAAAGAGACGGGTATTCGTATTACGGTTGAATGAATGCAACGCAACGTTTCCTGTTCCCTTTTTACTTGTGGTGGTTTGGTCTTGCCTGGCCGTTGATCAAATATGTGCTTTGCAATGAAGTTTCCGTTTTCTTTCAAAGGAGGGAAAAGAAAAAGAAGAAAAAAACGAATGTAATCGATTTCATTAATGATTTATCGCCTCATATTTCATCACGTTGTGTAATATTATCAAAACGCATGTAACTATGAAAAATAGGGGACGAAAATCTGTGTTGAAAAGCCTCAAAAGGTGGAAAATTTGTTAGCATCAATCATTTTCGCCTGCCCTTTCTTTTTAACAGAATGAAAGGGAAATATGCTCACATGAAAAAAACACACCTCTATGTATGTTTGCATATATTCCTCAACTGACGTGGAGTGTTAAACCTTTGTTATATTGTTGGCTATTTTCTTTGGGAAAACGTGTGTAGGTTTGAGTAGTTTTTTTCTGTGTGAAGCCATTCAGTAGCATTCAATCTTACCCTTTTTTCAACGTCAAATTTGTGGCCACAAGAAACTAAACTGACAAGTGAGACCCTCTCCTTCCTGACATGCAGAGAGAGAAAAAGACAGTCAACAGTAGTCCCAAAATACGTCACTTTCCCTTTTTAATGCATTTTTATCTCGTTTTTATGAAGCTAATTTGGATTGGATGGGATCCCATCACAACCCATCGTTTACTGTTTTGCTCCCAACCGGTTGGAATACAAAAAAACGATTCCATTTCATGACTTATCTCATTGATCTCTCTTAGGAAACATAAAAATGGTGACACTTAAATGATCTCATGTCAGGAAAAAACCCATGTTGATTTTTTATTCTCTTTTCCTCCACTCCACCCATCCATCCACAAAATTACATCAAAAGTTGCAAATAAAGAAAAGTAGTAAAACTTGTGATTCTCCTGAAGAAACAAAAACAACTCATATTTTTTAATTACCTACTTGCCCTTTTTGTTGCCCCCTTTTTAAACAAAAGTATACTATTACTTGTTTTACAGTTCATATTACGTTGTTTGAGAACAAAACCCTTAATAATATAATATGAGCGTCGACACTCGAGCCAAAATGTTCTTCTTCTTCCAGTTTTCTATAAGCACGTTCTCTCTCCAAAAAAAATGGCAAACTTTTTAGAATTCCAATTTCAAGCTCTACATTGGATTCAGTTTGGCTCCTAGTTGGGTCTGGCTGCTGCATGCAATGCATAAAATAAAATAAAAAACGGCTACACTAATAAGCTCCTTTTTTTTCTCTCTCTCTCTCTTATGATTTATGAAAAGTTAGTATACAGGGAAGCACCTCACAATGCAATATATCTATTATTTTTCTATCTGCAACCTCTCAGCCAGCCTACTTTTTTTCCCTTTTATTCTTCTTCCTCTCCACCAAATTTCTACCCTTGACACTTACAGATATACTACTTATATGCAGTGCACATCTTGTGGAGAGAAAAAAAGCTCTTAAAAATTGGCTAATAATGTATTGGACGCCTTTTCTTCCATTCCATTCATGTATATTATTATGCGCACAAAAGAGAAATATTGTGTGCTTTCTATAATGGAATAATAATCTGAAGAAATGTTTTTAGCGAGTGGGAGAGAGAGAGAAGGAAAGAAAAAAATACTTTTGTTAGGGGTAATGACGATAAACCATAGGAGCTTCATATGAAAAGAAGGTCTTGGAAAGAGATAAGAAAGAGGGAGAGAGAGAGAGAAATGCAAAAAAGAAGCTTCTATTTTGATTTTTTATGGATTTTCATACAATTTCCTACAATGCCTTTTTTTCTCTCTCCTGAAATCGTATGGTATCATCGTCTCCTATCGTATTGCATTGCAAAGATGATATTAAAAGTGTATAGAACCTTGCATCATCATGCATGCCCACCATAAAAAACCCGGTTGGAATAATATGTGAAAAGAAAGTCGTATTTCAAATTTGAACGTGTTAATGTCATCAAGGGGAAAAAAGTGTATTCTCTGCTAAGAGAACAGTTGAATCTTTTTGGATTCACGTAAGTATTTCATTCTCCTCCTTGTGAGTGAATGCATGATGCAATGTAATGTAAAATGTATGTATGTATGTCGGCTCTGTTCCAAAAATATTTCCCTTCATTGATTTCCCTTCCCCGTCTTCTTCTTATGCTGCTCTCCGTCCTTCAAGTCAATAGCAGAAGGGGGAAGAAGAAGAAGACGAAGTTAATGCAGGACGAGGACAAGATGCTTTCATGCATCCCTTGTGCACACAAAACACACAGTCATAATGAAGAGAGATAGAGGAAAGAAAAGCGGAGTTGAACGTTTTCCTTTTTTGTTTAAACTGTGCAAAAAAAACTTATATCTAATCTACTTATATACAAATAAGTACAAATGTTGGCTGGTTGGCTGGCTGACTGTCTTCTTCATCAACTCATTCATTTCACAATCAGTGAGATGTATATATCTTCCTTCTTGATAAGTCTGTAGTCTTGTAGTTGGGTTTTTTGGTTGCTTTGCATAACCGTACATCCCTTTTATCTGGTATATAGCTTTCCTGCTCCCTTTCTTAATATGCGAAAAATGTAAAAGATTTTTTTAGCCGGAGATTATTCTCTTCTGTTTTACAGTCAGCCAGCATATATGTATAGTTAATATACTAGTTTAGTTGGGATGTTGTGAGGCTCACTCTTTCTCTGTTCATTACATCGATTTCCTCAACAAAGTTGCGTTGGTTGGTTTTGGTTGGGATGAGAATAGAATGGGAGTCATGCAGTTCAGTTGTAGATGGTTTTGTAGTCATCCTGCTTTTTCCACAGAGAACACATAACCCAGTGCATAAATATACTACGCAGGGAGATAATGGTGGTGGAGGAGAAACAACAACACACAAAAAAAGGTATTTGGGAGTAAAATAGGAATGCAATGCACTAGAAAGAGTAAGAGAAGGGAGCTAGATTACCGAAAAATAGGTTGGAAGAAGAAAAGCAAAGGGAGAAACTATAAATACAAAAGAGAAAAGAGCTGGAGTCTCTTGGTCCCCCTAGTTTTCTCTTGGAAAGGAAGAGCGTTCGCCTTTCGTTCCGTCTTCTATTTCTTTTTATATTCCTTTTGTGTCTAAGGTCCTCACTCTGTCTCTCTCTCTCTCTCTCTTGCGTTGCGTTGTGTGTCTGTGTGCATAAAAGAAAATAGCTATGATATGGATGGATTGTAGAGCAGGAGCACCAGCAGTGGTGGTGGTGGTTTGTGGGGCGAATGCCAAACTGTTTTCTCTCTTTTGGCATCAACTTACACACTTTATACATAATGTACTTGGTAGAATAGTACGAGAGAAAAGAGAATTGGTCAAAAGAGGAGAGTGAGTGAGAGCTAGTGAAAAGAAAGGGGGAAGAGAGAGAAAAAGGAAAAGCAATGGAATGGAATGGAGGAGACTGGGAAAAAAGGAAGACTTGTTCCACTTTGCCTCCTTTCTTCTCTCTTCCCCTTTGGATCATTCTCTTGTGATGTCGACGTTGTGTCGTCGTCTGGCCGCGTGTTTATGGGAATCATGCTGATTTTCTTGTGTTGTTGCTCCAAAAAAATACTGTACACTATTTTCCTCTTCCTCACTGTCTCTCTCTCTTTCTCTCGCTCACTTTCCTTGAGTATATATTTATCCATTGCAGAGGCCTCACTACTTATGGGATTAGACAGCCAGTTCATTTTATACTTGCTATAATTTATGTAGACTCTGGATTCTTTATCCTTCTTGATTTGGAGGGAGAAAATGAGGTGGATTGTAATCGTTGCGACTATTATTAGCCGTCCTTTTCGGGGATGTCGTCGTCCTCTCAATCCAACGAGGAGTGTATGGACAGCTTGGTTTTTGGTTGTACTCTGATTTTGTCGTTACGAGTTTGACAAAATTATGTTACCTGTTTTCTTTTCACTGGCCCAGCCAAAAATGCTAATCAGGAATGAGTTAGGTGGCGGCTCACAAAGCATGCCAGTTGTTCCTGTAGTTTTGTGAGCACTAAAAATCACAAGTTTTGGTGGACTTGGCATGTGATTTCTACTATATCTAATGTTATGTTATGATGTTGATGTTGATGATGATGATGATGGCAATGTGCAATGTGATGAAGATGGTTTAGTGGTATTGGTCTAGCAGCAGCGGTTGGTTGGTTTTAAGCTATGGCTATTGGTGTTGGTGATGATGACTCTCCATTGATTTCACCAAAGAAATATGTAGGTACAGAAGAGAGAGAGAGAGAGAGAGTGTGTGTGTTGGAAAGAAAGCTCCAAAAACTCTTGATGCCAAGCCACAAAAACATGCTCAACATTTCACTAGCGAAAACCCATATTTTTGAAAGGGAAATACTATGTTGTCATGCCATGCCACAGGGATGGATAAGAAGGGATGCTGATGATGTGAGGGGATCTAGCATTGGGATTGGATTAGAAGAACCTAAACATGTTTCATTTTAT
This sequence comes from Orchesella flavescens, assembly GCA_964034955.1. Classification (NCBI taxonomy): domain Eukaryota; kingdom Metazoa; phylum Arthropoda; class Collembola; order Entomobryomorpha; family Orchesellidae; genus Orchesella; species Orchesella flavescens. The sequence continues at coordinate 14,260,769 of OZ035953.1, read as the reverse complement.
GGTGAATGTGTGTGCATCATGAAAAGGTATCACAAACTTGGGTTGATATTTCCGGCCATAACACATCAGAATCATATCACTTCTTGAGTCTATATCGTGGTGAATGAAGGGAGAAAAAAGAATGTTTTTTGAGTGAAGAACTATGCACATCCGCATCACATCACAAAAAAAATCACTATTTTTTTCATTGCTGATCCCACTTTAGAATGAGAGTCAAGTGAGCTGTGTGTATTCCTATTTACGTATATACGAAGGGTCTGCCTCCATCGTGGATGTTTATGTTATTGTGATAATGGCTCTACTTTTTTTTGGAAATGCTTATCAAATTCATTCTGTTTATGGGTTGATATGATGATGGAACTATTTATATGTATCTCTGTCTCCCTCTCCTTTTTGTTTTGTTTTGTGTCTGCTTCACTTACTTTTATTGTAAGCTTGCCGTCTGATCTGAGAGCTATATTTTTTTCCAACTCAGTTTTGTCAACCGTAAACCTTAAAAAAAGGAGTCGTACATATTTGTTGGGAGTTGCTTAAGGATGAAATCATACATGTATATACATTTCTCTTTATTCTGTTCGGCATCACATGTGCTAGAAATCCATACTTTCTTTTTCTCTCTGTTTTTTTTATTTTTCATTGAAATCAGTGATGTGGTCTGGTCTGGTCTCGTTTGGTTTGCTACAAATTCTTTGCTTTTTTTCTTGCTTTCATCCTTGTTTCTTTCTTTTCTCCTTGTAGTCAAGCTGACTTTCATTTTTTGTTGCACTTTTTTAAAACCAATTTATTCCACGTCTTTCTGTTTCCTCTTTGCGTCTCTCTTATATCTATATTTTTTGTTGGGGAATGGCAATTTGAATGCATCCAGTGTCACGTTATCCCATCTTAAAAATAAACTTGAAAGAGAGTAAAAAAACAACACTTCCAACTGGCTCGAGTTGACTCTCAATCTGTGGCAACTGAGACTCCATCAATTGCTTTGCTGCACTAGTTTTGCGCTGGCACCACCAATATCAAGTTTTGCCTTGTTTTTTTTTTATTTATTTTGAGTAAAATCATATTCATTCTTTTTATCATGAAACGTCATTTGTGTTGTATCATGTGTCATAAGATCATATCATATGATGGAATGAAGAGCGTAAAACTGCACTGATTCATGCATCCTTATAATATCATGATCATCAACATAATTTTTACATTGATGGCTATAGTGGAACAATTGAGAATTGCCTTGTGATACAAATGTTTTCTCCCTTTTTAGTCATTCAATGGGGGTTTTTCTAAAGAAAGAACACAAGCGGAGATTTCATTGTTTTGAGTTGTGGCAACATGTCAACTTGCTTCTCAACTCTGTTATTCTTTCATGTCAAATTCATCCATTCATAATAAATTCAGTTGAATGTAGTTTGCTTTAAGCTCTATATTATATATATTATGTATGTATATCATTAAACAAGTAAAAAACATTGAATTTATGACTAATCCATTCCATTCTTTTTCTCTATTTTTTTCAGAGCATTATCATATATTTGTTGGAGATCTAAGTCCAGAGATCGAAACCCAGGCACTGAGAGATGCTTTCGCCCCTTTTGGAGAGATCTCGTAAGTTATTTTTGAAAAGTAGTTTTTGTGTATTTTTTTTTCTTCCTCATCTCTTTTAAAAATTCTATTTCACTCTATCACTCTATATATATATATTTCTAAATTTTTTCTCTTGTACAAATTTGTTACAATTTTTTGTCTTTCAAAATAATAATAATAATAACTATTATTATGTATCTAAAAAAGCATTATTATTATCGTATGTTCGTATGTACTTGTTGGTATTTAGCGCTCCAATCAAAACAAAAGATACAAAATTTTACTTCACACTTTAGTTTTTTTCTTTCATCGTAATAATAATTTTTGTATCACAAATAATCAACCATTTACTATATTTACTACTTACGTCTAGTTCTGCACACGTTCATTTTTTTAGCTCAACCAAAAAAAACAAAAGAGAACACTTGTATAGTAAATTATATTGTTCTTCTTACGTTAGTAGATTGTTTTTATCCAATTAAATAAATGCTTCATAATAAGTAAAAGAGTTGGGGGATGGTGTGGTGATGGTGAAGAACACTTTAGTTTCCTCTTTGTTTTGTTGACTTTGAGGATTTTAAATAATGAGTTGGATGATTAGCTACGCCACACAGCTACAATTGTTTTTTTTATATTTTATGAGATCCCCGATTCTCTGCGCGGATATTGTTTGATTTGAAGAGATTTTGGCTGAAGCCTTTCTTTCTTTCATTTCATTTTATTATTTTGTTTGATGTTGTGATTATAAAGCTAAGCTTTTCACTTCCCCACATCTCAGTTTTCATCAATTGGCCAAAAGCTCAGATGATGATGATGATGGTGATGCTGGATCTCACTCCTCTTCTTTTTTTTTGCTTTCAAAACTATTTTTTTGTGTCTTGAATCAAAGAAACAAAAAACAATTCTAGCCGGCTGTAAGTATAGACATGCACAGACAAAGTATAAAGGCTCAGTTACAAGTCAGTCAGATCTCAAACTCTCTCTCACATCAGAGCACACACAAAATGTCCAGTGGGAAAGTGGAAGGAGAACACACAAGACAAAAAAAGAGAGTATAAAAAGTGAAAGAAAAGGAATATAAGGAACTTTTAGTGGGCACTCAAACTCAAGAAGGAAGTGAAAAGTGAAGAATGACGAAATGCTTGTGTGTAAAACGAGGAGAAGATGAGGATGAAACAAGGAGAAGGGAAGAAGGGAGAGAGCGATACAAGATTCGCGATAGACAAGTGACGTGGGTGATGTGATATTAAAACGAAACGCATTGTTTTCTCTTCTCTCTTTCTCATTTCTTACTTTCTCTCTCTCTTTCTCTACATATTTCTTTTTCCTCCTCTTTTTCACTAGCACAATCTATACTACATTGTACTCCGAAATCGTAAAGATTCTTCTTCTTATGGTACTGGTTTTTGCCGGTCGGCATCTATTCTATATCTATTTTCTAATGCTTCTCGTTTTAGTATTGCTTTTTCCTTCTTTTTTTTCAAAAAAAAATCTCAAATGTCTAATAAAATATCTGTTGTGCTTTTCTCCCTCATTTTCTTGGCTTTTTACCAAAAAAAATGTATAAACATGGGTAGTAGTATTTTTTTTCTATACCAAATACATAAAAGAATAATATCATGTTTCTTATATTGCCACTTTGGTTCTGGTCTCGTTCTGGTCCGCTTTCCTCTACTTTCTATTGATGTTTCAGTGAAGCGGAGGAATGTGGAATGAATCTGGTTTCTTTTTTGGATTATATTCTCACTCTTATATTCTACAATCGTTTTGCATGTGGGCCTTAAAACTATTTCTGTAGTTTTCTAGTTTTTTTCCCCAGTTCTACCTCAATTTCTTCCATTTCTTATAGTTGTACCACCACCAGCATCAATCTTTTTATTAGAGCTGTAATTTTCTGCATAGTATTAACTATATTCTTCTCTGCTTCTCTTTAACTATTTCTTTCCTTCAAAATTATAATGGTGCAGGCAGGCAATGGATCTGTATGGAAGTGATGGTGATGATGATGATGATGATGAGGATGGGGGATGATGATGAACAAGTTAGTTTGTAATTGGAAGGTAGGTACAAACACGTGAAAAAAGAGTAGAAAGATACATGCTCCGAGAGACAAACGTCGGAGGATAATTTTATAGTTTTCATGTTTAACGTTTGACTGACCCGTGATAATGATGATGATGACAACGACACACATCATATGATATGATATCATATCATATTGCACATTCCATTAAATAGTTACTTTGTCTCCCATTTAGAATGTAAATAAGTAGTCATTAGAATTAATATGGGATGTCACATCACATCATGTCACATCATGTCATGGATATCTGCTATCCCACTTCTCTCCATACATACTATATTTAGAATGATGATGATGATGATGATGGAAGACTAATGAATGGTGTTCAGTTGATCAAAATAATGTTGACAAGGAAGGAGTCGAAGGAGACCAAAGCTATTTCATATCAACTATTTTTTGGGCGTTGCCCACCACCACATATTCTCACATCCTTCATTAGTTTTCCCCAGCTTTTTGTTGTAGTTTGTAGTCATGGGATGTGCACACATATTAGTCGTGGCTATTTATCGTATTAATTTATCCATTATTAAGGCTAAGCCAGAGAAAGTAGTAGGGATGATGATGACGTGGGTCGTCGCTGGAATGATAATATGATGATAGTGTAAGTTGTTGTGAGTTAATGTAGAGGAGCACTGAAAGTAAAGTAAGTTTTGGGATAGAAATACAATGTAGAATGTGTGCTTTTCTGTTTTTCGAAAAGGGATTAGTAGATAAAGTTCCGTTGAAATCCATGGGGACATTGGTGAATAATCAGGAGAAGCAGCAATAGCCAAAGCGTCATCATCATCATCATCATTGCTAAACCACGTCTACCACCACCACCATCAGCATCAGGAGCAGTAGCATTAACTTTGTTCCCATGATGATGGTTGCGGATGACGATGATTTTGATGATGAGGCTCTTCCTGTTGTTCCAAACCCGGGTTTCTCCAGTTCCTGTTGTTGTTTTTTGGGGGGTATCTTATGTAACTAGAAGGTTTTTGTGTACCTGTGGGCCCACCGAAATAAATATGAAAGGAAATCCAGGAAAAACCCGACCAACTTCCTCCACTTACTTCTCATCAATTCATTCCGGTGGTGGGGGGAATGTGTGTAAAAATGTTTTCCTCGTGGGCCCACATCATCATCATCATCATCATCAAGCTCAAGATAGACTTTAAATAACACGAGGATTAACAAACTAAAAGGAAGGGAATTTACAAACTCCTCACTTTCCTCCAACTCCAATTATCTGATGAGGGTTGGTGGTGGGAGCAGTGGTGGTCTTGGAGGATGAAACTGAAAACAGTTTGGAAGTTGTGGTCATGCTCATGCTATGTCATGTCATGTCGCTTTTCTTAACTGGGACATGTTTTCACTCATCCTCTCTCTCTCTCTCTGTGCCAATTTTATTAAGTATTCCGTTTGAAAAGAGCTTGTGTAACTTAAAACTTAACAAGCAAACCTTTCACAACCAGCCAAGTGGTGTGAATTAGAAGCGTTATAATTCAATGCGTACATAACATAGATACACACACTTGCTGATGCTACTGTATACTTTTTAAGTACATAGACAAGACTTAAATTCAAAGGAGATGTATCTCTGGTGGAGTTGCTTTCTCTTAATTTTCATCAAACGAAAAACGTCATGTTTCATTTCAGCCAGTCCTCTTGTACTCCCAGAGTAAAGAGCCCCAGAGAAAATGTGTGTTTCTTCAGCTACTTTTTTAATTTTCTTCATCAAAGGAAAATTAAACATCTTTCATTTTCTTATGCTCACTTCATCCTTTTTTCTCATTCTCTATCTATCTTTCTCCCTCTCCCTCTCTCTCTGCCAAAAGCCAAAATGTGTGTGTAATGCTCGTGCTCTTCTCAGCCGTTCATTAGTTATCTTCTTCTGTAGTAGTAGATACAGTGAGAAAGGGAAGCTGCTCATTTTTGATCTTTACAAAATGAGTTGAAGCAAAAAAAAAGTGGTTTGAGCAGTAGGATGGTTGATGATGAACAAGTAAATGTGATACAAGTCCCTTGGCTTCCCCCATTTGAACAAAATGTGGAAAAAAGACTTGAGTAGAAAATGAAGCTAATGATGACATCAAGTTCAACATGGATTCCATAGATCTATGTATGTATATTCCCGGTTGCCACGAGCTCACATCCCATCTCATTGCACTCTTCCACTAAAATGATTTTGTGGTCATTCCAATTAAACAGCTTAATCTTGATCCCCCTTTCTATCCCTGCCAATTACCCATACCGTCATCTCATTTGCACAAAATTTCATTATGAAATATCCTCCAGAAATTTAAGTTTTCAACACACACATCATATGTATAACATATGTATGTTGGTTAGGATTTGGGATGACGTTGATTCAGTTGAGCAGGAGGAGGCTGGGAGTTTTGTTCTCTCCCAAAAGTTTTGGAAACATGATGCGGAAAATTGTGCTAGAATTCGATGGCTGTTGATTACGAAAGGGAAGGTCAGAATGGGTATAATTTTTAGTGAAAACATTTTTCATGTGAACCCTACATGCATTTCTGTATAAAAGCTTAGTTCTCTCCTCAAAACTTGCTGCTCTTGCTTGATGATGATGATGATGATGATGAGAGAAAGGGGGACAAAGAACAAAAGGGCAGAGGCGTTCTACCAGTGATAATAATATAATAGCATGAAATACTCGGAATCTGCCATTTCATTTTATGTAAAACACCATCAACGCCATGCACAAATACCTTCCATATCCTCTCCCTCTCTCTTTCTTCTTGTGTGTGAATCAACCATCATGCTAAAAACACATTTTTACTGTTTCTAAACGTTTGTTCCGTTTTTCCTTGCATCTAAAACGTGGCACGTTACAAAGTAAAGTTTTTCTCAGAAAACTCTGCCGTTGCTACACACACTATGGAATGTGTTTTGTATTTGAAGCGTGTGCATGTACAAAGTACGTATGTGAGAGGAAGAGAGTGGAGCATGAGAAATATGGTGTGTCGGAAGTCAAGCTCTGAGCTTCATGTCTCAGCCTTTTTTTTCTCTCCGTCGTTGTGAATAATTTTGTAGCCTCACCAACTCATTCACTCATGAGGGATCCTTTACTCTTGATTATGGTGGATGGAGTATTATTATTTCAAAGCTGGTTTCTGAAACAGCATAATTGTTTCTCATCACTTTTTTCCATCTCATAATGATATTCGGCTTGGAATAAAGTAAACCTTTTTTTCCGTCGGCTTCCATCATTTCCAAGGCATAAAGTTTCCTTGTCAGTAGTCCCTTCCTCTTTCTCTCTCTTTCACTCTGAGAGTCCAATTAGCTTGAACAGAAGAGACGAATTCTCCTGGGGAAACATTTAGCCGAAAAAAAAGAGAAGCAACATATTTTCCGAGAAGCATATCCTGGTAGGCATGATTATGTGCTGGGGCTACAGTGGCGGTTTATGAAAGAAGAGGAGTTAATGCACATGAACATGTCGGTCTTTCTCTCTCTCTTTTTCTCCTTATCCCCAAAAAATAGACGGAAGTTATGCATACATTCATCTTTGTGTGTGTGTGTGTGTGTGTGTGAGTATGCGAGTCTAAGAAAAAGTGTATCTATTAAATTCATACAGTTTCTTTTTCGCTAGCCCTATTTATGTCTACAACACGGATTGCATTGTAATTTTTAGCCTTTTTTCTCTCCTTTCCTTTCCTCCTGCAAAAGACACATGAGATATAAGTTAGGACTACGGATTTTCTGTTCTGTTTTTGGTACTTAGTGATCCTAACATGCTACAAATATTTCTTGATTTTTTTCCCATCTTGTTTCTATCCTTTCTTCACAAGAAGTACTCAACATTCAAACCGTTTTTTTACTGGCATGAAAAACAAAGTTTTTCCTTTCCTCGTCGTCATCAAAAAGTAGTAAAAGTGAATGCTTTTCTTATTTTCCATCTTATTATGGAAAAAAGGAAAGGGTTCGTTACTTTCAGCTTATTTCCTCTACTTGAGAATCATAAACGTGTGTGGATGGTGATGTGATGTTTTATAATATCTCAACTCTCATTTCATTACATTTCATCATTTAAAAAAAGATGAGACATTTCATTCCTACAAAAACAACAACTCTCAAATGGCTAAATTCCTCAAAAAGTTATAAGCAACAATTGCCCTTTCATCTCTCCAATGAACTGGCTACATAATATGAAACAATAAAAGAGTACGAAAACATTCCAACCTTTTAACCAACTCAAAGTCACCTTGTTTTCCCCCTCTCTCTCCATTTTTCCTTTTATTACCTTTTATTTTTTTTGTTCTATTTTGACTCATCCTCTTTTAAATGGTATGCGTGGTAGGCTGTTGGCCGCACATGTATGTTTTTTTGTATGATTTGAAAATATGCGAAGCCAAATTAATTTGAACCGGATGATACAAACCTTCCCTATAATTTTTGAGAGTGCAATTGCTATCCCACTGTACTCAGGTAAAAACAGAATTCTAAAAAAAGGTTTTTTGGTTGGAAATGGAATTTTTAGTCTTTTGTTATTACCTACCTTTTTGCAAAATGGTTGATATTACATCCCCATTCTACTTTTTGCGAGGATATGCATGAGCCATGAGCAGCCCACTCTGTTGTAGAGGAATGTTGTTATTGTGTAACTAAAGTTAAGTACGGGCGACTCGTTTTTATGATTCTCTTTATATTTTCAAACTGGGAATCGAACTGGAAAATAAAAAGTCAACTTTTATCTTCTCCTCATGTACTTTTATCCGTCCCTTATCCTCATCTCATCTTTTCATGCTATATTAAGCTTACCCTCCTTAAAAAACACGATGAGAATATGGAAGGACAACAAAAATCTAAAAGTGAGATGGAGGAATAGGATCAAGGGTTGGTTGAGGTCATACATAATTCCAAAAAAATGGAGGGTTTTTTCCTCTCTCTCATATCCATATCATTTGCTCCTCCCTTTCACCTTTTCGACTTTCCACCAGATTTATTTTTTTTGTTTAGGAATACAAACAAGAGGTAATCCTCAAGATGATGCATAAAATGGAGAGAGAGAGAGAGAGAGAAGGTTTGAGTGGGAGCAGAGCAGATATGATAAATTTCTTGTGAAAAAAAGGAAACCCTTCCAGCTCCCACTCTCTCTGTTGTGAGTTGGAGAGTTAGAAAATGATGATGAGTTGACGGTAAGGTGAAGTACACAGGAATTTACGATAATCACCTGACATGGTAAGGGAGGACTTGCCAAGTACGACCCGAAAAAACAGTGGGAATTGGTCAAATGAAGTCACTCCGACTCTCACTTTCTCTCCCTAGTTGTGTTGTTTTTTGGGTAATGTCCCCTTTTGAAACCGCTTTCACCACACCGCACCACTACACACACGAAACCACCACCGATGTTCGGAATGGTTTGCAGAGGCTCCTGCTCGTAAATAACATTTAGGTATCCCTTTATACCGACCATTATAGTCGAAACCAAATGCGACAAACAACAATCTCCAGCTCTCTCAACAAATATAACATTACAATAAGTATAATACAATGGAATACAAAGCTAAAAATATCGTTGCACACACACACACGGCACTACTCCTCTCTCTCACACACAAGCACACGGAGGGAGAAAAAAAAGTGGGAGAATCTACTATTTATTACGATTGCTAAAAGAACAAGACTCTTTTTTATGCTCCTTGTTGTGTTCTCTTCCGTTGTGCTGTGCTCGTTTCCTTGTGACCTCTGCATCTTTCTCCTGCTTGTGTAAGTCGCTCTCTGGTGAAAAGTTGAATTAGTCGTAATAAAGTGTGTAGTTAGTATGCAAGTGGCATCAATGGTAGTGACAGGTGGTGAGATGGTTTTTCTTTTTCCACTCTCTCTCCATTTTCTTACCGTCTTTCCGTTCTCGCCGTTTCTTTTCACTCCTTTGGGTTTCTCTTGAGCTTGGATGAAACAGTGAAATAATGGTAACATGATATTTTTTAGCTGGTACATCTTATACATGTATTTTCTGTTAGTTTGTCGTCATCCTATGATCAGTTGTTACATCTAGTGGTGATTTTTCAACAGGATTCCTTTCTCCCCTTTTTCCTACTTGGGGAAAGGACAGTCTTGTAAAGAAAAATTGCTCCCTGTCATCACCAAGATTAAAGTCTTTAGTGGCTAATTATGGAAATTTAAAAAAAGTTCCTGTTCAAACTTTCACGTGTTTAGAACAAATTTTTGGGAATGCCTAATTGAATATATCGTGTTTGCATCTCATGTTTCACAATGCCCCAATTCCCTAAATCTGAATGGAACCCTGATTAATTTGCGTTTCAAAGGTGGAGACCAGCAAATAGAAGATAATTAGAGCTCGACTTTGCACACAACACGTTAATACATAGTTACTTTAACTCGTTAGTTTTTTTTGCATTCACACGTACTAGTAGAAATAGAAACAGAATGTTTTAAGGGAGAATCTGAGATGGTTGCTAATGTTGGTGGGAATAATGAGACGAGATTATACATTACACGTGTGTCACTTGTATTAGTTAGTCGAGAGTCGAAAATGCACCCAAAAACTTATGTGTTAAAACTCCAAACAAAATGGGGGAGATGGATACATCCCGTGAATCAGTTAGTGATGTGATCGCCTAGGATATTTCTTCTTTTTTTCTGGTTTTCCTGACTCGTTGTCGTCTCTCCTTGTTTTCTCTCCATGTGTTCAACTCTCTTCACTCAAGGGAAAACAAGGAGAAGAGGAAGAGGAGAAGAAGTGAGAGCAAAAGAAAAAATCAAAGGGAAAAACCATTAAGATTTCCATCAATGAAGTGGTACACTTCCATTTCCACCACCGTCTTTTCCTCTCTCAAGAATATTGTGCTTTTTTTCAATCCAGGAAAAGAGTAAGAAAAAATGTCAACATCATAGAAACACAGAAGATGGAGAGAGAGAGAGAGAGAGAGAGAGAGAGAGAGAGAGAGAAAGAGAAACGAAAAAAATTGGTAGCAAATAAATTGGAGTTGAAGTTGAAGTACGTAGTTGTTCTATGTTTTCCCCTTTTTCTCCTGTTACATGCATAAATGTTGTCGTCTTGTTACGGTTTTCGTCAACCTTCTAAATAAATAAGTAAGTAGTTGGAAGAAGGAAAGGAGAAACCAATTTCAACATGGGGGAACAAAAAAGTTCACTTCAAGAAACAAAAAAATAGAAAGGATTGTGTGTGATGCAATTGCAATTGGGTTCGGACAATTTTGTTTGACCAACGGCTCATCAATTTGTAGATGGCAAGTTGGTAATTGCAACATCGAGAAAAACATTTTGAGTACAAAAACCAGAAAACAACAAAGTTATTAAATTTAAAAGTTTTACAATGATTGAGTAACATAATCTTTCCCTATTCTTTTAAATCTCTCTTTTTGTTGATGGTGCAGAACAAGACAACATTCATTCGGATTGGAGTTTCTACAACTTTATGCTTTTATTGTAGTGTTTTAAATTTTTATTTTTTTAAAAAAAAACCTAGTTTTATTACAAAATGTTTTAAAATTTTGTTTGGTGGTGCACAAGAGAAAAAATTTGTTTAAGAAAAAAAACTCGAGAATTGGAATACTCAACAACAAATTTGCATTTTGTTTTATTTTTTGCATTATTTCAGAGACTGTCGGGTGGTTAGAGATCCACAAACCCTTAAATCCAAGGGCTATGGGTTCGTTTCATTTGTCAAAAAATCGGTAAGTTATTACAAACCAAAAAAAACCAAAAAAATTACTGACTTTTATTCCTATTATAAAAATCTTTTCTTCTTCTTCCATTTCTCTTATAATAATATATATACTGCATCCCTATTAAATATATATCTATATTGATACCATTCATTCATTATAATAATACTATTTTAGACGTAGTTTTTTGCTTGGAAAATCTTTTAGCCCAATCTTTCTATTTAAAAAAAGAAAAGAATATCAGGCAACAACAAAAGACAGGATGATGAAAATGAGAAAAGAAAAAAGCAATGGGATGGATGTACAACGCAAATTTCTAGAAAGCAAAAGCATATTCACATATTTTTTTCATTATTTGTTGATTTACAGGAGGCTGAAGCCGCGATAGCAGCGATGAACGGCCAGTGGCTAGGAAACCGTAGTATCCGAACCAACTGGGCGACGAGAAAGCCTCCGCCACCGAAAAGTGAAGGTAAGATGGAAAGTATGAAAGAAATAAAACAATTTTTTTACAATCTCTCAAGCTTTATCGCTTTAATTGAGTATGCTTGCTTAAACATTAACACATACACACACATGGAAAATAGAACAGAAGTCGAAATCATGATGACACGAGGATGTGCAAAAGATTTTCTCCTTTTTCCCCTCACTCTCCTTCTTTTGTTTCTCTCTCTCTCGCTATCCTTTCCTCCAAACTCGAAACCGTTTTCACACCCACTCGAGTCATTATGGAAATTTGGTAGGCTTTGTTAGGCAATGCACGCTGCAGGTGGGCTTGTGTGCCTTATATCATCATTCTCGTATATTTTTTTGAGAATGTTCACGCATTGACGACGCGAGAATTACTGTTATTTGTATTCACGTTGGATTACGCTGACTGACGGTGAATGCGAGCGGAAGAATTTTTGGTGGAGAGAAAGTCTCAAATCTAAAGCAATATGAGGATGAAATGCGGTATGTCTATGTGTGAAGGAAAAAAGGCTTACAAACTCCAAAGTCATTTCTGTTCTGTATGCAGGAGCAGCATGGTGTATGGTGAATGTGAATGGGAGTCATATTACCTATTCCTCCTCTCTTTCAAAATACATAGGAAACGAGTGACTTTTTTTGTGAATGGGTTATAAAGAGAAATAACAGGGTAAAATGATACTGAGGATGATTTCTGTCACATGTATTTTTATTGGAGAATATATATTCATACATTTATCTTAACGTTTTTTGTTTGCTACTCCACATTTTTATCATCAGAAGAGAAGACATGAATGTGTGATATTATATGTACATATGTATATCCAATGATAAAGTCTATCAACTACCAAAAAACCAACCTCCCCAAGAATGGTGCAATGCTGGGTTTTTACGAGCAATTTTGTATACAATTCCCATTCCAAAAAAGGGTTGTTTTTTTCTCCTTTGCTACTTTCATGCTGGAAAGCAAGTCGTGTGGAAGGGAATATGTGTACATTATGTAGTTTCATGTATGATGATAAATACGTTAACTTGTTTCGTATTGTTTTTGTTATTTCTCCATTTTTTAAACTATGTTTGTTCTGAGCCGCCTCTCTCTCTTTCTTTCTCTCTCTCATCCTCTTCCTCTTAGGAAAGAGGAGCCGAAGCCGGTTCCGCTACTACTACTACTGACTGCTAAGCTAGCACCAGAGTGCGGCTCAGTTTTTGCATTTCCACCCATGCATGCATGATATGATGATGTGATGGTGGATGGAACTGTTTATGCCTTGAAGCAAATAATATAATCGAGAAGAGCAGCAAAAGCAGAGCCTTTTTCCCTATGCTGTTGATGATAGTGATAGCGTTTTGATTCTCTGGGTTTTTGCATATTTTAAAAGTGAAAGAAAAAGCACCAGGGAAAAGAAAAAGCAGAGATGAATATACATTCATACATACATAAATGTATAATAATATTCTACATATTTATCTATATATCTCTTGCAAAATCCCAAGCTAGTAGTAGTAGTACCTATGGTGGAAGCACACACTCGAAAAATTTATGGTGAGTGCAAACAAATAAGGGGAAAAGGCAAAGTGGAGTGCTATATCATCCATGCATGATCATGACGATGATGATGATGCATTCAACTTGGTTTATCCACTTAGCTTCCATTTAAAAGGAATACTAAGATACATACATTCATTTAATATTATGTATCATCCATACTTTTTACTCATAAAGCAGTAGTAGTTGGTTGCATGCATGAAATGGTTGTTGTTTTTTTTTCACATATAAAATGTTGCTGACTAAATATTTTTTCTTTTCCTTTTCTCGCTTCAACTTGCCAAAAAGATGTGTATCGTTTCGTTTTGTTTGTATATGAGCAATGCTCCTGTTATTTTTTTTAAAAAAATACAAAATATGTGTCTACATTGTTGTCGCACCAGAGTAAAAAATAACTTGGCTTGTTCTTGTTTAAGATGATGATGATGATGATGACGATGTTGCACTTACTTTGAGTAAAAGTTTGGGGAGGAAAAATATTTTCCTAGCGTGAATTGGAATTGAATGTGCGTAGCTGGTAATATTTTTTTCAGTTTTTGTTTTGGTGTTTGAAAAAGTTGATAACGAGAGGATATGATTCCATTAGATATTCTTCCACTTAAAAGCTCCTCCTATTGCCTGTACATAAACGTTAAATCCTTTGTTGTAGTTTGTAGTCGACAAGGGAAGGAGAGAAGAGACAGAAGGAAATATGATTTTTGGGCCTCCTCCTCCTATAAAAGGAAGGATGAAACGGCATGTTTCAAATTACTTTTTTTTGCTCCCCATCTGCTAAATATGAAAATTGTCACATATTCCATTTCCATTTTTATTGCCAATTGTTCACTTCATATTCACATGAGAACTGAATTGTGCACACCCCAAACACATGCTACAAAAAAAATTGGATGAGTCAGTTGGGAGAATTTGAAGAAAAAATATCTTGTGCTTTTCCGACAACACAATTATTATAAATCCGGCTTTACTTTTAGCAAAACCAATGGTGGTGCAAATTATACAAGACTCACAAGCTGCAGCCCTCAAATATTAATATCATGTTGCATAGAAACAACAAAAAGTAGAAAGTAAAAATGAATTTCCACAAAACAAATATAATTTGATGATATGATGATCAGAAAGAGAAAAGTAATGTTTCTAAGAACAAGTTGAGTTAAGTCTATCATTTCATTCTACCCATCATCTTGATCAAACAGATAATTTGGAAACACAAATCCTTTAATACATTATTGTAATATTACGTACTAATGCTGCTACTACTCCTACCAATAATATTATACCCCTGAAGTGTTTGATTCCCCCTTTTCATGTTATCTGAATCATCTTGTTTTACGTATCAATTTTAGAGTTGCATGTTTCCATTACACATTAAATGGGATCCATGATCAGATAATATTATTGAAGATGATCAGAAGGAGAAAGTTTTTAGTAAGAATAGAACACTAACAATTATTTTGAAGAAGAGAGAGAAGGAAAGGAAGGAGGAAGGAAGACAGGGGATACGAGACCAGTTGCGGTTTTCGCAAGAAGGATAGGAAAGGCGGTGTTGATTTCTTTTTGGTTCATTAGCTTACTCACACATGCACACATTTCATTCTACGCTCCTGCATTAAATAAGAGGGAGACTTTGTTTGTTCCTTATGATCAAATAATTTCACGAGTCAGCCTTCACCAATCCAATCCAACAACACGAAGGAGAGTAAGGACTTGCACACACACACATAAGATGCAGAGTAATATTATTACATGTTTCTTACTTTGTTGGTGTGTTGTGTTGTGCACTTTCACCAACCACCACACCAATTTTAGCTGGATTTTCTCTACCAATATGGTTTAGAAGCGGGTGATATGGTATAGTATAGTAGAATATCATCTACACACATATCAGTTCACATTACCCTCTTCGCTCAACCGTCCCAACATATTCGCATGCATGATTGTGTTGAGCATTATTGCAAAAACTTGTTTTCTACGGCTGTGATTGCGAGGAATAAATATGGATTGAGTGAGTGAGTGAGTGGGGTATCCATGCATGCATGCACGCATTCATCATGACATGCAGTTAAATCGATGAAGTTATTATATTTCTAGTTCCTTTACTGGGGCTCCAATGGTGATTATAAATCAGAGCTATTGAAATGAAAACCTCCACCACCACCACCACCGTAGAGCGTCATGGTAGACAGGTGGAAAGGCAGGCATGCAGACAAACAAGTCTCAAGACAGGGCTGACAAGGAGAGGGGAAAACTCACTTTCTTCCTCGCAATTTTCACTCTTTCTCATTCCTGCTCAGCTCACTGGTTGTGTCACTCAATGTGAAAAATAACGCTCCCACTATTTTGACTACTCTATATTGTAGGAGCAATCTCACTTCACACTATTAAACAAACTCGATATAATATACATAAAATACAATACAGAGTTAGTTTCCCCAAATATTATGTTGTTTTCTCCTTTTTTGAACATTTGCTACAGTTCTCTTTCCCCTTTCAAAACATGATATGTATGAGCTGAAAATGAATGATATTTCATATAAACATTCACTCTATTGCCATTCATACGCCACGTGAATTATATTATTTTTTTTTTGTTCCACGTCTTATCTCAAATTCCGCTTGCATCAAAGAACATAAAATTCATACATGGGAGTTTGCACAGTTGTTCTCTTAATTTTATGCATGTTTGTATGTATTTAACCGTCTCCGTTTTCCCTTGTACATTTTAATAGTTTCCCTAGAAGCGTCTGGAGTAATATAACATACAAACACACACACTAGCACTCAATTCAGTGGGGCTCATGAATCATAAGAGAAAAAAAGTTCATTTGTGATTGCACGCAATCCCATGTACTACTTACCAACTAATCGTCAGTAATATTCGGCTCATGCTCAGCCTAAAAACCAACACGACTGATATCAAAAAAATTCAGCCTGAGTGGACCAAATACAAACAAAAGGAAAAGTATGCATGCACCTAACAAAAAAGTTTTTGCTGTTTCTAAAAGCCCCCTTTTTCTCTTACTCTCATCTATATTTGGTGGGCTGACATGGGTTTTGTGTACACTCTCCTGTTGTTGATCGCTGGAGATTATCGTAAATGATAATTGTTTGTGAGTTAGTGAACTCTCTCTCTCTCTTTCTCCTATTGCTCTCCAGCTCCCAAAACCAGCAACCTCCTTTGCATATTAATTTAGTGGAAGGGACAAAGTGCGGAAAATTACGGGAGGCTAATCGATTCTGCATTTCCATAATGAATGTAGGTCTTCAAGTCTACAGAGCTGCTACAATCTAAATACAATCCTTGTTTTAAATACAGTTCGTTACCTCCTACCTCCTCTTCCAGAGCTCGCTGCTCCCTTTTATTAGAAGTGAAGGATTTTGTATGGAATCCAAAAGGGAGGGTGAACCCTTTTCATTCTCATGTGTTGAAAAGTCATTGGGAAAGAAAGGGTAGAAAAAAAAGATGTTTTGCTACGATTTTCCATTTATATATCATCATCACATCATGATGAAATGAATGTTTGTAATGTGTGAGCATTTTAAAGTTACTTTGTGTTTTTATTATAAAATATACGACGACATCACATTTCCATTTCCACATTCTAAATGCCTCCTCACTCTCCTTTGCTCTTGCACTCCGTACTCTCTGCCTCTTCTCTTTGAAGGTGAGAAGGAGTGAAGATAATGGGAAAATGGGGTAGGGATGAGAAATGTAGTATTTTCTTGGGACCTATAAACACATCACTTTGTTGTTGTCATTTCATACATATGTACATTATCTCTTTTTTGCATAGAAGGGAAAGAACAAGGTATGCAAAGTACATGAGTATTCCACTAGCACAACCACCACCACCCGCAGAAATGAAATGTAAAAACGAGTGAGAGTGTTTGGAAGAGAGAGAGAGAGAGAAAGGGGAAATAAAGAAAGTGGCAACTTTTTGAATGTTTCTAGAGTTTCAAATTACATGTGCATATTTTATACCTATCTATGTTTCTACTTGTATCATCCCATCACATCACATCGCATTGAATCACCAACCCAAAAGAATATTCTGGATAAAGCTTAGTCCTTCCTCTCACTTGCTAAGCTAGAGCTGGAGATGGGGCGGTTGGTTCTTTAGGTTGGAGGAAGAGCAAACGGAGCTATTTTTTACTCTCGTTATTTTTTTCCCCTTGAATCATAATAATAATGATAATAATGGCCTATTCACATTACATATGAAATGGAAAAGTTACTCCTTTAGTGGTGATGATGGGGACCTGGGACAGAAAGAGAGAGAGAGAGAGGAGATGACGACACTTTCTTTTTACATATTTACACAGATACTAAATAATATGTTCATGAGGACATTCATTCATTCATGTAGTCAGTTTGCTACTCCTATGAATTCACGAGAACCAGCTTCTTCTTTCACTTTATTTTCAAAGACTGGGAGGCAACTAAGGTATTCATATGGTAATGTGTTGAAAACTGAAGGAGACAAAAATTTCCCTTGATTCTCTCCCTCTTCTTCTTCTTCTTCTTCTTCTCTTGCAATAGAAAATAGAATAGTAGTCAGAGTAGTGGCTGGTGATGATGATGTTGGTGATTGTGTATATTTTTAGTTGAGCAGTCTAGTCAAGTCGCGAAATGGAGAGAAAGATTTGCGATCCTTCCTTCCTTTTTCTTCGAACACTCTTCTTACACGAAAAAAAATTATAAAATTGGGGTATAACCAAAAAGGAAACTAAAGAAAAGGGGTATATATACATACTTGCATGCACATCCATTCCCATTGAGTTTCCCATGTGAAAGAAAGAGAAGAGTCGTTTCCCTCATCCGTTTTCACTTCCTTGTACTCAACTCATCTCCTCTCCTCCATCCACTCCACTCTCTTCTTCCTCTCTTTTCCTTGTCTTCATCCTCATCCTCTCTTTTATCTCTTCATGTACATAATATGCTACTTACGATGGAACGACTTAAGTTATATATTTTTTCACTAGTTTACATTAAAATCTCATCATCATGTCTCTTTTATTATAGTTGTGTCCTTGTGACTATCTCCGTTTTTTGTTTGGGTTGACAGAAATATATGTAGCTATTATTCGGAGAGTAAATAAAAACAACTTTTCTCCTCTCCTTCCTCCTCTCCATTATGTCCGTCCGTTTCAGGCCTGCTCCTTTACAAACGAAAATGATAATAATAATAAAAACCTTCTGTTTCTAATTTTTTTCTTCCTGTGTGTGTTAGTTTTGCTCATGACGCTGTATCACGCTCTTGCCAATCATAGCCAAACCATGCTTTTTGGACGCAATTAATGATCTTGTTTCATTTGGATTTTTAGGCAACAGTAAGCAATTGACTTTCGATGAGGTGTACAACCAGTCAAGTCCAACGAATTGTACTGTCTACTGTGGTGGTATTACAAATGGGCTCTCCGAAGAGTTGATGCAGAAAACCTTTTCTCCCTTTGGGCAAATACAAGAAGTCCGAGTGTTCAAAGACAAAGGATATGCTTTCATAAGGTGAGTCTCGTACAATGATTAGGATTTAAAACAAAGGGAATCAGAAACGGGAAAATAATCATTTTTTATGCCAATATTCTTAGATAGGAAAGTGGAAAAGGAAGTGAAGCCTTTCTAGTTTCATGTGGTTTTCTTCGATATTGATACCCTAATAATAATAATAATAATCTTCCATTTTGTCGTCTGATGATAAAAATGATACTGTTTTTTTATTGGGATAAGACGGTTGCATTATCTTAGCACAAAAGTATTTTTGTTCGTTTAGTTGCTGAAGTAGCAGAGTTGTGTGATTGGTTTCGGTTTCAGCTTCAGTTCCCAAGAAATTGTTTTCGTTTAGAGAAAGAGAAGGTGATTATTTAGTTATTTGTTGTTGACGACAATGCTACACGATAAGTTTTCTGTGCACGTTCTCACTGCAGACTGCAGTATTGAGAGAGAGAGAGAGGCTAGATGTATAGGACATACGTGATAATCTGTGAGGTTGCTTCAACTTAGTTGAGGTGGCATAGCCAAGTAGTAGAGAGAAAGTTATTTTGTAATCGGAAGGTGTAGTGTTACACGATATGATAGTAACTTGATGCGCAAAATGTGAGACGTGCAACCTTATTTCTTTTGGGGTTAAAAAGGGGGAAAAAGAGGCTTCATGTAGTTTATTTTCAGGAATAAGTACGTAAGAGGAATGATGCGACGGTGAGGATAATCCTATTGTTTCCTTGTGTCTCCTTTTGTATAGATTTGCAACTAAAGAGTCCGCAACTCACGCCATTGTGGCTGTTCATAATACCGAAATCAATGGCCAGACGGTGAAATGTTCGTGGGGAAAGGAAGCTGGAGACCCTGCCAATGTGTCAAGTCAAGTATCCACTGTGAGTTGAACAAGCCATTGACAATATTTATAGTGCTTTCAATCGCAGAAAGGTGAAACAAGGAGTTAATTGTTGACAATTTCGTTTGTTTATTTTTTTCTAGCAACAATACGGTTACGGTTCTGTTGCTGGCGCACAATATCCTTACTATGGTCAACAAATGGGGTACTGGTATCCACAAGGCTATCCCGCTGCAGCCCAAATGCAAAATCAAGCATTTCTACAAGGCATGCAAGGGTATTCCTCCTATGGAAATTATGGATATCAGCAGGGTTTCATGGGGTAGGAGTGATAATTAGTTTGTTGTCTGTAGTCATGATCTAAATGTTCAATCAATATCTCTTCGTTACTTTGATTTAACACAGAAACGTGGGAGCCATGCAAGGAATGACCACCTGGGGCCAAGGAATGACTGGGGGAGCCACTGCAGCCACTCAACAGATGACAGGGGCCGCCGCTCAGAACGCTGCTGCTGCAGCTGCCGCAGCGATTCAACAGCCAACTGCTGCCGCTGCTGCTGGCATGATGGCTGCTGCTGCATATCCAATGCAGCAGTTCCAGGTGTGAGGATATTTATAGTAGCCAACGATCATTCAATAATATGAAAACAAATTTGCTGATCATTTCAAAAACAAGAAAAAACAAAATCCATTTTCAAAAAAATTTAAAAAAAACAATATATACTTATATATCTAAACTACGGCAAGAATAGAATGGTCAACAAAAAACGAATAGAAAAGGGGGAAGAAAAGTGTCGTTACTATAATGACTTCAACAAAACACTAAAAAATATAATATATATTATTATATACACCTATATGTATATCCTTGTTTCTGAATTTGTGTGTGTAGGCGCAGTGACGTTTAATGGAGGCTTAGACTGATGTTCCAGTCATTCATATTGACTCGCTGAGTTTGTAAAACTGATAAGTTCGTCGCAACTTCTGTAGTACGGGATATGTGTATAAAAATTGTAAAGAGATATAAACCTCTAACCCAAAAAAAATAATAACTTGTTGGTTAAATGAATGAAAGAAAGAAATTTGAGAGGCAAAAAACATACTAAATAACTTTGAGAGAAAGAACAGGAAAAAGCACGTAAATATTACTGACTACCGTACACTGATGATGTTTTGACATCTTGCTCATCATGAACTAGTTTTGTATTTATTTCATGATGCTAAAGAAAGAAAGAAAAAGAAAAGGAAACAAATATGAGGGAGAAAAGGGAAAAAAGTCATTTGTTTTATATAATTGCCAACTACTGTTTTCTCCTCGGATGAGACTAAAAGTTTTAAAAAGCGAAACAATTAATATGAACATTTAAAATCAAGATACATACCTACATACTACAACTACATACATACATACATTACTACGGACGACAAATAAGAGAAAGAAAAAGAAATACTACTACATTATAAAAAAATAACTTAATTTAGACAGCAAGGAAAAATAGGGGAGAAGAAGAAGAAAAAAATCAACAAAAAATTATTTATAATAAAGATAAAGTTAAAAAAATAATTATTTAAAAAATAAACCTGCTGCTTCGGCGCATTTCTCGAAAGACATAATGGGATTTTTTAGTGAAGAGCTTCCGTCAACCGGTTGTTCTTCGAACGAGAGATCCACAATTTTGTTAAAAAGTAATATGATATGGAAATATATTTAAGTAGTTAGTATTTAATAAAAAAAATATACTATTATTATATGACTACTGAATAATTTTTTGTGTATGTTAAGTATGTTAGAGTATAAGATTTACTACAAAAAAATAAATTGTGTACATTCATAAATTTAAAAAAAAAGGAATATAATTATGATATGATGAAACAAGGCAAAAAATGTATATATATTACATACATAACATACATACATACATACTGTTATTATTGATATTGGTGATGATATGATGAGCAATGGGGATGATAAGTGGTATGATATGATGCTAAACTACGAAAAAAATGTGTAGGTTTTTAAGCACGTGAAAACAAAAACTAGAAGGATGCTAAAAAAATATTATGTTGTGAGTGCATGAAAAAGGGCCATAGTTTTACTTATATGATGATGACATCGTTATCCGTGTGTAGATCATCGTTAGGTTCTTTAATTAGTGTGAACAACATACATTTACATTACATGATTATCATCATCATCATCATCATCATCATATATTTTATATCACAATCCAATCCTGCATCACATTTTTATTAGTCTTGTTATATAAAAAAGGAACTCTTGTCATAATGATTTTGAGCAGGGAAGTTGTAAGTGAAAAGTAACCCAAAAAACATCGATGATTACATGTATTACAATAGATTTCTTTCTTTCTTTTTTTCCGTAGCTTTCTCTCTAGTTCATTTTTCCTTGAGTTTCGATTGAGTGTGATCGTGTTAAGAATGGCTGATAATTATTATTAGGATGAGGATAAATTTGTAAGCATGTTCTCTACTTATATTAGCTTCCGGATCCAGGCCGAGAGAAAAGAAGAATTAGGTTTTATTTGTATTTGGATGTTTGTGAGAGAAAGAGTTGTAAGAGTATAAAAACTATAATACAATGTTGATAATTGATTACCATATCGGCTGAGGATGTAAAAAAAAGGGTTAATCACTCACACACACATGTTTTTTTTGTTTTCTAGTGAGTATGTTGTAGGTTGTAGGTTGAGGAAGCAAGTTGTAAACTGTACTATTATTGTACTGAATTATGTACTTGTAGATGATCAAACAATGAAAAAGTGAGAAGAGAGAGATAGAGATGATAGATGATGATGATATGATACATGAGATGTTTATAAAAACTGGTAGATGAGACTTATTTCTCCACATTTTTTTCTAGCTAGAACAGTGAAAAACAACCTCAGCCGATTGATGATGATAATACTTATAATGGTACATAAATGATGATGATGATGACATAAAAAAACTATTTCATAATTTAGATATGATGATTACAGGAGGGGAAGGAAAATGGGGATGAATTTGTACTTTGTAATCTTGTCTATTCTCAAGAAAGAAGAGTAATATGTGCTTAAAAAGTATTGTTGTGTGAGTATGGATGTATGTTTTGAGATTTTTTTTTTTGAAAAACAAACAACAACTTCAGAGTGGAAAGAAAGCACACTAGGTAAAAAAATCAGGAAGGAATACGTGTACGTGTGTATGAATTGATTACTAAAAACCAACTAGAAGTAATAAAATTTTAAAAACAATGATTTGATAAGGTGTAGCTCTAGTGCATTAGGTGGTACTAGGTGATAAAAAAAATACATTACTACTCATGTACGGTAACAAACAAAATGAAAGACTAGTTGTAGAAACAAGAGAGAGAAAGAGCGTGTTTGTAATATATATATTATACTATCTATATCGTAGGCATTTAGAAGGTAACAACTAAACCTAAGCAAGGAAATAATAATAATAAATACACAAGCTGTAGAGCTAAGAAGAATTGACTGACACTTGACAAACGTAGAGTGTGAGTGAATGAGTGAAATAGATGATGAGATAGACAGGTAGGTAGGTGGATGATGTGTATGAGAGCGGATTTGATATTCTTCTTCAAAGAGAAAAATTAAAAAATAGCTTCTGACATAAAAAGGAAGAAAGT
This sequence comes from Orchesella flavescens, assembly GCA_964034955.1. Taxonomy (NCBI): domain Eukaryota; kingdom Metazoa; phylum Arthropoda; class Collembola; order Entomobryomorpha; family Orchesellidae; genus Orchesella; species Orchesella flavescens. The sequence goes on along the minus strand of OZ035953.1, from coordinate 14,237,455 downwards.
GTAAACTATCTCCGCATATAATTTATATAATGGTCTCGATCCTAAAGTACTACAATTAATTAATTAATGTATTGAGCAAAAAGGAATATATGTTACTACCAATAATATCGCTACCCCCTTTTTTACTACATGATGATGATGAAAATGATTATTAATTAATAATTACTCAGATTCCGCATATTATGTAACAAGGATTTTTTTCTCTCACACATAGAGTGATGTTTTTTTTGTTAGGTTAAAAAAGTCTCAATGATTATTTGTTCCACGTAAGATGAAATGATGATGATAACTATGTAGCTTTGAAAAAAATGGAAATGTTTTAACACCGGTCAAGTAGCAGCAGCAAAATGAAATCCATATGAGCTGGAAAATATGCAGCGAATTTTTTTTAGTGATTTAGTCAATTTTGTTTCTGTTTTGTGAGTATTCTAAACTATTTTTATTATTATTATTAATTATGATTCGCCATCGCGTTACTTGTATTAGAAATAATGTCGTTTATGTCCATCACATCAAATCTTGAGCAAAGAGAAACCAACCAGTCATTTATTTTGTCCCGATTTTATTATGTTGTGGTTTAATTTGATACACTTTAAGTTTCTCCTCTGGTATGAGAATTCCCGTCAGGTTTATGGTTAGTTAGTATTAGATACGTTTTAATGCACTTGTTATAAGGCATGTACTTAGGTACTCAAGCAGAAAAAAACAATGGTATCCATTGGAAATGCTTCAAATTTTAAAAATGAAAACCTCTAATTAAGTCTGTACTGCTAAGTTTTAACAAAACATTTAACCGTCATTACAAGAGTCGTCGTCATCATCATGGACACACAATTTTTTGTGAGTTTTTTTTGTTTTTTGGCATTGAGTTTCACCATTGTTTTTTATTTTGTAAAAAATGAGAAACTAAATGTGCAAATCACTAGCGAAACAGTAATAATGATATGAATATATGATAAAAAATAGATAAATTTGTGTATAAAAATTAAATAGCAGCAAAACTGTGAATGTATGTAAGTTTTTTTTGTGGTGGTATATGGTACGTGGATATAAATGATAAAAACCCCAAAAAAATGAATAAAAAACATGATGATGTCGCTTCCACTGGAATATATAAGCGAGAATGTCAATTGTTATAAACGATAATGAAAAAAGATGTAATGTACTCAGTTAAGAAAAATCCGGAGAATAAATGGGACAAGTTCAAAAAAGAAAAAGTTTTTTTTTCAAAGTTCAACAAGAATTATTAGGATTTATTCAGAGGCACAAGTCATGATTATCGCTCATTCTTTTTTTGTAAAAAAATACGTTAAGTACACGGTATCATGGAATATTTTGTTAGTTCAATTTATGCTGAAGTGCACCTTGAGCAGAATAAATAAAAAATAAATTCCTTAAAATGTTTAAACAACAGAGCCTAGTAACAGGCGAAATCATCGATAAGCAAAACCAGTCCCATGATCAAGGCCATGTCAATCCCGGTCCCAATGTTGACATGGTAGGCATCTTCTCGAAATTTGTTTGCGGGTGGATTGTAGATCTGTGCGATTTGAGTGCCGCCTTCTTTCGGCTCCCCCAAGTAAACCTTAAGGTCCTTTACGTTGTGGTTTCCTTGAACCACTACTTTTTGGTCTTCTCCAGTCAAAAAGTCTTGGAAATCAAAGGTAAGTTTGGTGGTGAAGCTCAAGTGTTTCATATGGCAAACTCCAATCCTTTCATCTTTGGACTTGCTTTCTCCCTGACGAATATTGAATTTATTGGAAAATAGGGAATTCTTCATGTTAAAGTTGAGAACAGGGAGCCCAGTGGCAATTTCCACGAGTATCTTCCTTTCTTTAAAGAAGGACTTATTGCGACACTCGTAGATCAACTCATTTTTATTGATGTTGAAAATATGCCATAGTCCTTTAAACTTTAAAAAATTTGTCTCAAACTTTTTGCGAACAACCAGTGTTGTAAATTCGGTCGTGCAGTGGCGCTGCTTGGTCGCGCAAATCATCCCTGGAATGCAAGCCAATTGCTCACTACTCCCAAAAAGATTTTCGGTGATCCCACTTTCTTCATAATTAAATGGGACGTCGTCGTTTTGAGTACTTGCTCTACCAAAGTCCACTAGTCTCAGCATCTGCAAAAAAAAAAGATTTAAGAAACATATGTTAAACAGCAAGTTTTTAGCTTTCATACAGCACACCACATCAGCACACGTCATATCATATGCTAATTATACTGCTTAATTCGTTCCAATTTTGTCGAATAAGAAAAGCATTTTATCTTGGATGCTAACCTTGCTTTACTCTCTCCAACTGGGTGTCAATGCAGCAGTTCTTGTAGAGTTTGTTTCATACGTAACGATGAAACTGTGAATCAGCGCATGTAGCCCAATATTACCAAATCACATCAAAAGTCAAAAGAATCAGAAAAAAATTGGTATAAAACTTATAAAAAATGAACAAGATTTTAGAGAATGAAAGCCCACCCAGCCTCTTAACTCTCTCTAAGTGAATAAAGACGGGATGAGATTAGATGGGCAGCCAAGACGAGGACTCGACAAAGTAAACCAAATATACATAATATATGCACAAAGAATATGATGGGTAACTGTTGCATGTATATGATAAAGATCTGTGTGCTTGATTCATATAGAACAATAAATGCTAATGTTGCTAATACGCACAGATGAACCATAAGGATTTTCTCTCTGTGTAAAACCGTTCTTATAATGTTGCAAAACATAGATAGGATTAGTACAAAAGGAAGAGCAAGATCAAGAAATCTAACTTAAACACAATCCTGAGCTACATATGTACGAACATAGTTTCATAAAAGATGGGAATAGGAGAAGTGGTGAACATCATATTATTCTACATTTCATGTTTAATGTGTGTAAGTTAAGATTCCAAGTGCACACAGTCACAATTTCATGCATAGTTTTTATATACCATTAGCCTTAGCCCATATTGCAATCGCTTTGACAGCTCCTTGTCTTGTCACCAAAACTGGGCTGGAGCTCACATTCGAGTCAGATGCATACTCTCCGATATTTGCTGTCAACTCCTTGGATCTGCCTTCATAATAATGGTAGAGGTGTGAAGCTAGCCACCTAATTAAATGTATATGTATTGCGAATGCGAAGTTGGTTGGGGTATCATACACAAAGGCATTGTATCATGTACGTTCCACTCATACCAACTAGTCGCACGTAGGGTGAAGTATAATATATATTGAAGCATTTTAACAGTTGGATGCTGGCTTTCGTGATTTGGTACATGAATAGGACTTTCATAACTTGAGTAATATGATGATATAATGAACATGTATGCATGTGCATGGTTGGGTTTGGTTTGGTAATATCCATATACATTTTTCCGTTGTAAAACTCTAATTAATTTTTTTGGATGGCACTTTGTCTCCACAGCTATCGAGTTACGACTTTTCTTTGATCATCACCTCCAGTCCATTGTCCATTTTTGAATGTGGGCAGGTGTTTCTAAATTCCTGGAATCCTGAACTGCTAGGTAAAACTATAAGTACAAAGTACAACCCTGAAAACAATGACATTATAGTTTGCCAGTAAGATATAATATTTTTTGCTTGCATCAAAAGTTTGACAGTACCTCTCCTTGTACTTATGTATGTATTATTCCCTTTATATGACGAAGCATGCAACCCTTCTGAACCCATATTCATTTTTTAGCAAGCGAAGCAAATAATGGGCATTTGTTACCATCAACAGTCTCCGACACTCTTGTTATTCGGTTTTTAATCCTTAAGATAGTTAGTAATTAACTTTGGAAGGCAAAAAGGGCATGCTCGATGTAGTCATCAGATCAGTCTTTACTTTAGACAATCTTTCATTTTTGCAAAAAAGCACGTACACATTTTTTTCTGGAGTTTCTTACTGTACCCGTACCGTATGATCTGACTGAACCTATATGAGCAAGCATTTGACGTCGTAGTTCATACCTACCAAATGATTCATGAACTTTGCGTAATATGTAAAAGATAGTAGAGCGTAAAACAACACTTTCAGCTCCAGTTTCACCATTGACGTAATACTGCTTTTTCGTTCTCATTTTTTCGAAACGATGCATTCCCAGACGAGACCCACTTCATAAGTATTTTTTATATACAAATAAAATCATTGTCTTCAGTTGTCTATACTTTATCAACAAAAGCCATTATAAGGTGTCATTTATGTACATGCTTCATGAAAGTTGAATGACGCAGCATTGCCACAAACATTTTCATGCTACTAGACTCAAAGAGATCCCTATTATCATCATTATTACCCTATTTTTATGAAAAACATTAAATATATCAACTATTAGAATAAAATATCGAGAATTTCCATTCTATCGATAAATACATCTTTTGTAAAAAACAAAACAAATCGATAACGGGGATATTTCATGCGGGGTCCATTTCATTTCGGCATTTCCTTCTCATAGTATATGACAACTTTTTCAATGTATCATTCATCGTATGATAATGATGAGGAATGTGTAGTAAAAAAATCGTCTCCATGTAATTTGCTTTTTATTTCATACAAAATCGTGGTGTATATGTACATTACACTATAACCCTAAGAATAAAAAATCACAGTTTCGCCGTTTGCCTATACCTCACTATGATAATGCCTGTGTCACAAAGGTGAAATATTACAACGTTATTATGAGATCCACATCAGTTGCATTACGCGCTTTATTAACACCAAGAAAATGCTTCTGAATCATAAAACATACACTAAAAATATTTTACTGTTCATATTTCTTTTGCAAAACAAATTTTTGCATTGGTTGCAATTGTGAGCATGAAAAAATTCTTTATGATGCGACTGACATAAACAACTGACTAATGGATCCCATTGCTCTGGCTGCCTTTTTTCCTCAACTGGATTGTCCTTGTTAAACTTGCATTTGACTATTTCTACCATGTCCGTTACCAATTATGATCTTCCAAGCTAATCCTTTCGTACCTTTCGTAGTAGTAATGATATTACGAGACAGCATTTGAATTATGAGATTACTTAACATCTTCTTGTCTTTATTACAAAGTTTTATGAGCAAAGATGTGTCGATAATGATGGGTATAATGATGTTGCATGTGGGTTGGTTTTTGAATCGCTTGAAATACGAACCAAGCATATAAGTATATATACATAATATGAGCCTGAACATGAGCTGGGCCTATAATTGAATGTGATATTTGCTCACCGCTGGATATGTAAGAAAGTCACACATACACTTATATGTAAAAGATTGATATGGAAAAAAGCAAATCAAGACAACTGAATTTATACAGTCTGATTTTCTTTAGAGTTTTCATATTCAATGAACAAACAAAATATTATACACCGGAAAGGAAGCAAAGAAGACCGTGTCCGTTATCAGGTTTTCTATGGGATGACGAGATATGCAAAGTATCCAAAAAGCAGACAAATAGAAATCGTGGTGTAGGAATGCCTACATAAAGTGTATGAAATGAAGAAGCAATTAAGGAATTTAATATTTTTTCGTAACCTCTCGTTGAAACGAGTGCTCAAACGACGACATTAATCCGATACATAACCATTAAGAATCTTTTATAGAATAGGTTTAATAGTCTGTACTCTAAACCTCTCTGTCTCTTTATCACTTGCAACATAACCATGTATTTATGACGAATACACCGTACATGTCATATCATATCAATACCCGACCATGAGGAGTTGACGTTTTTCTGCTAACATAATTCGTCTTATGCATAGGAGCATAAACCACCACTACTACTACCACACAACGATTTCGTCATTGGAATCAGTTTGACAGGGAAGAACTTAACGTCAAGTACTTTTCTGATCACGTTCTACTTTGCAATTTCTTTATCACACATATTTTGACTGGAGTCTGAGTCGTACTGACGGCACTAGGAACCCTGGTCTCTGTCCAATTTTGTTAATAAAGGAGGCAACTTGAGATTTATTTTTGCTGCTTTCCTTAAGGTAAAAACACACACTATTGTAAATGTAACCAGCACTTTAATGTAATTACCTTCTCCGTTTTTATATGACTTTTTTATATTTGTTTCATCATTGTTTGTTCATTTTGAAGCTCATCTGTCATCACCAGTATTCAGGATGGATAGCCACAATAACCCTGACATCGAGATGACAGCGTATGGAGTTCGAAAGCAAGGAGGACGGACGTTTGACTGTGAAGTTTCTAAATCCGCAGAAGGAAAAGACTCGTTTTTAAACCTTTTCGGGATATTTAATGGGTATAACGGCGACGAAGCTGCAGACTACGCAAGAACCCATATAAAAACTCACATTGTCAGCCAGGACGAGTTTTGGTGCGATGATGATAATTCCATTTTCTCAGCAATACGCAAAGGTTTCATTAGCTGCCAAGACGGTATGTGGCATGAGTCACGCAACTGGCCTAGAACCTCCATAGACTTTCCTTCAATGTCGGGAACGGGAGCAAGCGTGGTTATGTTCACACGTGGAAAGATGTTCATTGGTCATGTTGGGGACTCCAAGATTATTCTTGGCTACAAGGATCCTAAATCCGGGGAGTGGAAGGCAAAGCCCCTAACAAAGGATCATCTACCAGGTGATCCATTGGAAAGGTATAGGATTGAGGCTGCAGGTGGCAGAGTGTGCGGCAAGGGGGAGGCGGCCAAAGTTATTTGGAGAAAGCCAAATTCGGCTCAATTGGGAGATGTGACACGGTCCGGAGTTACGCTTATCGAGGAAGTGCCCTTTCTCCCGGTTTCTCGCTCTTTGGGAGATCTTTGGAGCTACAACTATGAAAAGAGAGCCCACATCGTGACCCCCGTTCCAGACGTCACTGTTCATATAATACATGATACACCGCACTTCTTGATTCTGGGATCCAAAGGCCTTTGGAAGGTTCTCAGCCCAGAAGTTGCCGTCAATGTTGTGTCCCAATATTTGTGTGAAAGTGAGAGTGAAAAAGTAGTGCACAACAACCGTTATGCCACCTTAAAGTCACAGCCTTCCAAGAGACTTGTGAACTATGCTGTACAAAAACTACCATCGGAAAGCCTGTACCCTGAAATCATCTCTGCTGTTACGGTACTGATTAATCCTTCCATTCATTTCAAAAACCATTAATTTAGTAATTCACCAAGCATTTTTATTAAAAAAAAACATATTGAATCATCACCACCTTAAGTTCCAATCATAAACTAGGCATTTATTACCAAATTGATTATCAGGATTACATAGCAGGATCAAAATTAAATTATCAAGTTAGGTTATCATCATGGTACATCATTATCATTTCATTCAGGTTAAATACTAACATGATTAAGGAACTACTAAAAACTTGCACTGTTTGCACTATCACTTTAATTAACGGATTTGCGAGTGTGATGTGATAATATTTTACAAGCTTTGAGTACATGACTTCCTTACAAAAACAATAGAGTAATAAATTCCGTTCTAAAATTGATTTTTTTTTCAATCTCCTTTTTTTGTAACAAACTAAGACGGTATCTTGCGTGGTGGTTAGGTTACATGCATTTGAACTGACGACGTTATAACTACAATTACCTTGTGTTAAATATCTATGAGCTGTGTCTACATTACATAACTAGTTACTACTTTAACAATAAACGTTTATCTAGTGATTGACAATTATAGTTTTATTATTTTGCCTTGAGATAGCACTCCATTCATTTTCTTTTTTTTATAAGGTAGCTAAATTTTAGGTAAGGTTCCATGTCTCTTTTTATTGAAATGGCTGGTAATTTTTTTTGGTGATGATTAATTAGATTTCTATCTAATGTACATTACTGAAGGTAGTAACTATTTGTTTATGTATACATTACATTTTACATATATCGTAATGGTAAACCGAATAAGAATAATAGTTTTTTTCTTCTCGTTTTTCTTTTGTTTCTCTATCTCTACGTGTTTTTTAACATGAAAAGTTCATGTGCGTTTACAGTTTCATGAAAAAGTTTTTTTTTAAAGTTACATTTTATTAAGAGGAGCAAAAGGTGAATTATTATATAATATTATTTTTTCTTTCGAATCACGTCAAAGTCAAACGGAAACGAATTGTCATTTTCTTTAAAATACTTATGCACATGTACTTGATGTAAGTATTTAGATTTAAGATAGAGTAAGATATAGAGGTGTGGTATAATTATATTTACTTTCCCCATTATTTTCATGCAATACAATTTTTTTTTGTAAAATTTTTGTGCTGGTTGTAAACATACCATACATTTATAATTGATGAATGGTGACGATGATGATGGAAAGTTAAATAAAGTTTTCAAATTTTACATCATGGGTAGTTCCGTATCCGATTTCGAAGAGAGAGAGAGATAGAGAGAGAAAGAGAAGAGAGACTGATATACTTTTGGCTCTCAAGTTGAATGATCACAAGACTGTATCTAGCATTTCCAAAGATTGGAGAATTCTCTCGTCACGACAGCACCATTCCACTAACTCATCAATTGTCACGACTCCATCATGGTTCAGGTCAATTTGCTACATTGAGAAATTAAACAAAGAGAAATCACATTAGCTCAAGGCTCAAGCAAAGCCAGGTTGGTGGATGCGGATTGGGGCAACTCGAAACTCGTTTCATTCTATCGCTCATGGAAGGAGAAAGGAAAGTGTTTGGGTTAGGAAGATGTCGTTGGAGTGCACTACTTTCTTTTGGAAGTGAAGTTTCTGAGGGCGAAATCAGATTTTAGAAGCATCAACTTTATGAGCTATAAATGCATTTTCCATAGAAAAGCACTCACTCATTCATTCATCATGTAAGCTCATCTGTGCATAAAAAGGTGGAAAGACAATTTATTATTATTTCTTTTAGCTCATCTAGACCGCAAAAAAGTCCATTGGGTGAAGAGAGGATAAATCCTATTATCTCGGTGATGCTTCCCCGCATTACTTAAGCAAATACCATAAATCACAGAGCTTTCTACTTTTTTATTCTTTCCTCTTCTGCCCTCAAATTCATTAGAGAAAATATGCATTTTATTCACACAAATCTGGATTTAGGAATCTAAAACACTGTGGAAGAGCAAAAAAATTTATGTTGCCATTAAAAGGAATAAGTGCTAAGAAGTGAAAAGTGGTTCATTAAGAATGTGAGGCTGATGGATTGACATAATTAATTTTACTTTTCGCCATTTTGTCTACCAAAGAAACTTCCCCTTTTCAATCACTGTACAAAAGATTTTTCTAGAATTCTTACTGAAGCCCAATTCCTAATATTCCTTTGCATCACATTTAGGATTCTTCTACTGCCTGTAAATTTCTCCTCCCAAAATTTGGTAGACGCTCAATATTTTTTTCTGCGAGAATGGCTTAATTTGGTTTGAGTGCTAAATGGAATTGCTCGGTTCTGAGTGAGTGACTACGTCCATAAAAACCACAAGTCGACCCATGAATTCAACAATCAAACGCTGCAATCCTTGATTGCTAAAAGGAACGATTCCTTTGATTTCTAGTTGAGTAAGGCAGCAGCAGCAGTATGAGAAGAACATAAAAATTAATGTGCTTAGCTTAGCTTTAGCTATATATCCCCTAACAACTTACATCCCATCACACACCACAACCAACAACCATCACCATTTGATTGAGGATGACGACCTTGAGAAGGATGTTGGTTGAAATGATTCACCACCAACCACCTAATGCAGGTATTTTTTACTAAACCCATTCTGGAAAAGAATAGGTCCAGTTTATGAAGCATGTTTAGATAGGAAGTTTAAAGGTTGAATGACTTTTGTTCAGCTTGACTTCCTGTGTAGAGTAATGCGTCCCATGACCTGAATAAAAATGCCAGTTGTTCCATATAAAACGGGGGTTCCTACACGGAGCCAAATCTAAAGTCAGCTTAACTCTCCACTATTTTTTTCTGCAAACTTCTCTATAAAATGCATATCATGTTCCAGTTCTGTTTCGGAATAGCATCGCTTCAGTTGATGGCTGGGATGGGGTAGCGTTGGTAGAAACTGAAAGTGGTGCAGTGTGTAAGGAAAAGGAAGTACATAACATAACATAAAAGTATAAAACGTAAAGGAGGAGGGACGGAGGGATAATGGAATACATTGCAATATAATATAAGATGGTATGTCACTTGTTATTATTGTGAGTGAATATGAAGTAGTAAAAAAAAGAGGGAAAACTGATGATAGCTTCTTTTGTGATGATGGAAATAAGATCTACTCAACGACGGACTTTGACTCTTCCTCTCGTCGTCATGATAGTAAGTACTTACATGAAATATCTTTTCCACATGCTCCCTCGCAGAATTCTCCTCAACCTGTGGTTCCGTATGATGACCCAACATTTCGTATATCGATGTTACCACATCAAGCATCTCATTTTTCGTAATCAGTCCATCCTTATTCAGGTCGTACAGTCCGAAAACCCACTGCAATTTCTCTTGAATAGTGCCTCTTGAAACTTTTGATAGAATCCCCAGAAATTCCTGTACGTTCAATACACATCCAAATAAAAAAATATCATTCTTTCTTTATAACGATTGTGATTGTTAGAATGAAAATGATTTCTGAATAGAAGAAGACTAGCACGTTTTACTATCCCTTTACTTTTAATTTTGAGGAAAAAAAGTAATGGCTTTTTCTTATACAGAAGATTGCTATTGACTCCACTTCTTTTTAAGTACTAGCATTCATACAAAATATCTAGCCGGATTATTATATTTGTGCCTAAATGGCAATCTCAAATCATTTCCGGCTTTTGTGAAAAGAAAAGCTATAAATAGAACTGGAAAGTGGGACAAGCACCAATTTCAAAGTATAAGACATTAACAAGTGACTCCTTCCCCCAACTTTTCTAATCACTGATTGCTTCCATTTTAGCTAATAAATTTATTTTTTAATCACCGCTCCCTCCACACAAGATTGTCGTCACCATGCCTTTTTGTCGCACGGAAAGTTTAGTTGAAGGCCAACTTGCAAACTTTTTTTCTTTTATATTTTTGTGTGAAAGTTAAAGAAAAACTTGCTTACCTCGAAACTGATTTGTCCGGATGAGTTGTGCTTGAGTGTGTTGAATACATAGTGAGCATATTGAGTAGCATCTGGAAAAGGAGGAGAAATTAAGGGGGAACTTGACACAGTTTTGTTTCTTTTTACAATTTTCTGCAAGATTGCATATATAAACTCCATACAATTTATTCATAGCTTACCGCCTTGTGGAAAGAACTGGGCAAAGATATCTTTGAATGAATCTTCGTCTACAAGACCCGTCGGACACTCCTGTAAAAAAAATAATTTGCACTTCATTATGAAAATCCCAACTTTTTCAGATTTGCTCCGTTTCATTTACGTAATTATTTTGGTTTTTTATATTGCCTGCTTAAATCCCCGATAAATTAGTTGGATCTCCTTCCTCGTGAATTTAGTTGTTTTGGCAAGTTTGTTCAATTCCTCGGGTCGGTAGCGAGTGACGTGAAGATTCAAATCATCAACATCGTCTTCTGCAAATTGGAAAACATAGAAAAAAAACAGACATTACTATCTGATCATCCACAATGAGCAAATGCATGACATTAATAAGCAAGCATAATGAAATGAATTCCACTTCATGTTTTTTGCTCTCTACAACATTCTCTACAAAGTTTCTTTTGGTTTAAGTGGAGATGCAGATGTTATCAGAGGAGCTGATTTGTTAGTTTTTCATTTGTTGTTGCTTTTTTTGGTGCAGTGATGCATTAATAAAATACAAAAAGGAAACATTATTTCCTTCCTTGCTGAACAAGTTGTTTCATTTCAGCCAACAAAACATAAAACTTTTCTATTGCAACTCTTGTCCAATTCGCAAACGAGTATCAATAATGTATCGTATTCCCTACCATTATGATTACTTTTTTTGCGTTCTCGTCTTGAGGCAAAAATTAGAGCATGCAACAAGATAAAAAACAGGGATAACTTTCATCCTATATTTTTTTTGTTTCAAAAGTAGTAGCTTCCATCCAAATCCAAATAAACTGAAGCATACAAAAAAGAATGGTCGTGTATAAACGGCAAGTTACTTTCAGCTCTTGCATTAAAGTATTTCATGCTCGCTTTCACATCATGAACATTAGAAAAAAAGGGAAAAGTCAAAACGACTTTGCATTTTCTATGGGTTTCTAGTGGTTTCGTTCAAACGCGACAGTTTTTTGTGGCATCTTTGATGATGATAGCAATTCCACTTTATTTCCTAGAAAAGGAAGAAACGTTTCTACTTTTCCACCAAAAAAATACTATCGTCATATTTCGTTTCTCACAATGCATCGGATCCCTACTTCCTTTGGTAGTGGAATGTTTAATAAAAATATAAGATTATTTTTCAGCTACAGAAGAAGAAGAAGTGCAAAGCTTTATATTTACGAGGCGGTCGTGGTCGTGTCTTGTCTTCCTATATTCGCAATGTAAAGCTCGTAAATAGAATAGTACCTATAAATAGTGGAGAGAAGGATGATGGGTAAAATCAGATAATATATATATATATTTCCTTTTACCCTCATAGCTGACATATGGGAAGTGATAGCTTATTATCATTCAGCAAAGGAAACTTTTTACTTTTCTACAGATGATACGACGTGTGGCAGGTGGTGCTACTGGTAAATGGTATAAAATATGTGGATCACATGCACGCAAAAATTCTTGGAAAAAATTAAAAGCTATCTTCCTCCTCCTATTTCGTATTCATACAAATGTACTGAAAATATGACAGGAATAAAAGGCAGACATACTATTATTTATGCAAGGAATAACGATAGAGAGTAGAACCCAAGCAAGTAGGCAAGGTGAAGTGAACCTTTGCATAAATATTAGTTTATATACATAGATAGATCTCCTCTCCTCCTCATCTTCCCCTTCTGCTACCTCTTGTTAGTTTTTTTTTGGAGAAATTGATGCCAGATTTTATCTTGCTTTTACATAAATTCCTTCTCCATTGCTGATTATGTATTCTCAGTTGAAAAAAGGAGAAGAAAGGGATGTTTCCCGTTTAGTTATGTGGCCAATATATTTGCCATATTATTTATTGTTACTCAAGTGGGAGCAGAAGAAGGAGAAGAGGAGGTAATATGAATGCATGAATAATAAAAAGTAAAGCAAAGCAGAGTCGAGGAGTTTCTGTACTATTTTTGAGAAATCGACATGTTTCGCCCGACAAGTAACTTTTCATGCACAAAAATAAAATGTGGCTTTGCTGGTTTTGGTTTTGCTAAAAAAGGAAGAAAAAAATGTAATGGCAGATGAGGAAAGGAATACATGATATAGTACATAAAATGCATATTTATGTATAAGGGAAGCATCCCATTTTCTCCGTGTGTCATTTTCATTGTGATGGGAATGGGAACAAATAACATATACGGAGGAGAAGGCATGCCTTGCATACTAAAAGTGCTCCAACCAAACCCTTTTGTGTGGTTTACATATTAAGAAGCTAAAAGTGGAGTTGTTAACATGAAACGTTGTCACATTTTCCCAGTTTCCGAGAGAAAAAGGATGGTTGCAAAAATAGATGGGTTATTTGGATACAGCGTTGACATGACATCCGATAATATTTTTCTTTATTTTGAGTAAAAGGAAGAGTGTACAACTGCCAACTAGTGGGGTAGCATATAGCATAACGTGTGATTCCATTGGGAGAAATGATGATGATGATAATGATGACAAGAAACTGCTCCAAATTATCCCACGACTTGATTTAATTAGAAATACGTGCCTGACTCTGGCTGCGCTTCTTGTAGTCCATAAAAATGAGTGGTGGGGTGGAGAGAGATAAATTAAGTGAACAGAATTGTCCATCACTCTTTCAGCAAAATAAATTGGTATTTTAAGGGTAAAACAAACACTTTTTGTTTTCACTAATTGTGCTACCGTACACTAATGGAAAGCAAGTGTGTCGCATTATAAAAGCAAGGGTGAATTATGACTCAATCCTAAATTTTGACTGCAAGGTTCTTCTCCAATTATGATTACATATAAGACTTTTTGGTTGAGCACGACATGTTATCTAATTTTAAGCATAAATTTATATTTTCATCAGTCTGTGCAATTTAGCTTTTAGGATGGTAATAATATGTGGGAAAAAAGTTATTGCTATTTTTGTCAAAGTATCAATTTCCCCAGTAATTCAAGCATATAAAGAAGAATAGGATAATACCAAATGAATAGAAGCCTTTATACTTTATCCATTTACAATGTCACATGTAGAGGAGGTAGGTAATAAAAAATCAATTTGAGTAGAAACGCATATCAACATCTGAGCCCGTCTTTATCCCTCATGTACCCATCCCAAAAAAAATTCACGACGACAACAACTGAGTGAGTGAGCGAGCGTCATGATCATCATGATCATGATCAGTCCCTGGCCAAAACATAGTAAGTAAGTAAAGCCTGGAATGGAATGTTGAAGGAAAGGAAAGATTAAACTCAATATCCAATCATCCTTCTCATCATCATCATCATCATCATCCAATCTTCACAAGTCAATTTTCTATCGTCTTTTCTCCCAAAAAAAATCATTCCCTTTTTGCGAAATATATACATATAAATTATATCTTACAAAAATCCTAGGTGCTGTGCAAGTCTACCTTTCACACGGCATGAATGTATAAATGTGCTCGTGATCATGCAAGCATGTAAAAAAGTGTAATATTGTCCAGGAAGTGGGTCCATGCACGTACGTACATACATCGATGAGTAAATGTAGCTTGGAGAAATCAAAAGAGAAAAAATCCAGCAATTCTTGCCCCTCAACTGATCAAGATGATCATTTTCAAGTTACTCTGAGAGTGAAAACAAAAACGAGGTAAAGCAAGGTTGATAGGAGGACATGGATGACGACGAAAAAGTAGTGTATTCCCATAAAGTGAATATTGTCTTTGTCACATAAACCAAGTAGGGGGGAACAAGTTTATCACAAGAATGGAAGGAGGCAGGCACACTGAAAAAAAGTCCTTCACGAATTTGTTTTATTCTCCGTCTTCAAAAATGTATACTATGTATGTTGCTATTACTACTACTATTGGAGAGCTACCACAAACCTACATTCCTCCACAATGATGATGATTATGGCGACCACGACGAAAGAACAGAGAAAGGAATAGAAACTGTCAGAGGAATTGATCCACTGCCAAAAAGAAAGGATGTTGGTTGACTTGTAAAAAGGGGAAAATTGTGAGGGTGACGATGACGACGATACTGACAACATAGAGCATCATATCATATTATTATCATGTGTGGTGTTTGTGCATCTAGTCTTTGCTACAATAGAATACAATGGAGAGCTGTGATGTTGATAGTAATTGTAGTGGAGAATAGAGTGCAATACTATTATTGTGAGTTGTAGTTTCTCTTTTTGGAGGAGTGCTACTACAACAAAAAGAGATAAGATAATATAAAGAACGCTCTAAATTCACGGGCGCAATCATCACGTCCAATTTTTTCCTGGGTGCAATATATGCTATTTGAGTGTGTGCTCTATAGTCTACAATCAACAGAATTCTTTTCCCCTTTAGCTTGCTCTGTGCAGTGGTGTGTGGAAAGCAATTTTTTGTTATGGTCATTATTCTCTTGACTATTACATATATACTATTCTACTTCACCATATAAAAAAGCACATATGAAGACAGAGCTGGAGGTTGATGATGGAGCAAGCCTTGAGGTTAACTTTTTTATGTCTCTGCATCTGGTTCTGGTCACCTTTTCATATTCATTGTGAGGTTGAGCTCTGCCCCTTGTGATTTATAATCCACACATTTCTCATGAAAATCTGAGCATGTACTTACAACTTTTCTACATGAAAAATTCATATGGTTCCCTCTCCTATCATCACTACCACCTTGTTTGAAAATTACTAAAGAAATGGTGAAATGATGGTGAAAGGGGTTTGCGACCAGATGTTTAAAAAAGGGATATTCACTGGAATCTCAAGGCTTGCTCATTCTCCCTTCATTTCATTGCATTGCATTGCATTGCTGTGATCCCATTTTTTTGGGGCAGTAGTCACAGTTGGCGACATTTTGGAGGAGGCCATGACCACTCTAGATTGTTCTAGAGGGATTTATACTAGATCATATCATGTCATATTACACATCACATAAGAACATACCTTTATACATCCCCGATAATACTTTTTGTTGATGAATTCACTTTGCTTTCTCTTACTCGAGCAATTGATATGGTGAGCTGTCTTGGTTTGTGACAGGAAGCGTGAGTTTTTTTCTTGGGATATCCCTTGAATATATATGTATTTATACTGGTGTGCACTTGTAAGTAAAATGTAAGATGACGAAAAATAAAATGCCTGAGAAAATGGGACGGAGGTTGAGAAGATGAGCGAACAAGGAAAATTGAAAGAAAACAGGAAGAGAGATATAGCTCTGGTATATAAGTATACCTAACCCGTTTTGTCGTAAACCAGTAAAATAAGTTACGTCCTATTCCTTTCTTAGTACTCTTTTCCTCTCAAAAAGAATATTGAAGTCGAGCTCTTCCTGTGTGTGAGGTTAGTAATAGTATATTGCGAAACAAGGGAGTAGCTTGGTCGGTCGTGGCAAGTTGAAATATGTACTGCCTACGTACTTACTATGCCCCCTACTCCACTTGTAATAAATGTATTTCTTAACGTAATCCTCTTTCTGTGTTACTCTTCTTGAAAAAAAAAATCTCAACAAGCTAGAGTAAAAAGAAGAGAGAAAGAAGTGAATGATATCACTGGAAAAAAGTTAGTTTTTTTGTAGACTGTTTCATGTAGCCCATACATACAATAAAATGTAGCACTTCCTCCAGCTCCACGACGGACGACGATGATGAAACAAGTTTACAAGGAAGAAAGAGTCAATTCGTTTTAAAGAAAAATGTATTAAAGTACATAGAAAATTTTTGAATAATGTTTCACCATGTCATATTGGCGGTGCGATGCGATGGCAAGTGTGTAAAATATGAAATGCTTTGAAACACTTTCCTTATCCCATTTCACACATTTTACTACTCCACATTTTCAATGGGATGGACGTGGAGGTAGAAGGGAGTCAACGACAACGACCTTTGAGATGAATTGCAATTCTCCCCTTTTATCTATTCCAACGTCATGTCACGTTGTGAAGATTTTTTTTATAGTTTTTTAGGTTGATTTAGTAAATGGTGTTGGTAGTAGGTAGATAAGTATGTGTTTTGAGCACACTACAAGATGATTATGATGATGCTGAGTGACTTTATCTTCTCACTCACTTTTTCGTCCTTAAATTGTACACATTTGACTTTGTCCACATGATCAATTTCTCACGGTATGGGAAAAAAATGCGTAGTGTGTCTTGCTCCTACTGCATAATTCAAACTTCATACACTATGTTTTTATATAAAGTGTATTATATTAAGTCTGTATGCTTGGCTACTATTGGGCATAATATTTCGAATGGCTATAAATTTAACTCTCTACATTTCGAAAAAAAATCTGCAGTTACCTATACGTGATGTGATGTGATGTGCTCATTATGTGTATGTAAATCTTTTTGATAGAGTTTCTTATTGCTAACGATAAGGTCTAGGCAACCAACATCATTCAAGCAAGAATAGGAGAAAATATTTTTATCATATATGACCAGAAATTTTTGTATCAAATAAAAATGATATAAAATGGATGTCTTCCAGCTTTGTTCATTTCGACCACGGCATAAAAATTAGACATTGTAATGATCGACATCACTTTTAATCCATTTTAGACTTTGTACTACTAGTTCAGAAGTTTTGTTGCTTAAGGAGGTTGCTGATAATGTAGATATGCAATATCATGGAGCATATACCGAGCTACATTCTAAAACTTTTTTTAAAAATAATGGTGAGTACAAGTATGAAAGTGCTTATGTAAAATATGCTGCGTTCTATGCCGCAGTTGTTAAGTTGCATGTAGTACAAGCCTGATTTATTCTGAGAAAAATGGGTACCTACATTTAGCATGAAACGTCAACGAACGAGCTGAGCATGTTGTCTGAGGGTGTAACTGTGTACTGTTGCTATATAGAGCACACACAAAAAAATTAACATGCTCCAAAGATGAAGAAATGATGCATACAAATGTTTTAACCAAGTTTGTAGAAAAGTGTCCATGAAGGCCAACCGTATTATGACTAACACATAATATTCATCGTAATATGAGGGAGTCAAATTTTTTCAAATGATAAGCCAATACTTTTTTACCGTATTTTTATTCTCACTAAAGAACACTTTGAGATTGCCGTGTTTTTATATCTGTTTCTGGATGGCAATGGGATAAAAGCATACTCATATAGGATTGAAAACATTCTAAAAGGCATTTCATGGGAATGGCTTGGCACATTGAAGAAGAACGCAGCTTGGATGTCGTTTTGGTTGGTGATAAAAGAATCATTTTGCTTTGATGCGATTCCAAATAGCCTTGTTTAGACTAGACGAATCTTTTATCTGTTGGACTAATGGTTGTACTTAATTTGTACATCCTACATGCTTTGGTATGCAACTGATTACCAAATTACAGAAGTAATAGGGCACCTGGTTCCATGGGAAAGTTGATAAGAAGCTTAGGCATGGCATTTAGTAACTAATTATCAAATCTAGTTTATCAAATATTATGATGTTACTGTAATCATTGGATCATTTTCCCGCTGGCGAATAAAATCATGTATGTTTTTTGCTTGTTTGTCCAAATCCCTTTCTACATCATATCAGCACCATCTTTATGTGCCTAGTATAAAACTCATACAGATATAATGTTTAATTTTTCATCACTAGTTACAAATTACACAACACGCATACATGCGACACCTATTAATATAATTTGTTAAAACAAGAAGCGAAGTAATTAGCCTTTTTTAAACGTATGTTGACGTGTCAATTTCCCATATTAGGCTAGTACATAATATATTCTTACTCGTGCATAATATATCTTAAAATGTTGATTGTGTAAAGCATAAGACGATTTGCCATGCCGCACCACTTATATACGGATAGAAAAGTAAAAACTTTATTTCTCATATCCCACTAATGCATTTCGTCTTGTATTGAGAACCTAGTAAAAAATACACACCTTCTTTCAGACTTTCAGCAAAACTTCACTTGAAAAGTCACCTTTAAGAACCATCCCTTTTATATAAGACGAAGAATAATTTTATTGTGTTGTTATTTCCTTTGGAGAAAATGTCTACTGTACAAGCTTCCAGTCAACCGGACACGCTTAAGAACTTGTCCCAGAAGATTGTGACTTCTTATTTTGCCGACCACGAAAAAGAGGAGTTATCAAACTTACTTTTGTCAGGACATGAGAAGGTGACTGAAATAATGAAAAAGTCTAACGAATTAGAAGAAAAGCTGCAGGCTACAAGGAAGGAATTTCTTGCTCTTAAGGAAATACTTGACAGTATTAAGGAAAACATGCAGATGCATCGAGAGATGACCCGACAACTTGGTATGAAATATGGCAAAATAGATAGTTTTGTAAATTATTTATGACACCACCAACGCAGTAGAGACAACACCATAAATTTTTAATTGAACATATTATTTTTCTTTTTTATAGGTGCTGATGGAGAGGTCCCACGGGCCCTTTCTCCTCAAGAAATGGAGGTCCCACGCGCCCCCTCTCCTGAAGAAACGGAGGAAACGGGCGCCCTTGAGGAATAAAACTAATAATTCCATTCCCCTGATGTTAATCAACTAAGGGATGCTGGGTCTTTGAATAAACCAACAAAAACATACTCCTTGCGTTTAAAAGCAAAAGGATTTAGTAGGTTTCATCATTTTTTGTTATTCAAAAGTAAAGGATTCCAACAATAATAATTTGAAACTAAAAAATTGTCCTTTAAAATAGCATCATGCCCAGAATGGGTGGTTACCTGCAAATCGCTCGTTCTAAACGACATTACAGTTTGCTTTTAACTAACAAAAAACTGGAAACCCTTAAATCCTTTTGCACTCTCTCTTTCAACTCTGTTTTTACTTCAGAATCATCATCTTCTTACGACGACTAGGCGGCTAGCAAAGTTCCATATCATCATTAAAGATGCATTTCATTAGGTTAGAACCATTTGGCTCTCTAGCAGCAGCTCAGTCACACGACACGTCACATCATAAGTTGACTTGCCTCCAATATCCTTAATTAACACAAAGTCAAACGGAGACACGGAAAGCATTCATATTCATACTGAATTCCAAGAACAATTATTAAAAGTACGCATCCATCTCAAGTTATGTTTGCATCAAACGGAATTTTTAATTACGAGTGAAAATAAATGAAAGAAGAGTAAAACATTTGAAATAGGAGGAGCCCCTAAAAAAGGGGAAGATGAGATGGTTATAATTAGTTGTGTGATAATGATGGAGGTAACGCCACATAAGCTTTTTATACTTGAACAAGGCTTCTGCTCCATCCTTCATACCTATCTTTTCCCATTCTTTCTAATTCCAATGTAAACTTTCACAAGGAGGACGACTGGAAAATGGAGTAAGTAAACAAGAGGATTTGGACCGACTGACTGGACCCAAGGAAATGAAATGATGCTTTTCTTTGAAGTTTCTCTTCATACTTAATAGGTACCGGAGTGTAATTTAGGTACGTCAACTTTGTTCTAGTTCTAGCTTTGCTGTGGTGTTGCTACGTGCGTTTTAATTGAACAAGTAAGTTGGAAATTCGCAAAAGGAATTTAAAAAGTGATCTTTGACATTTTAAGTTTAAAAAGGGGCAGAAAATATAAAGTCTTGTGATGCAATGGGTCCTCTTTCCTGGTTCAATATAAAGGCTCGAAAGTGAAGGGCTCTGTGAATTACTTGGTTGCTTCCAGTAGTCATATTGTCTACCCATTTTTCATTCAACAGAGCAAGAGCACGGAAGCATAATCATTTGAAATGCTCCAGGCATCATAATAATATTGTAGTTATAATGCTCAAGAGTACCACATGAATGTGATATGATATTATGATGATGATGATGCAATTCAAGTACTATTTCATATGCATGAGCACATTACAATCAAAAGAAATACAATGGCCCAACGTTTTTTCATTCCATTCCCATATAATTTCCAAATGGCTAATGGCTGGAGGATAGCTTCTTACTCATTTTTTGTCTTCCTTATCATCACTTTCATTCTAATGTAGAGATGTAATAGTGATACTTTTCCTAGTTTGTATTCCCATACTTTGCATACCCTCCAGAACAATTTGAGTAATAATATGGATGTGGACACAATACACACATGTTTTTTAACAACTTTCATCTCTCGCAATTTTCTATTTCTTGTATTTTACCATTATGTGTATGAATGAATACTAATGTTGAGCAGGAAGAGGAGAAAATATAAAGAAAGAAAATCAAGACATCTTCTAAAGTTGTCCATTATGCGAATTGTACAAAAAGGGGGAAAATAAGACGGCTAGCTGGTGAAAGGAGAACTTGAGTTGGTTTACTAAAAATGATATAAAATCCTTCTCATTGCACGTACACCTTCTGTTTCAGTGCTTATTGTTCCGGAAGGATTGCAATGCATTGCATTGCTGTAATTTCAAAGCTGATGATGATGATGATGGCGAGGACGACAATATTTACTTTTTTCTTGAAGCTCCTTTGTTTGTCTTTGATTGTTTAGGGAGCACACTCATCCACAAAATACAAACAAAGCAGCAAATTTGTAGGGGGATAGGTCGATATACTGTAAATACATTTGTTCCACATATTCGTTCTTCCAACTTCTTAAAAATATCTCTAGAGTTTTACAAACCTTTGCCAAAACAAGAGCTAAACTTTAGGTGAAGCTACAATTTCCAACCTAAATTAACAACTTCTTCTTAGGTCACATGTTTTCCACGTCATGTAACCAACTTACATTTTTCACAAGATACTCTTGTGTTTATTCTGCTCCTCGTGGCATCCCTCTTTTCTTCTTCCTCCCTCACTCTAGGAGCGGAGTGTCATTGTCATTGTATACAAAGATCGTAAAGCTCCCGTTGAATGGAGAACGCTGAGAAAGGATTTCTCTTTTCTCTGCTATTACTACTACGGCCGTCACCGTCCACCATAAAGAGTCCTCGCTGATGACGATGAGAGTATTATAAATAATTCTCGGCACAGCAGCAGAGTTTTACTCCCTCCCACCACACCACACAATCCCCATTACTTATTATTATGCGCATATTATACACAAGCTATTAAGTATTTTGAGTTTTCTTTTTTACAAGCTTCAAAATATGACAATGGAATAATGGCTATTGAGACAGTGGAGAAGGAAAAAGAAAAGTTTGAACAATGAACTTGTTTCTTTCTTCTGGAGAGAGAAGAAAGTTGTGGTTTGGTTTGGTTTGGTGAGGAGTGAGTGGATTGAAGTTGCTGAAGAAGAAAGAGGAAAAGGCCGAGGCTAGTCGTGCTAAAGACAACTTTTTTCTCTCCTTATGCTTTAAAGTAGCAAGGAAGCTAGTCTAGTCTCATGCATTCCTGTAGATGACTCTAAAAATTGTCTACAATAATGATATAATACTAATGATAGTCACGAGAGAAGAGGGAGAAGTAGAAGAGGATTCCTTTTTATACTTTTAGACGTTGTCAAACACAAACCATTTTTCATGTCTTGTCACCGTAATTACCGTCCTTTCTCAAGGATGTGCGCTACTTTGGGGCGGCTGGATCTGGGTGGATGTGGATGTGGATGGAAAGACTACTCACAAAAAAAGAGTGTTTGGAAAAGATACATTCAGCGATTCTACATGCATTCCATTCTCAAGTAGGTTTCCCAAGTAGGCTTATGTAATAAAGGGAAGGATGGAATATTACGGATTGGATGTGTCTTTGTCGCTCCTTTCCTACTTTGCCTGGATTACATTTTCCTTGCCTTATAAACTAGTAAGTAGTACATACGTGTATTATGTACCTAAGTACTTTTGTGTTGTAGGTTCAGCCTTAGCACAAGGAAACAAGTGGAATTCCTCGTTCCATTAAAAAATAGCTCTCCCATAATTCTCCCCTCTTCCTGTCTCTTGGCATCTCTTTTTAAACCATTTCGTTGAAATTGTGGCACATTAACGCTCTATTGAAGCGGTGGCATTACTAATATTCCAATTAGGTTGCCCAGAAAAATGGATGGGATTTGCTTTTCATGGTTTGGGAAGAGGAGTACTGCACCGCTTTGAAATTATACGTGCGTATCAAACTAATTATTCTTGGTTTGAGTCGAGGAAGAACTTGAGTAGCGCTTCAAATAAATCTTTGCGAATAATTTGGCCTACTTACATTACAATTTAATAGAGATGACAATCATTTTTACTCTCAGAAAGATAGATTTCCATAATGAGATTGTTTCCGAAAAGTATTGTTTGTTGTAAAGGGAAACTTTTGCTTCAGTTAATGTACGTTTTGGCTGCGAATGACAGTTCAATTTTTATCTTGAAAGTAGGGTTGTTGAAAGAAAACAAAGAGGCGAATTAACTAGGCATATTTATTTGTGTCATGTCATGAGAAAAATAATTTATTTTAATGTTATGCATTTACTCATTTTCGTAATAAACTCAAAACCACCGACAGGGCGCTGGTTTCGACTGACTGAACTTGTATGAATATATTTTATTTGCATGAGGGCGACTAGACTGGCATACCTAATGATTTTTGGCATTTATACTCCGTTTTCTTTTCCTAATGGTAATGATTTCTGTAACTCATAACCATGACGATGACAATTGTTTTTGCAATGTTGAGAACAAAATAAAGTAACCTGCAGGGAAGAAAACTGAGAAAGAATCCCTAGAAAATCTTTCCTTCCATTCATATTGACCGACCCTTAACACCCATCCCATGTGGCTTAGAGAAAGAAAGAAAAAATGAGCAATTTAAGTGCTGGGGTTGATGCCTGTCAAGCAAACGTGGCGATTCGTATTCGAAATGAGAACACACACAGTGCAATGCAGATATGAGTTTGTGAGCAACCCATTTACATTCTTTGGAGAAATGTCGGTTCTCAAATTGTTTTGCTTTTTGTTACTGGCATCCTAGCATCCGGAGAGTTGAGTGTACTATATCATCATCATGATATCTTGAAAGGAAAGGAGGAAAACGTTTTCCCCTCAAGACAAAGAAAGAAAACCTAAAAGATGTAGAATGTAGAGTGTAAACCGTCTTCATCATCATCATCGTTTTTTGAATAGAGAATAGCAAGAAATAGAGATAGAGGGAAATGATAGAATTTCTCATCCTTTCCATTTCGTTTTTATCACCATTCAACAAAATAATGTTGGTCATCATTACAAAATTACAATTTGAGAGTAAAGTTGTACAAAATTTTCTATTTTATGTCAATCTGGCGCCTTTTGCTATTTTTTTATGATTTTCTGTTCCAGCTCGTGTGCTCATAAAATTTGGAGGGTGTTCATTCGAATGAAACAAGTAGATGGAAGTCAAAGAGAAGGAAAGCGTGTGAACTCATTCTATTAAGCAGCCAGCATGCTTCTCTTCTTTCCTTCCATTTTTCTGCCACTAACCGAGACTTATATGTCATGGGAAAATTTTTGGGATGGTTCTCAAGCTGGGAGCTCAAAGTGTTCAGTTGATCCTTTGCCTTTTGTATCCTACTTCAATTACAAGTCATTCTTTTATGGAGAAATCATTGTTCAAAATTTTGTTCTAACTCCTACCAGTAGCATTGCTCAATTTCTGGAATATCAAAATGATGCTGGTCTTTTCTTCAAAAAAGGAAAGGCAGAATGGAGAAAAGACGTTATCCAAATCTGTGTGTCAAATCATCCCATCATATTGTAATAATATGTACAGCCACCCTCCCATATATATACATTAAACAAAATCAGTAAGATGAGCCTCCCTGGCAGTTCTCTAGCTACCGCTTCCGCCCCCCAACAGACAACCGGATATGGTATTAAGCCGCTGCTCTGTACATTTGTAGTTTACTAGCTTTCACTTGGATAAGGACTTCTGCCTAACATTCTTGGAATGGAATGGAATGGAATGATCTATATGTTTTCTTGATTGTCACTGTCACAGCGCATGAATAAAAGAAAATGAGGATAGAGAAACACTTCAATTTCAGCCTTAGGAAAATGGCTAATACAACAATACAAGATTTTGTGTCAATACGTAAGAATAAGATTGAAGCAACTCCATTTTACATTTATTTCCTTTGCGAGAGTTAGTTTGTATTTTAAATTTGACTTGTCCCTCTTTCTCTACCTACATATTGACAAGTGTCAATTTGATAAACAACCACTCGATTTCTAAGGAAATTATTTGTGAAACAAAATTTCTCCAAAGTAGCTCACCCTCATTCTCATCAATACAGACTGGTTTTTAAATAGGAAAAGACACACGCACAACGCTGGCCCAGTTTTTTGCATTTCCATGCACAAAAAAATATTTTGGGGCTGAGACAATGAATGGTAATGCCTTTATATAGCGACTACAAAAAATGAAATCATCTAGTCTTAAAAAGAAACCCGTTGGTAACATAAAATGATGTTGCAAAGAGTTCATTTTCTTTTGGAATTGGCATGATTCTAGTATCACAATCCCTACTTAAATCGTTTCGCAATTTAGCATCACCCAGCAAATTCTACTTTTCCTTTTTCTTATATAAGTTAGATACAGCGGCGGTTGCATTGCGGCGTGGTAATAAGAGTTCAGTTTTTTGTCCTAACTTTTTGTTTACTCTAAACTCTAACGTGGCTCTCAGCCTCATAAAGACAACGTGGAAGAAAAAGGAAGGCAGTGTGAAGTGAAAGGAAAGCTCTCCGAAGGAAGCGTAACATCATGATCATGATCATCATCATCATAGAGAAAGAGCTTAAACGAAATGGAAGCTTGCCAGAGAGCTTGCTACTCAGTTGCTTTTTCTGTTTTGCTAACCTTGTTTTGACGTTCCTACATTTTTTTGTATCTTTTGATGAGAGCGAAAGAAAGAAAGAAGTGGAACAGATATTAGTCTTTTATACTATTCTTCCAAAGAAAGAGTAGTCTTCTTGCTGGGCTCCTTTTCTCGCTTGAAGGAAGATCCGTTACTCTCCTTCTCTTTCCACTATCCTGCTAAATGATACTGATGCGATGCACGATGATGATGATGATGATGAGAGGAATCATGTCGATAGAGATATAAAATGGAGTAAATAAAGTACTAGTTTGTGGCTTGGCTTGGTTTGGCTGGTGATGTGATGTGATGATTACATGCCGTCTCAGAAAACATGTCTTTAGTGATTGTAGTACTGATAAGTCGTGTGATAGTGCCCCTACAAAAAGAATTTTATAGAGATGAATGATGGGATGGACACATTCAAAGATCAATGGCAAAAATGCTACCTACTATTTCACTTTTTCTTGCTCAATTTCTACCTAGAATTTTGTGTGGAATCCTCTCTCTTCTCACTGTTTGTTATCTTGACTCAACTGGAAGGGCAGAGCTGAGCACCGAAACATAAAATTAGAATTAGCGGGTAGATAGCACTAATCAAGTAGTTATTTAGTGGAGGAGACTCTCCAGGACAAAAGCTAACGGAATGGACATCCATTAAGAATTCAGGATAAGGAGCTTAGCAACGTGGAGAATTCTTTGGAATAAAGTACACTCCTGTCTTATACATACTTGGAAAGAAATAGAGTGTCAGGCGATACCATGTTGGAATGCTGAAAATAAGGGGAATAGATTAGAGATTCTTGTCAAGAAATGAAATAAAAAGCAATGGTTTCTAGATGTTTATAGTGAGCTCTCTTTCAGTGTGAAGCTTTTAAAAGATCAAGAACTTCGATGATCTTGCTTTCAATATCCGTCCATCCCTCATCCAAAGAGAAAGGGAAGATCTGTTTTTTTGAAGCCTCGTCTGAATTCACCTGGTGTTGTGATATGATGACCACTCTATATTTCATCTTGACCACGGGCACGTGTCGGGAAGTAATAAGGAATGGAATTTTTCCTATAAAATTAGTGCTTGTAGAACTGTAGTAATATAAAAGGTAGAAAGAAGAGCAAGTGATAGTTTCTTACTTTCAACTGATTATGTGAGTTGATTGACCTTTTTCAAAAAGAGCAACATCCACATTTTTATTCTTTTTGACTTAACCTGAGGAATTGAAAGGTCTTTTCCTTTTATACAAGAACATATCACATATTGGTTGACAAGTGATTTCGGTGCATATGTGCTCAAACATGAGAAGAAACCGATGATGATGTACTTATCGTTAGTAGCTCCTCTTGTAAATATAGGTGCATTTAGGCATCGTACTGGTGTTGGTAGTAGAGATGAATGACAAATAAATAATTACCAAACAAACCTGCGAATTCCCACGACATGGCTCAATTTAAAAGTAGGCTCTTACGTTTGCTTTGAGAAACATGTGCAGCAGATGCAACACCAGCTGCTTTACGTTTACTTTCCAGCTGCAGAAATGATTAAGGTTCCCCTCACCCGGATTTTAATAAAAGTTGTTGAATTATTGAGCTAACCTTTCACCAACAAAATTAAAAGGGAAAAGGCTTAAACATTTGGTATCAATTTGGAAGAAACTACTTTTCCCTTTTATTTCGTGGGACTAAACTTTTGCACAAGACTTTTTTACAACTGCCTCCAGGAAATTGATGAGGATGACGAGAGAAACTTTTTTGACATGACATCTGTGTGCAACACAACAACATTCATTTTTCTCCTCCTCCTCCTCTGTATGTCTTATAAAGGGAAGGAACCGAAAGTTCAAACTCAAAATAAGTTGGAAATTACAGAAACAGTTTGGTAGTTAGTGTTGGCTGAGCTACCACTGAAGCTGAGGAAGATGCTATAAATAACATGTAAAATATTGTTTTATTCCCTCCAGCTACCAAGAGGAAATGCAAATTTGCTCCAAAACGCTAAATTAGCTCTGGGTACACGAGTAACATGGAATTCTTGTTAACAGAAAAATAAGAAGAAAAAGGCGTACAAGGATTTTTTCCTTACTAAAAGGTTATATTGATTTTTACGTAAGATGTTTTTCTATCTCACACTTTCACCATGCCACCCTGTGTGCCAACAAATTTCCGCACCAATCAGATTAGAAGATCTCAAGTTTTTGGCATGATCTCACACTTTTTTCATCCTTCTTCTCCTGAGTGCACTATTTTGCTAAGCCAAAAAGAGTCAAAATCGAAATGCAAATCAACAATGTTATTGGGAACAGAGAACAAGCAAGGTTGGTAGCTACGTTTTTAGTCCTTGTAATTCACACTTCCATTACATTTCCCCTTTGACTACAAATATACATTAAAAATTTCGAAACTGTTATAAATCACT
Source organism: Orchesella flavescens (assembly GCA_964034955.1). Lineage (NCBI taxonomy): Eukaryota > Metazoa > Arthropoda > Collembola > Entomobryomorpha > Orchesellidae > Orchesella > Orchesella flavescens. The sequence continues at coordinate 14,209,183 of OZ035953.1, read as the reverse complement.
GTGTAGGGAAAGCGAAGGTCTTAAAGTAGAGGTAAAATTGAACAGTGAGTGCCAAAGGCTTTTTCTTTCTCCCGTAAAAAATCACTGCTTGTGCGATTAAGCCACTTGTAACATTTAAAAGAAAGTAAGGTAAAGAAACTTTCAACTGTTCTTTCCCACACCAAGCCCGGAGGAGGAGAAAATTGAACAAGAAAACTTTTCTATTTCTTTTACTCTCGCCACCCCACTTACTTTTTTTGTTTCAATACTTTCTCTAGTTTCAGTATCCAGCTGCTACTGTGACCGCTGAAGGAGGAAAGAATAGAAACAAAAAAAACTTTGGTTTTACTCTTAAGATGCAAAACTTGAGCTACTACCCAAACTAAACCGACACCACTATGTCCAAATCCAGGTGTGATTGTGATGTGATGCCATGTGATACTTTTTTGGCAATCTTCTCTAATACTATTTCCATCAGTTAGAAACATTTTTACCTTGAATGCACGAGTGGGAAAAAGGGAATCAAACAATAAAAAAAATTATTCGGATGGTGTCAAGATGGGAGTATATTATGCCTCCCTTTTCTTATCTTTTCACGACTCACCAACACCAACCCAACCAATATATACATTATATTGTACAAACACGAGGGGGAAAAAGTAACCGCATGGAAAAGTGTGATAGAAGACGACGACGAGTAAACATATCAACTTGTAAATCCCTTTGTTTAGCAGAGTCCAGTCGAATGGAGTCCCACTCACTCAGCATAATTTTTGTGAAGATTCCAGATCAAAGGCAAAGTGGTGTTGGAATATAAACCTTGTCCTCCATAACTGTGACCTTGCAACAACTTGCAACAACAACTGCTACTTACTACACAATAACAAACCATAACGTCCGAGCTTTTGCTAATGTACCTAAACAATAATCATATTTCTTTTTCTGTAGGGAAAAATGCCACAAGACCAAGACTAACATCAATTACTCGTGTTGTTTTACTACTAGAAAAAGGGAGAGAGAGAAAGATTCATATCCATTTTCTGCACGACTATTCCAATCCTAATCCAAATCATAAAGTTGCCTCTAATACTTAAGGAGAAAAAAGGATAGCTAGAGAATGTAGGGGAATAACAGTATTAATAATTCATAGAGATGGTTCTAAAGAAACTATGCATGTTTTGCATTGCATGAGAGAGAGAGAGGGAAATTGAGTGTATAACATACATACACACAAAACAGACGGACCCAGTCGAGTCTCTTTATATTTTCCTCGTCCTGCCGTTGGATGTTTCACAAGATTATTCGATTCCGTCTCTCTGACGAGGTTGGAGACCAGTCTCATTTGTCATTGTGTATTTTTACTTACATGTGTATTAGTACTAAGCAAGCAGAGATCCCACGGAGGAGGCCCAGTATAATGTGTAAGCCCTCATTTTAAAAATACCCTTATTTTTCTTTCATTCAAGTTGGAGAGAAAAGAGAAAGGCAAGCTCAGGTATACCTTTTCCCCTCTTTTTCACTCGAGCTTCTTCTTCCTCGTTGTTTTATGAATAAAAGGCATTCAATAAAGATATCTCGTTTTATTTCTCTTCTCTCTCGACATACAAAAAGGATATAAAACAATAAGCACTTCCACCCGGAGAGTGAAAAGTCGTGTCTTTAATTTTTTTAGCTATCCAGGCCAACTCAATCCAACTCCTCAAGCTCATGTGTTGTTCACTCTCTTTCTCTCCATCAGAAACAACTAGCTGACTGCCATAGCTTTAGCTGACTGATGCAATTCCTTGGTAATTCAATTTTTGTTGTTTGTTGGATTTGGATAGATGTAGGATTGAAGGAAATGGGTTTCCATTGGCCTTTCCTGATTTTCTCAGAGTTGGGAGCTGGTGTTAGTGTCAAATAAAATGTAAAGATATTTGGACTATTTAGCATCATACCAATGCTAAAGGAAAAGATGCATACAATCTACTAATCTAACCAAATATCCTTGCCCTTGAGATAAAGTTAAAGCAAGATTACAAATATGTGGATAGGTATCCAACCCCACTATACTTTTTTTCACAAGGGAGACAAATATCAAGGTCTGCAATAAAAAAAATGGAAGTTTGCTGTAGTGAAAAAGCTCCCTCTATAATTTATTCCTCATTGACTAATAAAAAATCAGTCAATTGAGCTGTATAGTGTGACTTGAAGCCATCTAAATATAATCTAAAAACCTAAACAAAAAATGTGTCTACCCAACTACTACCTACCAAATAACCATCAACAAATTATACTGATGAACTGGCTTCAACAAAATGGCTTCAGTGTTGCTCATAAACCATAAGCGAGGAGACGCCAGGAAAGCCACGGACCAAAATCCTTTTTTTCTTCTCTCTATTAGGTTTTATATCATATTTTGTAATTTTCAATCATTTACCAAACTCATAGGATAGTAGAAAAGCAACTGCTACGTCGTTCATTCCACTTTTTCTAACTTGGCAAAAAGTGCTAATTGGAATACGCCTCAAGGAAGGAGAATCCTATTCTCTCATCTCATATCTTTCATTGGTGATGGTGCTCCTGGCCTGGCATCAGCTCATGCTTACTTACATTGTGTTTAGTTTAAGTGTGTGATGGTGCGGCTGCTGCCGTGTATCATCATAATTCTTGCTTGACTGTTGGCAAAGGAAAACATTATTATGGGAGGCAAGCATAAGCTCTTGGCTTACACAACTCTTCTCCTTTTTTTATCCTGTCGTGGCGTGGCGTGGCGTGGCGTGAATGAATAGAAAGGAAAACATATTTTGAGTAGACAAAAAACCCCTACATTATATCATATCCTCTCTTCCCTAGTCCAAAAAATTCGCGATCGTTCCACTTTGGTGGTGGAGGGAAAGAAAAGGGAAAAAATCCAATCAATCTTGGGCATATTAAACTCATCCGGAATCACGACTTGTTTATTCTCACAAGACGAACATGACATGGTTGAGGAAAGACGAAGAATGGGGAGTGTGTGTAGCGAGCAGATAGTTGGTTTGCTTTAGTTTGCTTTGCATTTTGACTGTATATTTATGTATCACTATTTTACTTTCTATTATTAGACACTCTGCAGGATTTCTACCTTTGTGGCGTCTAGGTCTGTAACAACACAAGGCCCCCACCAAGCATAATGCTCACATCCTCACTACCTTTTGTATATCCGCAGGATGTTGATGAATGATGAAGTATAAATATGTGATGGGCAAAGAGTGGGAGAAAGTAGGAGATAAAAAAGAAGGAGTAGAAAGGTCTGCTGGTCTAGCCAACTTAGGTACATACACGGAAAAAATATAGGAGGAGGAAGAAAGTGATAAACAAAGTTAGAATTCTTTCTTAGACCAAATCAATATTCCATAACAGTCAACATCAACAACAACACAGCATCTTTAATGGCTTATATATGCCGAAGGAAAAAAAGATTTTCACATGACCATGAAAAGTCCTGTTTCTTCACCGCAGGAGTAAATGTAACAAGACATATGGGTACGTAGGTTATGTATATATACATGGCATTGATGTGCCTAAAAATATTATAAAAATGGCAAACCCGAAATCAGTATGTGGATGAAGCTCACGTTTAGTCATAAAATCGTAATTAATAACAAATCAGGACTTTTTTAAACGAAAGATGACAAAATTTCACTAAAATGAATCCTAAATTCAAGCCGTTATTCAGTGAAAATACAAAATAAATATCTAAAGCCGTTACTAATACCAAAAAAGTTTACGGACGTACAGACAGAAAAGTGATTTTGTTAATGTAGCAGAAGTCCTTAATAATGTACCATTTATCGTTGCTACCTTGCTGCTCTTTTTATCTAGATTTTAAGGCACACACTTTTCCACGAGTTTTTTCTTCTCTTTCTCCCTTTTTGGTAAAGTAAGTGATTTGTTGACAGAGAAAAATGCGACCTGGAAACAGCTTTAGCTCTTGAGCCTCTTCTCCCTCCAGTAAAAAAGTCCTACGGCTTGTTCACACCGTTAGTGTAGATCGGAAGTGAAAGTGCTATGTTTTTCTTCCTTCTGGACTTGAGTGAAAGTAAGTTGGAAGGAGAAAGACAGAAAGAAATTGTAAAGATGAGCATGAATGAATACTTACATATACTAAGTTAAGTTATCGCTTTTTCCAATCTTTCTTCCCCTATCAGGCTTCTACTTTATATAGCATCACTCACACTTTTCATTTTTTCCCCAGTCATTCAGTCATAAGGTTTGCACATAGCAAAGCACCCAACCAAACCAAGGTACAACTCCGTTACAGTTTTATAACTCTCCTTCTTTCAAGCTCATACATCAACTCAACCGTTTTTTTTTCTCCTCGTCTATTCGTCGATGGCCTGGTATATTATGGTCACATACTGTAATGCTAACAAGCATCATAGAGATAGAAAGGCACGGCATGAATACTACGTAAGGTAGATAGATAGTCATTGGCGGCGACGATACTACAGAGACTTCACAAGAAAAAAATCTTTATTACCGCAGGTAGCCAAGGAAAACCGGGGCATATCCGTTTGGAAGCGTGTGAAAAAGAAGAGAGGAAAAAAGGAGCTGTTGGTGATAACTGTTAAAACAAAGTTTGTATTTTTCGGTTCATTCTATTTTCTCAAGTTTTCACAGTTTCATTGGCAAGAGCGGAAAAATAGGGAAAGAAAAAAGATAGAGAAAATGAGAAGATGATTTCAAGTGTCAAAGGGCAAGGTGGCATGGCAGGCAGCATGGCATCATCATGTCAAAAAACATTTTCGCTCTTGCTTTCTCTCTCTCTCTCTCTCGTGTTTTCCCTTTCCCAGGGCCAAAGAGGGCCTAAGCATACCAAACCAAACCACTGGCACCACAAAAAGGAGAATGAGAAATGTTATGGCAGTAGGGACAAAAAGGGCTCTTTCTTGGCATTTATGGATTACTGTAAGTAATCTCCTGCCACAGTTCTATTTTTTCTTCTTTCACTACACTTCCCACGGTCGTGAGATGGTAGGTTCATATCACTGTCATTCTAGAGAAAAATGTACTCTTTATTTTTGTAGCTATGGCAGTAAAGTTGGACATTGGAGTGTTGAGTAGTAGACTTTTATTGAGGGATACACAATTGATTCTATCTTTTTGTTGGGAGAAATGAAATCGGCAATGATGTGGGGCGAGAGGAAAGCGACCAGCGGGTGATCTTGATGACGATCCCAATGATGATGATGATGGGGATCGTGATCATGATCATGATGACGACAAGTGCAAATAGCACATTTAATGGGGAAATGGACAGCCATCCCTTGTTCAACCGGCACCAACCACCTTTTGTGCTGGATGGATGGATGGAAATACTTTTGCAGTCGTGTCGAAGATCAATCGGATGTGATATGACCATCATCATTAAAACTATTTCGGAAGTAAAGTGGTAATTGTTTACTTGCAAGTTTGTCAATTATATTAGAAATTAGACAGGCTTGAATTGCATGAGGCTATGCTTATTTTGCCGAACTTGGTAGAATATCAAATATTGGAATGGAATGGTAGCATATTATAATCAGACCATTTTGATTCAAACGTTCAATCACCAGTCCAGTTGGATAAAAATGTATGCAATCACAATCATCAACGAGCCATAGATATACATACGTATAATTTTATTCTTCAGGGAAGCGGCAGCAATACAAATTTTTTTTCGTGGAATTGGGTCAAACACTATGGTAAATCGAGTTTATGAGACAGCCAAACAAATAAAAAAAAGCGTGACCACATCGAATTTTATTGCATTTGCCTGTCTGTCACTACAAATAAAATGACAGACAATTATTATTGTCAATTTGTCGACGACAAAACCAACATCCAATTTGCGCCAGGAAGCGGCGCCTTATATCGACTTGTCACATCACCACAATGAATATACATATTCACCACCAACTACCACTTACAAAGCATGTCATTCTCCCAACCAAATTGCAAAAACCAAATGTGCATTCAAATTCAAACAATTGTAATGATATCTATCCCCATTAGTTCCAGAGACGAAAGCTCACCTTCAGCCAAAAACAGGATTATGTTATGAGCGGAGCAATTTTTTTTCGTTTCCAGTTACAGCTGCCACCACCACCATCACCTTACCACAATAGAAAAGCCTTGTATGAATGTAGACAAGCCTTTACCACAAAAAGTTGGTGAAAATTTCATGAGAATCAGCATAAAATTTGCATATTAGGTCCGGTTGCCCATGTTATTTTCGCCACTATTTTTTATAGTTTCCTTCTCCCCCTTTTCTATTCTGTTTCCATGCTGAATAATTGAAAGGTGAGCATAAGCACATGACACTGATTCCTTGGTAATCATGCTTTTTCTGGCAGGCACACATACCAAAATATAACAAGGGAGGCGGCATATAATATAACGGTGTTGCTCTCTGCTGAAGATAACCTAGTACATTAACATTTTATGCTGCTTTTAAAAACAGGCTTAGCCTGAGTGCAACGAGTTGAGATTTTGAGATGGAGATTGAATAAATTTGTATATTTTATGTAGTTCATCCACCCAAAGAATGGTGAAAAAAAGTTAAATGAGTCAGGAAATGAGCCCGTTTCCAAAAAGTCAAGCCATTTTACAATATTATGTACGTATGCATACATGTTATCTATGAAATCACATACGATTTGGAAAGTGAAATCGGTGTTGGACGATCCTCTATAAAAATGTAGTGCTCAGTCCCGTAGAAATACGGAAGGAAAAATTGATTTATTTTTTTCTTATGTGCTGACCACTTGCCTCACATTCAGGTATTCCGGCTTACAACTTTCCTCGCTTCTTCCTAGTTGAATATCCTCATAAACTGGGGAAGAGCTCCCTGATAAAACTAGGAAAAGTAGGTTGGAATTTCGTTATCTTTTCTTATTAAATCCCTTCCCAAATCCATCTCATGGATGGAAACTGTCATGATCAAACCTCATTTGCTTCTTCGGGACTAGGAAAGCATTACGAGCAGCACCGTATTTCCAACCAAATCTACCAACCCATATGTCAAATTGTGGTAGGTTGTTCTTGTTCCGCCACACTGAATAATAACCCATGGTTGACGATACATTCATTTCTATGAAGCACGATTAAATTTTATATCGCCAAAGATATCCAAGAGTGAGTTATAGGAATAGTATTCAGAGCAAACGATAGAGAAGTCGTTTTTGAATATTTTTGCATTATACAAACATACTTTATATGAGAATCTGTCGGGTTCGATAGTCGGTAAGAGGATGGTCTGTTGCAGCCTGATACCACCTCCCCAAAAGCGCCTTTTAACTATCCAGGGTATTACTATTTTCCTAAAAGACTTGACAGCCTAGTGACAGCTTGATTGATAAGCATACCCTAGAAACTTTTTTTCCTCACACTCGCTTTTCTTCCTTTTTCTATAAAAATTCCCTACGAAACACCAACACCATCCGACCTTCAGGTAAATAGGGAACCTCAACTCAACTCTATCCAATTTTGAAGTAATTTCCTAACAGTCAAGTAAGTAATGCATATTTAAGGGGGAAAACCTTTTGTGTATACTTGAAAGTGGAAAAAGTGGCTTCGGAAACCCCCTTTGCTTTTATGCTCACCACAAAATGTGGGTTGTTTGTTTATAAGATGTTGGCATGACGGAAACCAAAATTTTGTGCGAGTTTCTTCCAACTATACACATGAGTCCATCAAAAGTCAAAATGTTTGACATTGGAATTCCAATAATAAGAAAAACCGCTTTTCTAAATGAAACTAGGCAAGAAATTCTGTTTCAAACTTTATCTTAGCCCATTTATTTTTTAATACAGGAAAAGGTGTGTGTGTATCTAGTCATGTGCGTTTGAAGGAGAATAGGATAAGAAGTATGCAGAATTTATTGTTTTTCTGCATTTTCTTTGCCAAAAACCATTAAATGCAGTTCAACTCTGTAAGTAGTTACCGAGCGCGTAAAAAAATGTGGAAGGTGTGAACTAACACAAGAACAGTATTTTCTTTTTGTGTTTGTTATTCTTGTGTCTAAACAAACATTTTTTTTGAGCTACGTAGTTAGTATTCTTCAACGCATCGATAATAGTAGTGACAAGGTTAATTCTTTCTTGCTCACGTCATGTCAGCCTCCCTCTTCCCCGTGTGCTTGCTCATAAACATGTGGGAGCATGATGAAGTCAAACGTGTGTTTTTTGAAAAGGCATCCCATAAATTTCACCTTCTCTAAACATCCTCCACTACCCACATCCGATCCACCTCTAACGCCTCCTCTTCCACTTCACTAGTCTGATATAATGCATACCCAACTTGAAGGAACATTCTTATATATGATGATGAAGTTAAAGTAGAGAATGGGAGAAAGAAAATAGAACATTTATGATGGTATACGCGTCATATGGAACAAACGAGTGGAATGTTTGGAAAGAAGCTTCAAGTCTTCAAGTTAGAACAAACCAAACCAAACCAAGCCTAGCCAACCTAACCTAACCACAAATAGAAACAAATTCAAAAGAGGGATTCCACAGAGAGGTCATTTATGGAATCTTTGTGATCATATCATCATTATTACCATCATCCACGCCATGCTTTGTACCATCATATCATCATCATCAATTTCCTTCATTCTTTCTCTTCCAACTTTTCACAAGGCTTCTTTGATCTGCCATGTAATTTTAGCTGGAACTCTCAAACCAAACCACAATGGATGTTTTTCATCGGATGAAACTAAAGGACAAAAAACAGAAAGATTTTTTTTTCTCAAAATGCGTCGAGACCACAAATGACAAACGAAATAGGATTTTGTTCTTGATACAATTACAAATCGTATTTGTCAATTTACTAATGGATATGGCTCCTTGCCTTATCTCCTCCTAATTTGAACTTGATAGCGTTAGGAAAAAATTGAATGGGAAAACAAACAAACAAACAAACACAATAAATGAAGCATAAAGGAAAGATGACCGAGCACTATTATAAACCGGATGATGTATGGATGGGATGGGATGTGTTGTGGTGTGGCAATGAAAGAAGTATTGGTTTCCTTCCTACGTGATTCAAAAGGGTGACATGACAAGGACTTTTTTGGTTCTCATTTTTCATTATTATCATGTTACATTAAGCTTCTCTATTATATTACAGTATATCCATCTCTACTGACTACTGACACTCGTGAAATAAAATAAATAAGAAAAATTCGGGAAATCATATTGACTCCAAACATTTCTTACAATACCATGAAATTACATTCGAACAGCGTATATTTAATAATATGAAACATTTATTTATTTTCATGGAAAGGCTTACAAAGAGAATTCGGCTCCTTTTGTATATATATTATTGACTTTTTTTCTCTTGTATGGTGTGACACGATTACAAACTACATCGTCACATTGGATCCCACCGAATTTCTATTTATGCTATTTTATTCGTCTACAAATAAACAGTAACGTCACATCCTTTACTTTATAAGAAGCATGGGAAACAAGATGGGATAAGAAATGTTTAATTTCAAATGTGAAATGTTGAATGTGCAAAACATTCGGATGCAATTTTCTGCATGTATTGTCGCTGAATCAGGAAATGCGGGAGTTGAAATGGAGCAAAATTATGTTGCATTTCGTGTTACAGAGCCAAAAGTTGCACAGAACCATGCTCAATAGGGTTCATAAACTACTGCTCCAATTTCTGACAGCGGATTCCCTTGTCTCCTTGGATTGCATGGGTAAAAAGGAGGATGAGGATAGAAACGCAACGAGCCTATTTTCCAACTGTCTACTTTCACAAAAAAAATATATCCAGCTTGATGCATACTGACTCCTTTACTTTCACCCTTAAAGCTTTCAAATGTAAAGTTCACGGTAGCCAAGTATGTATATCACTGGATTGGATCCACTCAAGTGTCCCTATATACAGCAGCCCTTTTTTGTAACAAACTACATTACCTTTTTATCCCTTTTATTTCATAAATTTGTAAAATACAAAAATACAAGTAGCAACCCTTTTACAGTTGACAGTTCACTTATAGACCTTTCTCTCGTAAGTTTATATTCGTATAGAAAATTCTGCGTATAATAACCCAGTCACAAGTGGTACCTACTTGTGAAAAAGAAGAATTCAAAGTCAAACGAGTGACGTAACCCTTGTTTTCATATCATTTTCCTAGTTGACTACCAGCTTCTCCTCTCAACATCATCTCGAGAGAAGCATAATCATGCGTATTTTTTGAGTGGTTTGGTTGTGCACTCTGTTGACTGTAGGATATTTTTTTTCTTGTAATTTTATAAGTATCCACTTTTGCATTTATAAATATAAATTTGCATTTACCTTTTGCTGACATTCTATTACATAACATTGAAAGCTTGTTCCCTGTGTACACTTGTTTTCTTCCCTATATTATTATGCAAGCCAAAGCCAAGCTTGTCTAGGATACTTCACAAGTGAACCAGTACCAGCATAATCATCGTCATTCGCATCATCATCATCATCATCCTTTTCCAGCACGACCATCATCATCCTCGAGAAAAGCCTCTTCTCCTTAGAAAACTTTGGAGTCGTTTGTTTTTGACTTTCTACTCTCTTCCTTTTTCCACTAGTGACTAGTAGCCTCATATAAATACATTTTTATTTCATCTAAAGCCAAGCCACCACACACCATCATCATACCAGACCCTTTCACAGAGTAGTGAGCACAACAACTTGAAAGGACGAACATTGCAAATGCATCTTTTTCTTCAGAGCAAAGAAGAGTGGAAGTGGAAGCCAACAAGAAAATTCAAGTTTACACTCAAGTCACTCAACTGTACATATTATGTACATAGTATTTTCCTGGCATGTAAATAAACTCCCAAAAAACTTGGTTGTAGTCATAGTCATGCTCCTGCTTCTCGTGTACAACATGATGATCATCATCATCGTCATCATCATCATCAGCATGATGATATCAAATTCAAACATAGTCTATTCCTAGCCCTTTCTTCCAAATAAGTATGAAGCAAGAAGAGGAGTGCAAGCATTAACACCAATTTTAGACCGCTTTCCTTCTGGATGAAATTATTTGCTTGTTTGTAGCTCACTCTCCATCCCATCCCATCTTATGTGCTACTAGTTTAGTTAGATGGGAAATAGAACGTGGATTTGAGTGGAGCGTTGAGGGAAAGATAGGAACAAGCTTATAAGCACCAACTCAACCACCACGCTTCTTTTCCATTCAACTAACACACAAGCTAACAATCGATGGATACAAACGTAGACATAGACTCTTGCTGACTTCCTCTGACTCTCAGCATTATTTACATTTTCCACTTGTGTTCCATTCCTTCCTACTTTCCTAGTTTCACATTTTTACATAATATATACAAAAGGCATAAATATAATATAATATTTTATTTGACGGAACAATGGTTCCAGACAACGTGATATATTTTCATGAATATTCAACTTGACTAGAGCTACAAGGCAAGAGATGGGGAAATATGTATGATATGATAGTATAAATTATAATATGCACATCATTATATTATTTCTCTCGTCTTCGTGGCAAAAATGAAATAAAAAAATATGGTATTTGAGGAAACAAAGAGCCTGACTATACCAATTCCAACACTCACACATAATATGTATTTGCGCATAAGTCAGTCTGTCAAACACACAGAACAGAAATCAGCTTTGATTTCCCAATAAATTTGGCGGCTCCCGATTTTTTATTTTTATTTGCTAGCTGCACACAAAGAGCACGAGTAGCAAATAAATGCAAAGCTCAAAATTTGTTTGCTCACAATCAGACCGTGTGTTACGCTGTGGAGAGTCAAGTGAATGTGTCTTCATTAACTATAATCACCACACATGTACATATTTATGGAGTCCTCCAAAACACACAAATAACAAGACAAATAGAAGCTAAGAGACCACATGATTTCTTCCTTTTTTTACGGAAGAATGGAACTCCTTAGGATTGAGAGTAGGTAGCAACATCAACAATCCAATATTTCTACTTTATACTTATCGTTAGCTTATACAGTTACTCCCTCCAACTTCTGCCCGTGACTTCTATGATGATGATGATGAGCATGTGAATACTTACTCAACTGTAAGTTAAAGGGAAATAGGAACGCATACATTCCATATTATTATTATTACAAGGCATAGTTTACACCTGATATTGGATGGAACGTGCTTTTCCCTTGTTTCCTCAATAGAAGAAATGAGCGGAGGAAATAAAAAATTGTGAAAATAAAATGACATTTCTCCCTCCATCTGGATCTCCTGTCCCTCCTTCACCTAGTTCGTTTCCTGTACCATTTTTCTCTCACATTTTTAGTTACAATACAATACAATGCAATAAAAATGGGATATATATAGATTCTTTTCTCCTTCTGTTTAACTCGCACGTCTCATTTCTCTTTGACATTTTGAGGTCCCATAATAAATATATTTTTGTTTGCCATCCCAATCCCATATCTTCTTTAGTGTAATATTTTATTGCCTTTTTTCTCTTTACTCTTGTTCTACCACATTGCTTCAATGCGTGAAATGTAGAACTACCATTATAATTTGTATATGTATATGAAAACAAAATGCAACAAGATACAATAATAATACTAATATACGCAGCAGCAGCAAGGAAAGTGCTGTGCATAACGAGTAAATGTATATGTATGTGAGCAATTTTTCCTTTAAATCTCCACTCGTCTTGTTTGCGTAACAGTCATGGAAAAAAGGAAAATCATGTCGGGAGGGAGAGTAAGTGGTGGCGGAAAGTGTTATTATTTGTTTGTGAGAGGAAAGTTGGCGGAAATTTGTTTGAATTGTCAGACAGTTGCACACACACGTTGATTGACCAATTTTTTCCCTCTCTCTCCTACTTTGTTCTTCACTTTTCTCTTCTCGTTATTTATGCAAGCGTGACAGTTAGTAGGAAAAGTCTAACAAAATCAGTTGATCTCGATGGAATGCTTGAACGTATTTAGCAGAAATGTTTCCTCTCTTTTCAGTAGAAATTCTAGGGAACAAAAAATGACTTTTGCTTGTACTCTGTGACGCAAGTTTCTTTCTTGGAACTGATTGCTTTGACGCATTACCAAAAATCACCATATTTTATGATAATGGTACTTATTATTAAACTCGGGTTGGATGTTGGGTTTTCCAATGACCTAATAAGTAGCAGACAGAATAAAAGTAGATAAGGTGCACAAAAGGAGGCTGTAATAATCATTGACCAGTAATAATGTAATGATGATTATTTCCTCGAGGGTTAAAATGAGAACTTTCAATCACAAATGGAAACGTTTACCTTTCTTGCTTTTCCGAGGCAATCCCTCATTTTGAACTTAAGCCTCACCTTTATTTATTTATTTTAGCGGGCGTCTATCAAAACATATCGAAGCTCGACGGAAAGAGAGCGGCTAAGAAAATGCAGCTACAAAACTAAACCTATAAAAAAACCAAGAATGTTGGCTATTCGATTCGATCATCCTGCCAGTTTGTTTCTGTTCTCCCCTGAGTTTATTTTGATTTTGAAACAAGTAGGTTGACAGGATGAAAAACATACATTACATTTTGGCTTGTTTGGGGCTCCTCTTCCTTTTGTCACAATTTTCAATTTCATGCTAGAAAATGCAAAAGAGAACTACGGACCATACCACACCACTATGGCACGTTTAAGGAAATAGATATTCACCTCACCTTTTTCTTTTGAGAAGGATCTCTTTAAACAAACAAAAGAAGAGATCTTAGAAATGTATAAAGTTAAAATGTCGGCTTCTTTCTTTCTCTTTTTCATGGCTTTTGGTTTGTTTTTTTTATCGAGAAGGAAGGTGCCTTGTCCCGGTATCGAAAGGAACAATTCATTTTGCTTTTGGTACGCATACATAACTTATTCAGTTCTTGGCTATGACTTATGCAACACAAAATTCCGCAACAAAACACGCTTGTTTATCGTCACCCTCCATTTTTGTCCTGTTCATGTACAAAACGGTTTCTTCCAGTTTCTCCTTTGTTTCCCTGACTTGATAAAATGGCATGTAGGGGAAATGGTTCGTTGGCTTTGGCTTTATGAACTTTGTATGAATATGATAAGGAGGAATGAACGTTGCCAATCACCTTACTTTTTCTCTTCTTTCCGTCTTTGATTTTATGTATTTAGTGTGCGTGTATTGAACTTATTATGCAGATGTTTGCTTTTGAGAGAGAGTTTAGTTTTTTTATTGTTCAAAGCCTACCTTTTTTCTTGTTTCCTAATGCTGCTGGCTCACCGCCACCAACTTGCTGCTGTTGATTGGCTCGACCTTTCTTCAGCAGAGTTTTCTTTGTTTTTGATGCCAGGTCGGTGGCAATATGACGTAGGTCCCGGGTGAGTGACGAAGAGGAATTTTTTGTGGAGGTTGACTGGTGAGAATCCTCACCTCCCAAACCTTTCGTCATTGGCTCTATTTTTTTTGTATGTTGGTGAGTGTATATGTGTTTCTATCTTTGGATGCTCTTTGTTCTCTCGCCCTTTACACTTTTATCTATTATACAATATTATAGATTCTTTGATTGGTGATCAGCACCCGTCGAAAACACTATTTACCTAAGTTGATTAGAGTATCAAACAAAGAGGAGAAATACCAAGTTGTAGTTTAGTAAACTTTTTGTATTTTTAGAGTCACAAAACATTTCATGTCTTTGGTGGCTAGTTTTACGTAACCCAAACTACGTCTCACCTTCCTTGTATATTTCCACCTTTTCCTCATATGTAAACATGCACGTAAGGTATGGTTGGAATCTCGAGAATGAAGTCGTGATTTATTGGCAGCAATGATGACGTTTCATTCCGAAGAAAGTGTTTTGAAGATATTGCGCAAAAAATGTTTCACTTGACTGGACTTGAACCCGATTGAGAACTTTATTATTTTCTATGCATTTGCATATTAAATTGACTATCAAAACCTGATCCCTCTTTTCCCTTTCTCTGCTAAAAGGCTTTGACTTTACCAAACTTATAAATTCACATCCGGTTGAGTGGAGACCAAGGTAATTTATCTTTTTTTGCTGTGTTGTCACAGTAAAGGAAACCAAAGACACTCAAAAAAGTAAGAATTTCTCTTGGATTGGATTTTGTGCTTGGATAATTTTGAAATATAGTAGTTGATAGAAAAACATGGGTTTCAAACCCAAATGTTCTCTTTCTCCTCAAGAACCATAGGTGTTTTATAAAACACCACTAAACCAAGTCAAACCACAAGCCGTAAACCAAAACCAAACCAAACCAAAGTTGAGAGCAAACTTGTAATGTATATTGGAAACCTTATTATTCACCATTCTATTGGATTGGTTGCATTGGAAAGGGAGAGAGAGATAAAAAGGCTGATTCTTTACATGCAATACAATTCAAACCAACACAAATACAAAACTATTCTATTAGCCTATCCTCAGGCATGCTTTTACTTTAATTAAAACCAGTGATCTGTAACGTAAATCTGTTTTCATGGCTCAATTTTCTACTTGGATGCTGATGCTGCTGTAAGTACTTATGTGGGCTAAGTAAGTGCACTAGCCTAAATTTTGAAAAAAAAACTCTTGACTCTGATTCCCTTGACTTTCTCACCACTTCACAACGAGATTCCATTACATCGTTCCATACCTAAGTGAATGGGAGAAGGCTCATGTAACACGTTCTACTTTACAATTCACACTTCATCATTTATAAATATCCAATTTAATTTGTAATTTGCCCCACAGCACGAGAAAAAGTTTGTAAATTTAGTTTTTAAAAAACGCATTTGATATACGATTCACTCTGGCTTGAGTCACTTTGCTGTTGGTGACTTTGTTTTGGGTCTTAAGCAGCCTCAGTGCGGCTCAGTTAATTGAATTATTTAAACTTAGGGGTTCATGTTTAATGTTCACTCATGTAAATGCACAGGAATCTATTTTTATACCAAAGTAGCCACCAATTTCCATGAAATGTTTTGCAAGAATATTAATAAAGAATGAGGTGGAAAAAAAAGAGTTAAGTTTAAAAGAGAATTTTTTACCTGAGAATTTCCTTGCTTAAATTTAATGAATCCCAAAAAACTTAGCTTTGCAAGAGTTTCCTTGCGGGCGGAAGCCAGAAAAGAAAACTCTTTTCTCTATTGAGTAAAACTTTGCCGTTACTCTGAGGAAAAACTCGTCAAGCAATCGACTTAATTGCCTGACTGGCTGTTATTCTTAACCGAAGCTAAACTGCCCTAGTACTTTGTATGTCTGGATGGAAAATGGAAATGGAGTAAATAGAAATCTTAAGTGTATAACAGTTTTCACGAATTCTACTTCAAGATTCACTTCATATATTTTCCCATACCGAGAGATATCGAAAATGGTATAATTTTGGTAATTACAAAATATCTTTATGGAATTAGACGAAGGACGCGACACTTTCTCTCCCTGTTTCCTTTTCTTACAGTAAACGTTTTTGTAGTAGTTTCTCTCCTCTCACACGCTATGAATATTTTGTGGGAGAGTAAGGAATATAACAGATACGAACAAAAGAAAAAATTGTGAATGAGAACGAAACGAGAGTAGCACAAGGTATGAAAAGTTTGTTTTCCTTCTTTCTACTTCCCTGTTCACTTCTTGGGAGCCGCAAGCGAAATGAAAAACTAACTGTTGATTTCATCCAACTAAAATGTAACTCGTTCCATTCCTCTCCCAACTAGTTCAAGAAGCAAGAACCAACTCACAAATGAAAAGGAAAAGCAGCACTTTTTTCCGATGCTAGTGTGGTATCTTGCACACATGACATGACTGACACACACGTACGACGAAACTCCGTTACTTGTTCCTTGTTCTAGCCCGTTCTCACAACTCCCTGCCACACTACTAGTCTCACAACTAGAGTACAACCACGCTACTACTTTCTAGCACCCGAGCTGAGAAAGAAGCAGGACAAAAATTTTCAACCGGGAGAAAACCAGGCACGCTCGCTCTCCACCAGTCGCACTGCTCAACCAAAAATTTGATGCAGTTTAGTTTGGCTTTGGCTATGGCTTGGCTTGGCCAAGAAAAAATTGTTGACTTTGTTCAAACCAGGAGCTGCCCGTTACTTGGTTGTTGTTTCCAGCATCACCATCCGTAAAATACTCTGCTGGAGTCTCCAGTCATCCCATCACTTTTACATTTCCTCCTTTTTCTTTTTACATTTTTGTTGAGAAAAAAACGAAAGAAAGAAGTTGGGCAAAACACACTCGTTTTTATTTTCTCAGCAGCCAGCAACCCAAATAAGATGTTTCAATGATGATGATGATAATACTTTACTCTTCTATCTTTCCACTTTCCAATCTTCATATATGTATGAAACACCATTTATGATGGGGATACGCTAGGCACTTTTTCCTCTCTTTAATAGTATTCGGATGGAGGGAAACGTGTTCTAAGCTTTTTGGGCTTTGGGTACAAGTATATGCGCCTTTGAAAAGGTATGCATGATTTTTGCGCCGGCTCCAAATGCCCATCACATCTCTTTTTCCATGCTAGTTCCCAAATATTGGGCTCCATACTTGACTTTTTAGGTTGCTGCTGGTGCTGGTGTGTGTGTGGTGTGCTTATAGAAACGGGAGCTACCTAACATATTGTTAAGAAGAAATAGGATCCTCTCCAAAAAAAGGAGGAAGACATACGTATCTTTTCTCATGGAGGGAGAAAAAGGAAGACTTTTTTACGCACTATATTTGTCTTAAAAAAGAATTATGAAGGAAAGAAATATATGAAACTGTGATAATATTGTTCCTTCTCCTCCTTTTATGCCTTTTCTACACAATTGTAGAGCCACAGCAGCAGCATCAGTGTAAACATAAGAGATGAGATGAGTAAGCACGGGAAAAGGAACCATCACATTATGCCCCGTATCACTCAAAAATCTATTCTGACCCAAAACTTTTCACTTGTAACTAACTGTAACCATACTTATGTATGCAACGCAATCCAATGCAACTCTATGTAATGTAAGTTTAGTTCTTTCTCTGTTGTCCAGTCCAAAAGTATTTCTCTTCAAGAAGAGGTACAGAAGTAAGAGAGTTTTTTTCAGCCAAAATCTGTAAAACAATTTCTAGCAAGTTCAATTCTATAATGGGATGAAAAGGAAAGATAGTAGCTAGGAAGAATCTAAGGAAAATGGTTATATACTCGGGTTCTACTTTTTCCCAAGCTCATCATCAACATCATCATCATCATCCAACCAAGTACTTAATAATATCATGCAACTTTTCTGCTTGAGACTAGTTCACCAAAAGAGAAAATAAAAAGTGATTCTCGGAAACCATATGAAAAAAAATTTGGTGAAGTACTCCATAAGGAAAAGACAAGATGGTATAGTTGGAACGTTGGAAGTGATATTATCGCAACAGCTATTTATACATCATCATTATTCGCCTATGTGTGTGTGTATATGACTACAGAAAATGAAGTTAAAAGTGTATTTATATTGGATGGGAAAAAAGAAGAAAGCAAGTGTGAAACTAAGTGTTTGTCTCATCATCATACTATGTCATACTTACAATTCCAACCGAAGAAAGGCACATTATCCAATGTTGAAGTTAAAAATGAAATGATGATGATGATGAGGAAAAAACCTCCATACATGAAGTGAGACTGATCTGATGCAGTATGCGGCAGTTTAAGTTTACTCATACTTGGCAAGGGAAAAAACCGACTTTATATAAATAGGTAGAGATAAGTATTAGGCACTTACTTTTTTTAATATACTTACTTAAAGTATGGTGTAGGGGTAAAGTAAAGGGATATTTCCATGGTCCCTAAAGGGAACGCTATTTCTGAAAATTTCATTGTTTCATCAAAACTTTTAATATCCATTGGGACTGATTTTTATGGAATATAAAATTAGACAGTGGAGTACATACATTTTTTGGAGGAAATAGGGCTGAGGGAACAAAATATATGTGGAGTAGAATGAAGCAACATTTATTATTTAAGGGGTATAAATGATGTGTGGGAGAGGAGAGTAGCTGAACCTAAAGCTCGTTAACTTTTTTCTAGTCTCCATATTATCCGCTTGGATTAACTTATGTACATCGTACGTGCGTGAGTATGCAAGCTTCAAGGTTTGTGTCTATTCATGCGTTGTGTCATAGTTTATCCGCTATGCTCATTTTCAGTTAAAAGTTTTAATGTAACTTTAAGATGATTGGTTTTTTTCGGGAATGGAATAAGCTTAAAAACTTGTAACTTATATCCAAACTTTTTTTATTAGAACTTATTAATTTAAAACACCAATTTTTTTTTTAAATAACCGCCAAGTTTTGTAATTCAAAACTGTAGCTGATAGTCTCTATTAAGGAACATAAGAAACTGTAATGAATTGTAAAATACTTTCAGAAAAATAACCGAAGCGTTAAGTAAATAATAAATTTAGCGTTCCCCATTTTTTTATCTTCAATCCCAAATCTTGCTAAAGTGGTGCTATAGAACATATAGAAATACTAGTCACTTTCCCTATTGTTTATGGAAGGATTTACCTCTGTCTCTAGAAAATAAAGAGAAGCCAAAGAAGATAGTAAGAATGTTACGTAATTGTTTTTCTATGCAATTGAGAAATATAATCATTCAATGGAGTACGTAATTGCTTTTTCTATCAAATGAAATCTCAGCTTTTGTTCCCTAGCTGTCCTCCTCTTCCTGTAATTCTCATTTGCAACAAAACAAGCTTCTCACTTACTTCCTCCCACATGATTCCTGCCATTCTAACGTATTGAATTTCAAACCCACTTGTTTTGTTTTTTTATTCATTTCTCTGATTATTTCTTAGGCTTAAATAAACTTAAATTTGTTCAGTCTTCTTCCTCTGCTTAAATAGAATCATCATGCTCCTGATCCTAAAAATAAGCCGCTAGTTTTCACATGAAAAAAGGAGGAGGCTACGCAAAACAACAAACAATTTTCTTCTCTCAATTCCTTCCTTCCTTCTCCTTATTTATCCGGTGCTATGTTGGGGGATGGGAATGCAATATAGTTGATAGCATTATGAAGAAAGTTTTCTATTGAAGCCATGAAAGAGGTAGTTTTCCATGTGGAACTTGCACCTTTCCTTCTTCTTTTACTTTTGTACCACGAAACAATTCAAATTCACCCATCTTAATATTTCCCTACGGTACACTTTCACCTTTCTCATGAGAGGAGAGAGAGAAAGTGGAAATAGATACAGAATAGGAAGGAGAGCTCCCGTTTTTCCACTTCCAATCTTCTTGTTCCGTCGTCACACTTTATTTTTTTTGAAGGTACACACAAGGCCTGAATAATATGTACATTCTCATGTGTGTTTTGCTACTTAGCACATTCCCCAATCTCCATTTCCCATCTTTTGCTTGCAGACAAGAAGGAAAGTGAAAAGATGTTGGAGAATGGCCTGAGATTTCACATTTGATACTGTACTGACTTTCTCCCTTCTTTTCTCAGTTGCCTTTTTTTATCCTTTGGTTCTTAAGTAAAAATGTGCAAACACAATGTTTTTTTTCTTATTCTCTTCAGCTCCAGGTATTTATAGTTTATGGGTGTGGAAAGGAAACAAAGCATAAAAGAGGAGATAGTTCAAGGTGAAGAATTATACTCTTTCTTGAAAAAAGAAGGAAGGGAAGAAAGAAAATAAAAGATAAAATATACGACAGAAAGAAAGAAATTTTAGCCTTTGCTCATCCTTCCTTCCTTCTCCACAGTCTGTGTGTCCATGCTCCGATGCATTCATTTTCTTTACGGGATGGATCTTCGTAGAGACTGACTTGCCTTTGGTTTAAGAAAACACAATGCTCAGGAGAACATGCCTAAGTAAAAGAATTGGATCTACATCCCAAATTTTACAAGTCTCTTGATCCCTAAATTAAAACGGGATAAACATATGTACATAAGTTCACATGTGTAGCCTAATAAAATACAAAAGGAATGCCCTTGTAACTTTTATGAATTCTATTTTCAGTCTTTTATTCCCAAGATGGCTTAGTGCGCTGCAGTTAATTACATGATGGGAAGGAGGAGGAGGTGACACATGAACCAAATCCAAAATGAAGTTGTAATCACAGCTGCTGCTGTGACTTGACTTGTGACGTGACATGAAATGAGATCACCTTGACACCTGTCATAGACACCTTCACACAGGATATCTCATGAGAAATAAAAGTGAAATTACATTGTACAAAATATACTTCTTTCTCTGCAGGAAACAATGATGCAAATTTGACCTTAATAATACTCAAAAGATTATGCGGCCTTCTTTGTATATGAAAAACCTTGAATGTTTGACTCAGAAGTTTATGCCATTTTCAAAAGAAAGTGAAAGCAAAGTAACAGACATTTCGCAAAGATATGAATAAGTACACAAGAATTCTTAAACAAGTAACTGTTATGTTCTCAATGAAAGTTCATTCGTGCAAAAAAACTTATGTTTCCACAAGAATAGAATAACCGTAAGAAAATTTCAACTTTTAGTATGCTTATTGAATCTATCCAGACCTTGTTTTCTATATTTGTGTGAATTATGCTTCAAAGGTTTAGTTAGACTCACTCTCAATCAGACCCAACATCATAAAGAAGGATTGAAATTGTCAAAATGGTATTGTCCATACATAAAATATGAAATGTGGGAGAGGTTGCTCCTTATCTTTCCAAAACATCTTCAACATTTAAATCAAGTTCATTTGTGTAACATGCTTTGCTTACTAACAAGAGGCTTGTTCATACTCATTGTCAGACATTTGTAAGGTTGAAATATATATATCACATCACATCACACCCAACAACCCCATGAAATGTACGCCCTTCTACTTTCTACACATTGAAACGGAGAGTCAAACTCTGAATGATTTTTTACCATGAAGGAAATCAATATATTTCACAAAATATATATTACATGATGACGACGACGACGATGATGATGATGATATTATCAAGATGTTTTCGAAAAAGGCAGCCATCCATGCATGCACCATATGTAGGAGAGGACGATATCATCATCATCATCATATAACATAGAACATTTTC
The DNA here is from genome assembly GCA_964034955.1 of Orchesella flavescens. Lineage (NCBI taxonomy): Eukaryota > Metazoa > Arthropoda > Collembola > Entomobryomorpha > Orchesellidae > Orchesella > Orchesella flavescens. The sequence goes on along the minus strand of OZ035953.1, from coordinate 14,187,208 downwards.
ACTTGAGTAAGTAAGGCACATTTTCGAATCAAAAACCCCCAAAGTCCTCTATTCTTCTTTACTTCTCAACGAAAAAGGACTTGACTTGAGTTGTGTTAGTGATGTGATGAAATTGTTCAAATGTACAATATGTTATGCTTTATGCTTTGTATCACTACATTGCTTCTTTTTTTTAGGAAGACTTTTGAAATGGGCCAATACGCTGGAGAGGAAGTGAAAAGAGGGAGAGAGGGAGGAGATAGAAAAGCGTTCATTTCCTTCAAACATTGTCTCCACAATCATCATCATCATCACCCACCACCACCACCACATATGTTACAATAGCATTCTTCCTCATAAACAATATGCGATCTTATTATATTATTATTATTATTTTTACATTTGAAAGTCTTGAGCGCGTCACCCTCTCTCTCTCTCTCTTTTCTCTAACAACATGATGTCAATACAAAAGTAATATCCAAAAGAAGACGGATTGTTATGCCAAGTGAAGTACAAAGTACAAGCTATACTTATGTTTTTTTATCTCTGGAACAACTTTTGTGCAATAAAAAATGGGAACATAAAAAAGTTGTGCTGGCCATGACAGATGAGTCACTCATCACAGCATTATGACCCTTAATGGGACTTGGACTATCCAAAAAAAACTGGAGTGGAGTGCAGTGCACTTATCCCTTTCCTCCATATTTCTCCCTTCGTAATATTATACTTTTTCTCACAATCACCATCAAAGGAGAATGGAACCTGCCAAGGAACACTGTGCTAATGTCTTTTCTTCTTTTTTGCAAAAGTAGAGAACAAGATGTGAGTGATGATTAAGTGATTTAGGCTAAGAATAGAATTTTGTATTACTTAGCGTCTAGTCTAGCCCACTTTATTCTACCTGAGAACTTCCTAGTCCTTCTCCCTGTCTGTCTTGTACCTAAATCTAGTTGATAACTGACACTTTTATTTTTTTGTGAGTATCAATTTAGCAAAGTACAATTCAAATTATGTACCAGGAAACGAAATGAATGTAGGTTTGAGCTACATTTCTTTTGAGCATATCACTTTGGGAAAGTAAAGTAGGCAATTGAAAATTAAAATCCCCTTTCCGTTTTTCCTTTCAGAGAGCGGATGAGTAAAGGAGATTTCCGTGCATTAGCTAACCATCACCATCATATTATACGTTATGGTGTGGTATTAGTCTCAAAGTATGTAAGTAGATGTAAGTTGCTCGCTGAAACGCATTTAATTCTGACATGGCATGCCTGACTAGAAATAAATTCGGGTTGTGCGAGAATGGCATCAAGAGACACTAAAAAGAGAGAGGAAGAAAGGCTAAACCTAACCGGATCACTATGCACGGTTTGGAATTCATGGCGTGGTATAACATAACATAACTATACCTAAACATTGTTTTTCCGCATTGTACCAAATCCTTAATCTACCATCCGCTACATGAGTATATAACATAACCACCTAAATATTATATCAGGAAGAGCAATTAATGTACCTATTTAAAAGTAATGATTTTGTAAGTACATTTGTAAGTAGAGGTTGCACCATAGCACATTGTTCCACTTGGGAAAAAGGGGAAGCGAGTTAAGTAGAGTTGGATGGAGATTTGAGGAGCCAAGAGTTACCAAGAATCTCAGCGTCAAGTGGGCTAACAGTAATGCCAATACCTAAAAACGATTCATACAACAGGCGAAGGAAGGAAGGAAGAACGACGGAGCGAACAAAATTTCTTCTGGCTTGAATATTATATTTATGGCTAGTTGCACTGAAATCAGCTTTTACTCTCTTCCCACCAACCAGCACCATAATATCATATCATCATCGTCTTGCATGTTTGGAATTCAACGTGGGCTAAAAAGTACAAAAGTAACTAAAATGTATGGCATTTTGTTATATCAGGCAAAAGCTAAGGATGTTACTGGGAATCGAACCCAGTCTCAAAGGCTTAGCGCGCCCCTGTCATGCCACTAGACCAAACACCCGCTTATGCCTGATACAACTCAGTATCTCCTATCATCACATCTCCCCTTCAAGCTTCTTCTCCGTATAGAAGGAAGTCATGCCATATCTAGGTCTTACATCTTCCCCCTTTTTCCTCTCTCAGCTCTGAGGCTTCGAGTGCTCGTCAGGGTTCTCTCTCCTCTCTCAGCCACCATGTTATATCAGGACAAAAGTGATTGATACTACCGGGAGTCGAACCCAGTCTCAAAGGCTTAGCGCGCCCCTGTCATACCGCTAGACCAAGTATCCCACTCTGTCCTGATACAACTCAGTATCTCCTATCATCACACATTTCATATAGCTTTACTCTCGCTCATTGCTCCACAACTACTAGTCCGCACCACACACACATCAATGCACCATACCACACTACCAGTGGATTGAATTGGATTGTAGTGTACACCTTTTCCGGGATAGAAATAAATGGAGAGCAAGATGAAACGGGCGAATGCATATGATAAAATTATATACGCGTTTGCTTACTAGGTTGGGAAAAGCATGCCATAATATTACTATGACGTTATACTATGTATGATATGATGCAAGAGAAAAGCAAAGTCAAATGTTGGTTGAGCAAGAGGAGAGTGGGCTTTGCCTACTATTTCAATATAAAATACAACGCAAAGAGGTGGAATATCTCAGAAAGTAACAATTACTACATGAGAGAACACATAGATTCGCTGACGAGTGAAAATTTATCTCACGGTTCACAAGTTGGTGAAAAAGGAATTCTCATGCAAAGATCATCATCATCATCATCATCTTATTCCAGCATCCAACCAAATCCAAAGTAAGCAAAAACTTTAGAATAGTGCAGTGATGTGATGTGATGCTGCAAAATACAAGAAGGAATGCGTACTTTATTTCTGTTTCAGTAGCAAATTATGCACATAAACATTGTTTTAAGGGTCAAACCATATATGAGAAGAACAGAGGTTTTGCAAGCCACAGAAATTTCTCAATAATCTTACCCACCTCCTTCTTCTTCCCCTTGCTTTTGTACTTTCCTTAAACCACAATTCCCAAAGTACCTATCAAGCCTGATTATAAGAGGCACAAGCATGGAGGTGCTACATTTGTTTATTCCTTAAGCTTATTCTCCAGAGGATGAGAGTTGGAAACGGAAAAAAAGGAAAGCGAAGAATCATTTTCACCTTGGTAGATTGAACATTGAGCTATAGCCAAACTTATAAGTTTCTGGTTGATTTAATGCTGTTTTATATAACGGGGCTCTACAGTTGCGTTCAAACTTCGACTTCAACTTTACGAGAAGTAGAAAAAAAATCAGAGTGTAAAAAATATTACGGGAAAAAATACAGCAGCAAATTAATAACGTATGCTATTAATAATCTGATGAAATGTAGCCGATAGTCGGGCTAGTATTCATTAGTTGTTAAACCTGTCCCATATCCTCGTCAATGAAATTGCTCATTGTAAAAATAACATTAAGTAATATCCCCGTCCACGCAATTTTTCTCTGGCATTATCGACTACACAACGGCGCGTCACGTCATAACTGTTTCATGCGAGCAACAATTCCAACTTGTATCCATCATCCATCTCAACTGTAGGTGCAACGCAACCAGAAAGAGATTTTTTTTCGTAGCACGAAAGAATTAATATCATTCATTCCGTTTCTCATAGTCATCATCATCAATATCATTCACACGAATGAGTATACTCGTATAAGTTACGTTTTACAGGACAATAATATATCCAACCACATAATGTATATATTGCTCGCCATTGAGTCACAAAAGAAAAGAAAAAGCAAAGATTAATTGGACGTAGTTCGGGAAAAGGCTATGAATGTGGTTGTGGTCTTTCTTTCTTTATATCTTTTCGGGCTTGAAAAACTTTTTCTCATTAATCCATAACTCTCAATTCCGAGAATAAATCTATGAGTACTACTCGGTTACTCACGGGTGCGTAAAAGCACGAGCCTTTGGTTGGCCAACTTATGCGTTTTTAATCCCGGATGAAGCGTACGGGAAATGAGATCCGTTTGTGCGTCCTTTCTACCAGTCTAATTCATTGGTTTCCTTGCCAATTAGTTGAAAAATTTGTCTAAAAGATTTTCTTATGTAAGCTGAGCCTTTAAGAATGTAAAAACATGGGAACCAAACCACTATTAAAAATTATTGTGGTACGCATCCCACCAAAACTTTTTTTTAGATAAAAACTGACGAGTCAGATACTATCATTAATTTCTTCTCCAACTTAAAAACGCATGATTAGATTCTGAGAATAAGCGATGATTTTAATTTATCATAGTTTTTGGTGCCATATTCGTGTCATAGTCATCCCTATTCTCTTGCCATTTCCTATCTCTCCCACCCAACAACCACAAAATGGAATGGAAGAGCAGAGGATTATGATTATAGTAGCTGGAGCACATTGGTTGGTTGCCATTTCGAAATATAATACTTTTTTCCTCATTCAAAAATCCCTTTCATAAAAAACAAAGACGAAGAATGAAATTGATTAATGATTGGGCCTGAGAGGAGGGCTCCCATAAAACAAAAGCTGCTCACTTTTGAAGAGCTTTAGCTATCCACGTCTCCAAATCTTCAATAAATATGTAGCTATCCCAGGTTTACTGCCATAAAGAATTCTTTAGGAAATTTATCCCCCGATTATTACATGATATTATAGTTATATTATGGTACTTATTATTAGAAAAGTTGGTTCCATCATTTAGCTTCATTCTTCTCTCATGGTATTTCCCGCATAAGGGCATTGATAGCATACTATCGTATAAGTGGGTAGATACTTCCGCAAACAGCAATTCCAAGGAAGGAGCAGAGGAAGCTTATACAGTTCACTTCTCAAATAGAACAAGCAAGCGGTGGATGTGGATTGGATCCCTAACGTTGACTAACTTCTCAACCAGACCAGACCAGTATAAATTTCTTTTGGCTCAAAATAGGTATCTCCACATCCGTTTTTTCTTGGTTGGGGAAGGAAGACAAGTCGTTATATGAGTTTGATCATAGTCATGATGGCAAAAGCAATCTCTAGACTAGTTCCTTTTCTTTCTCAACTCAGTTTTCTCTTCCTTTTGAGTGGATTATAGCCGCGTCACTTGTCCAACATATGTCACAAGAGTAGAGGGGATTGAATTAGTGTCCTTAATCGGATTACTTTGAGTGCAAAGGTCTGGGAAAAAGGAAAGATATCTTTTCACTTTCTACCACCGACTCCCTGTCTTCATACCCATTTAACGTTACGGGCCGTTATATCTATAACCAATCCTCAATTGAAGAAGAGTTACACATATTGTGGGTTATGGTAAGTATGATGTTAACAAAATTAATTTGATGAGAAGGAGTAGGGTATAATGATGACAATAAATAAATATATGGTCTTCAAATGAGCATTATAATAAAAGTTTACTTTGATTTTGAGATGTAATATGAAACTTTTCCTTCATCAATATAATATAAATTAAAGGATGCAATCATGGAGAATTGCAAAAATAAATTCCATGTAGACATTAGCGTGTACTTCTTCCTTTTTTATGTGTGTAACAGATTGGGGAAAGTAAAGTATATTAAGGAAAGATGTATCCGCATAATACATTTTGATGGGGATAATGAATGACAATAGGAAATTCGGTGTCATTACGAATGAATGTGATGTATTACTTTTTTATTGAATAAATTTTAGCCAGCAATTCTGGTTTAATCATTGGAAGGTGAAAAATTAACTAAATCTAATTTTGTTGGAGGGAAAGTTAGTGGAACAAATGCGTTAAACCCGAAAAGTTATAATACAAGTTTGAAGTCTCAATCTGATTCGTCTATTAACAAACCACACACGTCAAAGAAAAGTAGTGTAGTACAGAGCGTAAAGAGAGTGAAAGGAACATGACTTGGTTTCTTTCATAGTTTCTCCTCAGTCCATAAGGTTTCACCTAAATTCCGAGAAAGAAGTGGCAGTGCTATCTAGCTACGGAATTTAGAAAGTGGCTGGGAAAGCTTTTACAATTCTACTTTCACTACGAAGGTGGCGCTGGCTTTCCCGGTGCAAGGCAAGCGTTATCTTTAACTTGTACGTGAGTCACGATGACATGTTATGACAATTGTTCTGCTCGATGCTCTACATCAAACAGAAAAGCTAAATAAGTACGTAAAAAACAGAACGGAGTATTCAATCTAAAAGATTTCCTTATAACGTTTAAGTAAATTCCAGCTGAAAATGACTGAGTTATCGATTTCCATTGATCGCAACATTTGCATTGCCAAAAGTTATCATGTTACTTAAACGATAAATTTAAATCAATTGGACATTTAATATCTATGCCAATTTACATGGACACAATAATTAACAACAACAACAACAAAAGTAGTTGGATAGGGAAACAAATGCCCATAAACACATTTATACGTACCCAAATCTAAATGCTGTCAAATGCCTTTGTTGTCCCTATAAAATTATGTGACACTTTTGTTAGTGACACTCGTATTTTTTACCATTCTCTCTACACATCAATGAGACCACCACCCATTTTTCCATTTGAAACAGAGTGGAATTGAAACATACATTTTGTCTCTGACGTAGCGCTAAATTCATTGCATTGCAGTCATTCAACCTTCCCCTTTTTATCACACGGATGTGAACAAAAAGTCATTTAATATTCATGTCTCAATCCCTCCCATCACACACACCTACACACAGTTAGTCTCCACAAAAATATGTATCTGTATCACTATTTTACCTTGCATTTTTACCTTCATCTATCTATCCACCACGTAAGAACCCAATATGTTCATCTTATCTTCTATATCTATCACCTTGAGAGTGCTACCTAACATTTCTCCTCTTTTTCCAACATTTCCCTTGTTCTCAAAGACACTTCATGAAATATTCAAGATTTAGACTGTAGTCAAAAGGAATTGTTTGAAAGTCAAGGAATGCCAGTGCTCCCAACATTCCCTATTCTTTCCTACATTTTTCTTCCCTCTACGCACATTGTTCTTCCTTTTCTTTACTTGTGTATGTCTGTCTATAAGTGAGTTCTTTACATCTGCATGTCTAATAAGTACATAACTTTTTATCACAAGCGAACAAGATTTTTACTTCTTTTTACTACTACTACTACTCACTTGACGTTCCTTCTCTTGTCTCTTTTCCTTTTCCGAAGATCAGAAGAAGGCCGTGGAAAGGGAAGACAAAAAACCACAAAAGCTACACACACTACTTATACAAGACCTTCCTCTCTACTCCAACTACCATCATATATACTTCTTGCAATTTTTCCCTTGCTTTCTACGTTCTTAAAGAAAGGAATAAGAGTGGTGGTAGTCATAGCAGTTGACGGGGGTTGAGTGAGTGAGTGACTGGCTGAGAGAATGAAATATATTTCACTGTCACAAGTCAAGTCATTGTGATAAATGCTTCGTTTTCGTCTTTCACTTCTGACTCCTCCTCTCTATATAAGGATATACATAGAGAGTTTCATGCTATCAGTACATAGCCTTTCTCATACATTTAGACTGGTACGGAGACAATCTGCAACTTTGATATGAGAACCAGACAGAGAGAGAAAGCAAAAGATTTGTAGCCTGAGGAAACATGGTAATAAGCAAGAATGAATTGCGCTAACCACCTTTTCCCTTCCTAAAAAATAATAATTTGATGAACACATGAGCTTCTTTCCTTTCCAGATACATCCCTAAACTATTATTTTGATGTGGTTGAGTTTATCAAGTGGAAGCGAGAGAGAATGAGAGATGAAATGGAAACATTTCTTGTTGGAAAATCTATCCTTCGGGTGGTAAGCTTCGTATGAAAACCTAAACTTTTAAAAATTCACAGTTATTTCCTTAAAAGTAGAAGGAAAAACTGGGTTTAGGATGTGGGTACAGCTTAAAGAATATCCAAAAACTTTTAGATAACTTCTCTCTGAAATACCCATTCAACTTGTACAAAAAATGAACTCAGTAACATGCGGTACAGGTATTAATGACTTCGTTGATTAATGTGAGCATCAGATCTAAGCATGGATTTGGTTTGAGGCTAAACATTCCGTACATTAGCTAATTCACTAGGTACACCATCATATTTAGGTAGATGATGTAGTGTCCACTTTATGTATTTAGTGGCACGAATCCGATTCATTCATTAGACAATTCAAAAAAAATCCGCTTGTGTAACCAAAACGACTTCATAAATTTCCAGCTAAATTGACCCAGTCAACTAAACATAGGCTGGGATTACTTCTCAAACATTTCCATTTATATTTCACGGCTATTTGCACCCACGTACATACGTATATAGGTACGCTGCTTAGCCATACTTTTTTTTAAAACAATTTTTGTCTTACCATTTTACTTACTAACCATTTTTATCATGATATTTCAGGCTCTTAGCTTCCTCCCATGCAGCTCTCCATACTCTATATTCAATGCAAGCAACAATTTAAAATATCTACGAAGCAAAACAAGGGTTACTTTACGAAACAAGACTAGTAAAAAAGGGACATCAATCCGCTCCTACTTTAGTTTAGACCCAGGCGTATTTTATGGAGCAGAAATGATACAAGGCCTAAACTTTGATTTTTTTTCACCCACTCTTCCTTATTTTCTCCTTCTTCCTTAAAAGAAGAAGAAGAAGGAGAGGAGAGATGTCAAGGAGAAATCCAAGTATCTTTTATTATGAAAGGAAGGAGATTTAAGTCCATTTCATTTATACAACACAATTTTTTTCTTTTACCATTCCCAAAAAATTACACTTTTTTATGTCTAGCTGAGTGCATATAGTACATATTTCATCCTAAATTTTCTCCTTCTACTTGACTACCATCACAGTTATGTTGTGAGAGTAAGACTTTGGTATGATATCATATCATATCACAATCACACCACCGCTTCAGCCACCACCACCACCACCACCCTTTTCCTATCGCTTCCCATGCGTATGACATTTCATATCCCTACAGGAGTTTTGGAGAGAATGGAGATTCATGAATTTGTGCATATATTTATCTAGCATGACAAGTGGAAAACTGGTTTATCCTTTTGTTGCGAGAAAAACATTTTCTATTCCTTCATTTTCCCCACTTATTTGCCCATTGCACTTTACTCCTTCAGTGGAAATGATAAATACACATAAAAAAATAAATGTGTTTTCGTTTTCACATATGTACGTAAAATCAAAGCTGTGAAGAAGAAGCAGTTAGGTAGAATGTGAGTAAGAAAAAAAAATTAGATTTCTCTCTGACACACATGAGAACACGAAGGAAAAAGACGAATAATCTTTTGACTGTTATTACATTATCATTTGGATGCATGGAGTAAAGTCTAGCCGTCTAGGATACATGATGAAATGCGCATAAAATGGAACAACAAATAAATTTTTTGTGTTGGAATATGAAATCTGCTATAGGTTAATATAGTTAATGCAATATAATATAATATAAAATGGATAGAATCTTTCGCTTCCATTTTTTATTTCGTCTGGATTGGAAAGCTGCACAGGAAAAATAAAGCACGCTTTGACTTTTGCCCTCCACTCCAATCCTAATCCACACTTTTATATTAAAGTTTATTATTCACCTTATATTTTGGTGCTAGGCGGAGCAGAGACTTGGATTGGGATGTGATGTGCTTTAGAATGCAGTGGGAATGGCACTCTCTGTGTAAAATATAAAAAGCCATAATTTTTATTGGAAAGCGGTGCTCAGCGTCCGACTTTTGCACAAGAGGAAATAAAGGATGGTGGTGAAAAGCTTCTTGTGAATGTAGGTGAAAGGGGGGGTTGCTTTCATTTAAAAAATGATGGCATTTCTACACGCATCCGATGCACAACTTGTTTTTATATGTGGAGTAGTAGTAGATGGGATCCTTTAGTTTTCAAGTAAGGATGGTGATGGTAAGTAAGTATTATGGTAGTAGCGGTTCTTAGTTCTTGATGCTGCTTCTTCTTCCACCAAGGCAAAGTTTAGATTTAGTTGGCAAACTCACAAAAAGAGAAAAGCTGGGTGAAACGTAGTGGAATGAAACATGCTTGCTGCAGTTTTCTTTCCCCATTATTATTATTATTATTATAAAGATATACAAATAATGCTTATAGTATTGTGTTGATCTTGGTGATGGCGATGATGATGATGATGATGATATGACTGTGGGAAAATGTTGGGTAAGAGGCAAACATGGGGAAATACCGGAAAACCATTTCTCGCTTCCTGCCTTCTCTTTGCGTGTCTCACTGTCTGTGTGTACGCAGTTTGAACCAGCCAACAAATATAAGAATCTGCTTCTAACTACCATCACCAGCAACAACAACAACAAAAGGTCGTTATGATATCGTCTACAGAAACAGAGTTATCTACCTACATAAAGCAGCATGTTTGTGAGAGAAAAAAGGGTTTCATAATGGCTGTATTTACCTCCACATCGTTTTTCTTTCCCATTCAAATTGTATTTGACATGCCAGCCTTGGCTGCAAGAAATTGTCGCATCCACACACATTCAATTCACATTGAGACTAAACTGCCAACGCAAATATTTTTTTATGGGGGATGCCTATAAATGATGATGGTGAATGTGACATGGTATCATCATCACATCATTTCCAATAATTGTGATGATAGCAACAGAAAACAGAACCTGCTTTCCATTCCTCTCTTGTTTATGGCATTCCTGCCAAAAAATATAATACTGAAGCTTACCACGTCACGTTCCCTTCTGTAAACTGTCGATATTTTTGGGGTGAAAGCGGCCATGAATTTGGAATCAGTTTGTTTACCTGTATGTGATGTGATGTGTAAGAACTTAAGCCAGCAGATGATAACCGAGACTAGACTCCAGACTACTTGGATTGTCTCTGCTTTGTATTTATATAGTCAATGGAAAGTCCCTTTAAGAAATATACCTTTTTGAGATCTTTTAGCAATTTCATGGGACTTTTTCTGTTCTTTTTTTACGTTTGTTTGCTCCTGTTCAAAACATTCTTAAAGTGCAATTGTAAATATCTTTGTTTTTTGCTTAAAATCCTTTGTTGTTTGTTTTTTATGATGGTGAGAATGTGTTTGGCATGGTATGGCGTGTGTGGTGTGGTGTGGTTGGTTTTGGTTGTTGATGAAAAACAAGGAGAAAAAATGCCCAGAAATATTTTACACCCTGGAGCGAGCTAGCGTATAAATAGTATGTTTATTGCATCCCATATACATGTACATACGTATGGAATGGAGTGACAGGCTACAAAAAGAAATTGTTTTGGCACTGCCCTAAAAAACAGAAAATTCGTTCAAATAAACAGTATGTTGGGTTGTCTTTCAGGGTGGTTGATAATACCATGTGCTGAATGAATGAATGTTTGCTCGATCATCTAAATGTGTTGGTTTCATGCAATGGTATGAAAAGAACGAGTTTCGTAAAACAATATCCTATTTGTTTTCCCAGTGTTTAGTGTCTATAACAAAAGGGGATTATGGGATGTAGTGTGGTGGAGTGAGTGAGTCAACACTTTAGAAAAATGGGAAAGGAATTAGAAAGGCATGCTTTTGTACCGGGAGCCACAGCCACTTCCCATTCAAACAAAACGATAATGTTTGTAATCAAAATCATCAAATTACGTAGTTTGCACAATTGCCAAGAAAATACGGAGGCTACTCTGCGCTCTTTGATCTTGGACTGACCACAAGTTCAACTTGGACAAAACCAAAAGAATAAATAAACAAGGGTAAATGGGCTGTTGTCTGGAGCATCCGGTACATGTTGATGTTGGGTTGGTAGTGGTCACGATTCCAATTTAGCAAATCTCCATTTCTTGATGCACTTTTTAGCTCTAAACTGGGATAGAGAATAGAGTAATGAATGCATGCCAACCTTGTACCTCACATATTATGTATGTTTGTGTAGTAATAGCGTTTTGCACGATGATCATATGATGATGCGATGCATTTCACCAGGAATTTCTTTCTATTCAAAGAATTTAATAAGGAAATATAAATCCCATCATAAATCAAACGTTTTTGTGTATGCTCCATTATGAAATGCCAAAACCAGAGGAGGATAATATTCCATCAGGTTCCCATCTCCATATTTATGATGAATAGTAAATAGCAGGAAGCACGCAGCAGTATATGGAATAGATTCCTACTTAAATCTTCACCTTTTTTTGCTGTTCCTCATCTTCAATTGAATAAGATTCTATAATATTTTATTCTTTAATGTACTTACTTAGATTTTATATAAGACTCTAAATATTTATTTACATTTATTTTGTCCTCACAACTATTATCATCACCATCTGCATCGTACTTGAATTGAAATAAGACAGTATACATACACATAAAAAGTGGATCGTCTCAGCAATTAAACCCCGTGAAAATATTCCTGGTCTGGTTGCTAAACAAAGGGAAACCTAGACCTCGTAAAGAAATAAATCTTTCCAACAAATTCAAGGAAAGAATGAGAGCGTCAACATAAATCCCAATTGGAATTCCTAATCGTCAGCTTTAATTCTTGGAAAGTACTTTCACGCCAGAAGATGCAAACTGGAGAAGAAAGAATTTTTTTGCCTGAAGAAAAGTTTTAATACTTTACTGGCATCATCTCAAACAACCAACAACATTTTACTGCACTCAAACCAAGCAAGGATCTGGCAGGAAACTAGTTTCCTGCTACATTTTAAAATTTCAACGTCAACACCTTTTAGCCAGAACATCCATTCCATTGAAATGATCAATTGTATTCTGACGTGATCGGGTACCTTCATCCAAGTCAATTCTTTCACTTTCCAGAGCCGCTTTCACTTCTCTCCATAAAATATATATTTTTTTGTAGTTTCATTTTATATCATCCTGACGGTGCGCTGTTGTTCTTGCTTTTTCCACTCAAATGTAGAGTGGTAGTAACCAATATCTCTAATTTATTTTCGCAATGCAGTAGTAAAAAAAACAAACTTATTTTTGGTAGTCCACAAGAATAGGAAAGGGAATGAAGGAAGGTTTTTCCTAACAGTTCCTTCCTCTATCCTATCTCCTCTTCTGCATTATAGATATTGATTTTGCATTTCCTTTTGTGTGTCTCTCCTCTACTTTTATTCTGACTCTTCATTTCTTTCCAATTCCTTTTAAAAACGTGTTTCTTTGTGTGTGGTCGTGGTCTGCAGAAACAAATAATGTATAAAAAGGGAAAGGAAAGGAAGGCGCTAGTAAACTATAATTTGCAAGACCGACTTGGCTCCCTATAGTGATCTCGTTGAATCATTATATTGGTTTTTTCTTCTCCTGTTCTGTAGTCTACTTTTTCCTAGACAAAACAACGTGCTACATTAGGAGCAGATGCGTTTAGAATTATTTACCACAATACTTTCCTATTTCTTATTCTAGAGCATTTCCAGTCCCACTACTTCCATCAACCTTACTTCCGTCATTGTAAGTAATGTATGATGTTTTGTGTTTAAATTATCGAGAAAAAAAGTCTGATCGTCGTGGACAATCTCTAGATCATGTATGTGAATAGGGGTCTGTCCTGTCTTCCTGTCCTTAAAATTATTTTGCGGATGATTCTAACTCGTGAACTAAATTTATTATTCTATTCTTTTCAATGGCTCAAATTACTTTGTTAAGAGTATGACAAATGCGATCATTTTAGATATCATAAAGTTCAGAAGACTAACAATTCATACACTTCTCTTTTTCATTTTTCCCTTTTGCATCCATCCAATTCCACTGCTACTCTGGTAGAAATGGGATGAGAAAAAGCTTTTCTGGGTTGTTTTTGGTTTTACTCAATCTGAGTAAAAAAAGTTGGAGGCTGTGAACGAAATGAGAGAGGAGCTCCAACAAGGGCTCTAACACAAGAGTAGTCAACAGTGGTTTTGTATAATTTATGACTTCTACTGCCAAAATAATACACCATTCAACCTATTATATATAGCCGACTCAACTCACACAAAAAAATAGTGGAAAATGCGGTTTCAGGATTTGAATTGTGTCATTTGTCTCTCGTTTCTCTACAGTCTACTGTGCTATATAAATATAGGCTTCATACATATTATAAATATATGTCTACGAAGTCATTCACGCATTTTGTATCTTATAAACAAGTTCGCATTTCCCTTCTTTCTCCATTGTAGTCTACCAGCAGCAGCCAAAAAGTAGAGCATAGAAAAATTGGGAGACTATGATGTAAAATGAGAACAATGGCTACTTCAATTGCATCCATCAGTGACTCCAAAAAATTGTATTGTTTGGGAGTACAGCTAGTACCATTCTTTTCACTTGATATTTGAACGGAGGAGAAAAAGAAACTGGAGCATCATCCAGCATTATCACTTATCTGATGGAATAGTTTAGCTGAATGGGTTGATGGTTCGCTTCACTTTCATTTTCTATTACTATTTGCACCCTCCCTCCTCCCACTGAATGAATTCCAATCCCTCCAATCATCATATCTTGTGACATATCTGGCCCGTCAAAACACGAGATCTCTATCTGAGAATCAGCTGGAGTATTATCACAATCATTTCAAAAGTCGATTTATCAAGGAATCAACTTGTCACTATTTTGATTGTCAGACATCAAAGCTTCTTCCCCTTCCAAATACATACTTTCTCATTCTATTCTCAGTTTTATGCGTAGAGAGAGAGAGAGAGTGTCTGATTGTTCCATCTCTTGTTACAACATTATCCCATTCTTTCCCATGATGATGATGATAACTGTCTTCCTGTCTTACCACATGTCATACTCATGCTTTCTCTTCCCAAGAAAATGGAAAGGAATAGATGCCTGCTTAAAAATAATTGATGGTTTTAGTCGCACCTTACCATCTATCTAGTTTCACTGGTCATTTTACTTTCTTGGCTTTTTTTTCGTGTGATTATATCATGATCCCTTCTCATCATGTTTTTGTTGGGGGGGGAAAGCAAGACGGAAAAATTTGTAGAAAAATGAAAGTCTGATCATGACGATAACGACGACGATGATGATGATAATGCCGATAACGATCACCACCAGTCATACCATAAATCTTTCTTTGTAACAAGTAATATGGGTAAGTATCTAACAAATAGGAGCATAAAAATTGGCATCTTTTTTTCCATACTCAACCAAACCAACCATTTGATCTCCCATTTTTTCTAAAGATCTTTATGTGTGTAAACGTGATATTTTTATGAAAGCTTTTAACAATCATCTAGTGTGTGTATGTGTGTATGCACATAAGTTGAAGTGAGCGGAGACATGAAGAAACGAAATAAATTCCAATAGAATCATATTTATGGGCTATGAACCTATAGATGTGGATGTTATGTGCTATCCAACAGACAGTTAACTCAAGTTGGTTGAGACTAGCCAAAAAAAAGAGAAAGGGAGAGAAATGAATATCCATCCATATCAGTTTACTAATGTCATGTAACCTTTAGCTCAAAAAAATGATGGAAGATTTCCCTCCTTCCATAATATCATATATCTTTCGGGTGGCTTCCTATCCCTTCCAATCTACTTATATAAATTTTGTTACAAGTAAACATATTATAATATTACTTGATTTCGATGAAATTTGACGAGGATCGATTTTTAAGTTATTGCATTTGTCATCCAATACTTTGGATGTTCCCCCAAACGTACTTATCTTCATCGGTTTTGATTCTTCCAGCTGTAAAGTATTCTACAATCGTCCGTACCTATCTATTCCTTATACTATTTATGCGTATTATATTATTATATTCAAGACAGTTAGACATATTGATGTGGGATTTGTGAAAAAAAAGAAGTTTACCCAGGCACTGAAATGGAAAGCGGAGAGAGAAACTTGACTGCTACGGGTTGGTTTTGGTTCGTCTTGATTTTGGTTTTAAGTCAGCATGTTTTCTCCCTTAGATGCATAAATATGTAGCTATACTACATAAGTGTCCAAAGCTATAAAGAAAATCTGACCATGTCAACTCATCTCATATCATGCTAAAATAAAATCCGATCAAACGGTACCATTCATATTTCTACCGGATATCCAAACCGGAGTCAAAAATGTCTGGAGAGGGACGTATGGCCACAATATACTTAGCTCGAGTTGAACAAGGTTGTACAACATACACACTCACACACACTGCACGTGAAGCATGAAGCATGTGTTGGTGATCTCTCTCTGGTTACAAATAAATGGTGAAATGTACATGCCTATTGCTACGCATATGGTGGTAGTAGTGGTGGTGGTTTGGGTTTGGTGAGAAGGGAACTCTTTCCCTTTTCTCTAGTCTTTTTTCAATACTTTCTCCTCTTGGGCAATATGTGCCATTTTCCCATCTCCCGATGTCTGATGTAAGCAGCTGATATGGAGAGAGAGAGAATGGAAGGGAGGAAGATTCTGTGTGAGTCACTTTTTTCCTTGAGATTTAGACGCTGAAAGGCAAAAAAAGGAAAAGCTCTCTCACGCATGCAAAATTTATCATAAGCGTAATTCAGATGGTTTTTCCTTCTCTCTCTCTTCCTTTTACTTTTTATTCTTCCCTTTTTAATATTAGACAGCTCAGGGAACATAATATCTATTCATTCATGCATGCTTATATAAGAGGAAAAAGGTAAAATCGAGCATCATTCTTTCCACGGCGGAGAAAGAGCATTTTTTTCAAGTACCCCACTTTCCTATTCTCAACAGCTTGTAACAACCATCCAAATATTTTGGTATTATTATCATTGTTGTTGCTATCACCGTTATCATCATCGTCCTCATCATCATTTTTATTATAAAACGACATAATGTTTTTGTAACGGAGAAGAGTTTTGTAGTAGCAGCGCAGCACACGCACAACAAGTATATAGTATACCATCTTCAAAATTTTCATCATTTGTAGGTATACGCGACAGAAGGTTAAGTAATGGACAGATTCCATACTACTCCATCTCATTTTCATCCACAGAAACAAGATACTTAACTCTGCTCACGCACTAAGAACCCAACCAGAATAATAGGAAGAAAAGAAATGAAAAAGAAACTGTTAAGGCTAGAGCAGAATACAAACTAAACAAAATATGTTGCTTCCTCTTGTTATCTACCAACCTGCCCATTTACAAATGTTCAATGGTGCTTGCATGAAATATGAAACAATATAATTGTGATGAAGAGCAAAACACAAGTGAGTTTCAGCTTGAGTAATCACAATATTTCTGTTGTATAAACATAATATTATTTACTATTGTTGTGTATACACATTAAATATGATGATGATTATGATGATGGTGATCATGCTTTCTTTGCTTTATGAAATGATTATCATGAAATACTACTTTTTCTAATGAGTTGGCGTTGGCACTCGCTCATCATTTTACTTATATGCTACACGTGTGCTCAGAAATGAATGGAAGCGGATGCAAAGTGAATCCCATGTAGTTCCTGATGACGATGATGATGACCTTTGATGGTTATACAAGGCGTTAAGCCATGTGTGCTTTGGGACACTACTTACAACAATCCATGAGAAACGTGCTGAAAAAAGAGAAAAAGCAGGAGAAGGGGTGGAAGTAGCGTGAAGTGAACATCAACAATTTAGCAAGTTTCCAACCATGTTTGCTAATCCCAAACACGATATTTCTTTTTACATTTGATATGAAATGAAATGAAATGGGGAAAGTGAAAAAAAAGTAAATCTGCTTTGAAAACAAAATGTTCAGCGTGTGTGAAAGGATGCCATGTCATCATCTTAAAATGAAATAACAAAAGCAATTCATTCAAATGCCAACTTATGCTAATGTATATGAAAAAGAGAGAATTTATTTTTCTTTTGTCAAAGTAGCGCAGAGCAGCTAAACAAAAAAGGATTACTGTTTTATTTTCTGTGAGAAAGAAAACCTTTAAGAGATTGGTTTTTTTTAGTTGAAGCTAGCGGTAAGTAGAAATAGAGAGAGACAAAAAAAGGAATGAACGAACCACCGCTTCCACCTTTGTCCTTATTGAACCGGTTTCTTATGTAGCCAATCAGTCTTGAAGGGCAGGACAGGTCTTGACGTCTTGATTTGTGGGACGGCTTCTTCTGCCGTTGTGGTCGAGAATAAAGGTGACTGACGACGCTGTACATTTTTTTTTCTGAAAGAAGAAAAAAACAAGAATAATAATAAAAAATCGGGAACATCATCATGAAAAGTAATTGTTTTTATCCAAGTATTACACGCATTAAAGTAAAGGATTATGTTAGAGATTTATTTCCCTTGTATGAAAATAAGCTTTGTCATTGTCGTTAAGTGTTCAACACTTTATAATTTGTTTGTGGAGCCATCACTTGATACTAACGACTTGTGTAATTCAACGTGTGCTAAACTCAGCAGAAGGAAGTGAAAGCTGAAGTCTGTGATTACAGTAATATTATGAAAGGGTACAAGCCATCATCATCATCATCCTCCTTCTCAAAATATGAATCAACCAGCATGTACAAAACAACGGGAGCAGCAAGCTGTTGCAGATGAGTTGGTAGACAAGAGGAACCATATTACTTCAACAATGTATGAGTGTAGAACCTTACGGTTATAATAAAATAGAAAGTGTCTATGTTAAATATAAATTCGTAAAAGTTATTATTACTCTCTGTTCCTTCATAATACATTAAATTTCATCCATAATCCTTGTCTGTAGGTTGCAGTCCCGTATTTTCTATTAAAAACTTCATTTCTGCTGGCTGCTATAGAGTGTGGCGGAGAGGTCTACAGAATAAAAGTAATGCACATTTACCATATTTCCCCGTCTGTCCTTCCCAGAAAAAGCCAACAGGCAGGGAGTAGGCAACTCCGCATAAATAAAACGTTTAGGTTGTCAATTAAACTGTGCCCGAACAGCTCCAGCTTTCTCTCAAGCAGCTAACTAAACATAACAGAACAGAGTAAAACTCCCAGTGTGTTTGTTGCATTGGAACACACGACCCGGAGACAAAGTCTCAGACTATTTTATGCGTGAAAGTGAAACTCTTTGTCCAACTCCAACACAAACTTTTTTTATGGGGAAGAAATGAAGAAAATGTGAAAGAACGTGAAAGTTGGAAGTAGCAAGGCTAAAAAGTCAGCTGTGTAAAATATGGTATATGTTGCTCCTATTTCATGTTCTCTCATTTTATGTTATGTGTGTGTAAGTAATGTGAAGGCGCGTGTAGTTGTAGTACATTTTCTATTGCTTCCGCTCAACTCTTGTTTTCTCCTTTTCTCTAGTAGTTTCCTTCGGAATCAGATGCATGCAACATATAATTTTCCATTCATTTCACTAACTCCTTTCTCCAAGTCCCTGAAAATTGGACTGGCATCTCCTCTGTATCGCATGGTTGCAGAAAAAAACTTTGTATAAGTTTTTGTTTGCTGAGTTGCAACAAACTCTCTCTCTCTCTCTTGCTCCATATTATTTGTATACTTTTTTTATGGTGCATATAAATAAAGGGATAGGGGAACACGATGCTAGTCTGCGTGGTGCTGTGCTGTGGTATGGTATGTGGTGATGATGGTATGGTGTCCTCTAATAAAAACAGAGTGGAATGGAAGAAATGGAATAGAAACAAAGTTCAATGCAAATACATTCCTAAAAAGTGTTGAATGCAGGAGAGTAAAGTGGCATGAAATAAAATGCACTTCTTTTTTCAAAACCAGTCTCAAAAGTTTGAGAGGAAAGAAAGGGGAAAAGCCACGATAAAGAAAATTATTTAGTGATTAAAATGAAAAAGTGAAGCCAAAGTTGGTAGATGTTAGGTAGATGCTAGGGTTGTCGTGACCTAATTTACATTTCACTCAAATTTTTAACATGTGTAATTACCAAGCTCCCCTTTCCCCATAATAATGGCGCAGTTTATGTTCATGTTGATGTTGAGAGAGCTTAAGCTGTTTATAGAAAACTGAAAAGTAAGAAGGGGCGACAAATGATATGCTTTGGAATAAATTATTTTTAGCGGATCACCAACTGTTCAAACGATACATATTTGAGCATTTAAATATATTATTGTATTGCAATATAAATTCCAGTAAAATAATTTTTACCTAGTTTTTTATGCTCAGTCTAGCAAACAATTTTCACGTCTTTTTGAAATTTTTAACATAGTCATACCACAGGATTTTCTTAACCATTAAAAGTGAGTGCTAGCAAGAATTATAAAGTGAGAATCGTACGTGAAGTGCATGTTGAAAGTCATGTTTTTTGGTGTTCTCCACCCTTCATGTTTTTTTCTGCTGACTTACTTTACTTACTTCATACTTGACTAACGAACAACTTCCTTGGTAGACTTGAACATGAAATGAAGTGAAATAGAAATGCTACACGTTTGTTTGCCAAGTCGTACACACATTCATACATGCAGCGTGATAAAAATCTAACACAAAAATTATTCTCCAATCTCCTCTAATAATGCTCACTCACATCACATAACATAAACCCAGTTTTTATGCTGAGCACTCACTCCTTCAGCACAACTTGAAAGAAAATGGGATTTAAGATGGTGATAACAATTCTTACAAGAAATTTGCGTAACTTTACTTTTCCTCTTCTAAACTTCAGTCACAATAAATTAATTCCTCATCACCATCGAAGCGTGATGCATAGCTAAAGTTTGTCACAGTAGTTTTAATTTAAAAAGTGATTTGATCACATTCCAACCTCAGATTACTGACCTAACCTTTTCCTGTAATATTTTCTTTTTCTTTTTAAGCCTTTAACTCTTAAATGTCGTCGTGATACCCTCTGGAAATCGGTTTTTCAGAGGAAATACCAAATCAAATACAAGGTTCAACATGTCCTCATTACCTAATCAAGATCAAGATAATAAACATAGCCCAGCAGGAATGGGAAGGTCCTTCGTTATATCGTTATATCGTCCTTCAGTAATCCACCCAAACTTCATTATTCTTATCGCCCCAGATAATATTCTCAGCATGTTGCTGTTTTTTATACCCTCATGTTTTCTTCTCCGCGTCCCTTTTCCTTTATTTTACTATACATCATATCATAAACATGCAGGATTTGTTTGTTTTGTACCACACAAAAAATGGTGGTCAGTGAGAAAGCTACATTTTGAAACTTTTCCTGGTGGTCACACACAAGCAAGGGTTGTTGCTACTGCTATACTACTTCTACTACACTCCACATCTTTGTGAATTAGAAGCTACAGTCAACAAAGTCGCCGTGGCAGAAGAGAATCCCTAATGCAGAGTAATAAATTTTGTCTCTTTCGGATCCGTGAGCTTTTATGCTTTCCTCTCCATTGTTTCTCCACTTTTTTTTGTGAGCCTGGTCCTGGTTCTCAATCTCCCTTGTTCTCCCTTTATATGCCTATGGCTCAACTACCTACATACCTACATACCTACCTCTAAAACAACTGGTTGAGCATGGGAATGAGAAACCAGGAAAAAAAGCTGAGCATCAAACCATCTTCAGTGTGCCTTGGCTTTGGCTTGACTAGGCCACATATGTAGCCAAAGCAAACGCATAAATATAATCATAATATACTCAACCCTGCTACAGTTTATTTGAGTGCGGGCTCGCGTTCTGTGCTTGTTTTATGTATTTTATTTTCCTTTGCTGTTCCTAATATGTAGTTGCGTGGAGGAAGTAGAAGAGTAGTGGTAAGATAAGAGGAGAAGAGACAGTTGAGAAAACGGGACATGTCAGGAGCAAATGGATTTTTTTTTCGGTTTTCTCCTTCTCTTTTTTCTGTTCCACTTGTTATAAGGATTATATTACAAACTGCACTACTTCATACATTCATATAAATATGTCAAGTCAAAAGCCACCATTCCCTTTACTTCCGCTAGCTCTTCTGCCTCTCTTTCTCTCCCTCTGTGATTCTAAAACTTGGGAATTTCCGTCATTCCTTTAATATTTTTTACTTGTTCTTCCTTCTTCCCGTCATCCTCTCAGCAAGAAAGGAAGAATAAGAGAAGGTTGGTAGTTGGTGGTTGACTATCATTTTCATTGCAACCAGAGAAAGAAAGAAACGAGATCAGAGGAAAAAAAGTTGGATGATTTTTTATATATATATTAGGGAAGGGACTTACTCTTCTTACCAAGGGAAATTTAAGGTGATTTCCACGTGTTTTTATTGTCATCATGTCAAGACGCAATCCATTATCATCATCAAGTTCTAGCAAAACAATCATTTTCCGCCTTTTCAATTTTTATAAGACCTGTAGCCATTCATTTTGTTGAAAAGGCGGAAAACATATCAAGTTTTCATTTCATGTGTTGTCCTCCAGAAAAATGGGGCATTTCATTTGTCTGTTCTGAGCTCTCTGCCCCTGACTGCTGACTCGAATAAATTGATGTAAATTTGTTGAATTGACCAAAGGGCATGACAATGACTATGACTGCTTCTGACTTGTAACTCCGGTTCAGGCTTATTTTTTAACAAGCTTTACGAGCTAAATTTTGTTCATAAGGAATTCCGTCTTATTTCTTGGAAGAAATCAAATAAAGACGTCAGTTTTTTTCTCTCTGGAGAAGAAGCTTAACCTAAACTACTATTCTCCAGGTATATTAGCTGCTGGTCCCCGAAATCAAACTGAGATTGCCTACGTTGTTCCATATTAATAAAAAATCTGGAGTATAACTCAGCTTCAGAAGGAGCTTTGGAATGAAAAGAAAAGGGAAACTTTTGTGTGTTGCACACGCTGCAAAAAATAAATTGAAGAATTCACTTTCTATTGCCAAAAATGAAGCCAACTTTGACCATTATGTTGGGAAACGGATGTAATGTCATTTGTAAGTAGGAGGAAGAACAGGATGTCGTTCAGATCATTTGGATTTATCTTCTCAATATGAAAAAGCAACAAAGGGAGAACTTAAAATTGAAAATTCATCAGTAGATTTACTATTCATTAATCAAAAGAATTGTATTTTCCCAGCCTTCTCTCCTCTCCACCACTTCCAATTTAATTGAAACGAGTCTGTGTCTGTCTATTCAATCAGGTATTAATGGAAACGCAAACAATGTGAGCTTTTTAAGTCATCCTCTTTGTGGTTTCGTTTGAGTCTGCAGTGCAGTATGTCTAGATAATATGCCTGTATTTCTGCAGTAGAAGGAGGAGCAGTCACCTAACCTCAGAACAAGAAAGAGGTTTGCATTTTTTTTCCTACTCTCCTTCCGACTAAAACTCTCTGTTAAATTAAACTGCATTGTTTTACTGCGCTATTCTTCCATGCACAATATCTTTTATTACCTTTCTTTCCAGCAACCAAACTATTTCTCTGTTTTACAAGGGGAAAAGATCCAATGGGAAAGATAGAAAATAATTGGGAAATGTGTGCCCTTCTCCTAAAAAAGGGGAAGATGAAACTGCAGTGCTTTATCACCATCCCATCACCTTAATACTTTGGTCTTGGTCCCTCTTTTATCTACATCCACAGCCACAGCAACATCCACCTGCTAAATTCTTTTAAGAGAAAATACTGCGCAAATTTCCTCCCTAATAATTGCAAATTGCACTGGGATACACTCTTTATTTTCCACCACCATATGCCTGTGTGTGTGGTGATGTTGCTGGGGGCATCATACTTTTTTATTTCTTCTTCTTCTTCATCATCTTAAAGTTGGGTTGGTCTGGTTTTGTGGAATTCTCTTGTGAGAAGATGCTCTGGGGGATATTCAATATTAGTAAGTGGTGCATTATTGAAATAGTCCAGGAGTAACAGAGCTTCAGAAGGGAAAAAATCTTTGCTTTTTTTATCCCATATTGTGTTGCTTCCAGGCTGGATAATAATGATACATTCTTCTCTTTTCTACTTGTCTGCATTACTAAGTTGATTATTACTTTTTGTTTCCGTGTTCTACCTTGACGGATATTTGGAATGGTTGCAGGAATTTATTTGCTCTCTCAACCAAATTACATCTTCCCAAGCCTAAACGGGCCTGAGGACCCTAAAGTATTACTGGAGATTTGTAGAGGAAAATATACTTATTTTGTTTTATTTAATAAAGCCACATTTTTTTTATTTATTATCATTTTTGGTGTACGTATAGTAGGACAAATAGCAAAACTTGTATTTTTCTCTGTGATATGATATATAAAATATTTTTGTTTCTCATACTGACTGACCTCCTGACTTATCACAAAGCTAGAGTGAGTGATTGCTTTTCTTAATTATGTTTGTTGTGGCGACAATGAATTTTGAATCTTCTCATTCAGGTGTCACTATGGCAAACAAACAATCAGTTTTATTTGTCCACTTTTTTCGTATGAAATTACAGAAATCAAATTAGCACCTTGGCTTTCACATCTAATAAGGGTACAGGAATAGAAGGGAAGCTACTACATATCTACAAATTTAATCAGGTATGCGGAAGCTCGTACAAGATAGAATGAATGGTGGAGCTGGAGTAGCGGATGAGATTCGTCTAGAAGATAAAATGTAGTTTGTATGCACTCAGCGTGTGAATCTGGCGACCTCACAGTGGTTTTGTGGATTTTATGTCGCATCTTTCTCTCTCGCTCGCTTCTTCACCCCGTAAAGTTTAATTAATGGGCTTCTTGTCTCAGGAGACTGAATATTCATGGAAGAAAGTAGCTACCGCTTTATGTTTTACTCATACTACTACTACTACTTCTTTTGATGGCTGGATGTTGAATGGTGAAAACAGCTTTACACTTACTTACTCACTTGTCGAACATTATGGCTGATGGCTGGTTGGCTAGCAGACTTACGTTAGTCTTATGAACAAGCAAGGAGGTTAGCAGGTCATTTCATTTTTAAGATCGTACACAAGGCGCCCATATATCCATTCTGGAGGTGTGAAGCAAAGTGTCATATAACCATTTGATATATGTATATGAGATGTGCTCTGAACAACAAAAAGATTGAGCTATAAAAACGGAGCAACTCTCATAGAGAATTGTGTTCAAGTTTAAAAAGAAGGGTTCAACGTTCAAAAGGCTTTCCATCACCAGAAATTTCATTTAAATGGCGTGTCAACAGGGTGACGCTGAAAATTGAAGAAACGGCGGACAATTACATTTTTCTCGTTCACCACCCACCACCTCACCATCTCCATAATATCCACCTTGACTAAAGGATTTGTTAATAATGTCTCTATTTATTGTCAACCTT
The DNA here is from genome assembly GCA_964034955.1 of Orchesella flavescens. NCBI lineage: Eukaryota > Metazoa > Arthropoda > Collembola > Entomobryomorpha > Orchesellidae > Orchesella > Orchesella flavescens. The sequence continues at coordinate 14,162,198 of OZ035953.1, read as the reverse complement.
GATGTATGTGATGATAATACATAGGTGTGAGGAGAAGTCACTATACCAGACCAGACCACACGCCACATAAGAACATGTACGCATTTAAGAGACTTCCTCTTCTTCCATTTCCTCGTTTGTTCCCATTGCCCACTTATCATATTACGGGAGAGGAAGTTGTGGAGAAGGCTAAGGAAAAACACATGTATGATGATAGTATGCACTAAAGAAATAGTAAAAAGAAAAGTGTGCGAGAACAACTCCTGTTCTCATCCCATCATTCCTGATGTGACTCTCTAAATCCCTCCATTATGAGATAGTGACTGTGGTGTAGCTGCAAGAGAGAGAAAGAGAGAAAGTGAATGAGTGACTGAGAAAGAAAAGCCACTACGCGGCTTCCCTCTCTCATCAGCACCAACTTTTTTCTTCTCTCTCTCTCTCTGAAGGCCTATTTGTACAGGATCTGACAAGTCACATCGTCCTTTTATCGTCAATGTTCTTTCTCTCCCTTTCCTTATTCTTTTTCCATCCGCTTTCTATTTCCTACTCACTAAATTCATATGGAAAAAGGGAAGATGATGATGATGATGGTGATGAGATGAGTATTCAGTTTGGGCAAGCTCCCATTATAATCTCATGGAGTGGAGGGTTTTCAAGTGAGTTGAGAGTATGTAAGTGCATTATCAAGTACGTGTTCATGTCGTGCTAAAGCAAGGCCTTTCTTTACTAACTCATTTTCAATGCTATAATGATATAGTGACTGGGGCGATGAGGAATTTGACTGTCTTTAGAAGAAGAAAGATCACAAAATCTTCACTGATTGCTTTGTGCAAGTCAATGCCTTTTTTCATCTGCCAGTAGTTGTTAGCTTCCCTCAACCGTGCAGGACTTTGAATAATTTTTTTGAATTTCCACAGACATCACATCACATCACAATGAGCCCACCTAATCCTCCCCTTGATTAAAATGGAAAGGAGGAGAGATAGTGAATTGGAATTTAGTTGCTTATTTCTTCCCATAAAAAATCTGCATTGTAATATGCATAATACATACCTTTTTTTTATAGCTGTTGGAAAATTGTATAATGAAAACATGAATGTATATGGGAACAATGCAAATGCGTCAGAGAATTAGAGACTCCAAAAAACGTCTATAAATGAACAGTGAGAGGAGACGTGAGTTGTGAATCTTTCTTTGGACAGGTAGGCACCTGTAGATATCCAATTCGGAGGGGGTCAAAAACCTCACCCAACCAACTTACTGCATAAATAATAAACTAGGGAACAAAGCTTTGTACTTACTTTGCTACTGTTGGACGGGTCCAAATGGATAGAAAAAAATTCGGTTCAAGTTCACAAAAGCCTTCGTCTTCCTGATGTCGGTGTCTGATGTTTTTTGGTTGTTGTTGATGAGGATGATTATTATCGAAAACCCTTGTCAAAATGTTTTACTAAATTCACAATTTATTTGTACAAACGTTCCAACGAGCAGAAACTAATATATGCAGGATATACGCTGGTTTGCAGGATAATATTAATGTTGCTTCCTTATTTGGAATGATGATGGAAAGTGTGTGTTTTCCTGTTGCGTGACGTGATCCCACACCACCAAGATTCTTCACAATTATAAGCGGAGGAGAGAAGGAAACGGTTTCTCAATCTAAATTACCTTTCTCTTTCAGCAGGAGCTGGTAGTTATTTCACTGTATTAAATTATCCTACTCCTCAACCCAACATTGTCCTCATCAAAAAAATATGTGGAAAGAGACAAAAGAGAGAGAGAGAGAGAGAGATTGTCTCGGAGTGAATATTGTTTGTGTGTGTGAGAAACAGAATAATCAAGTTGATTAACAAACTATTGTTTGTCCTTTTGTTGTTGTTTTATGATGATGATGCAGAGGAAACTTTCACTCTGCTTCAGTTATTCTATGAACCTTTTTTTACGTCTTCAGGGCGCAGGGAGGAAGAGATGAAATTCGTTTGCAGATGCGACAATGCTGCTGCTGCTGCTGACTACTGAGACACTAGGAGCATCCACATCCAATCCAATCCACCAGCACCACACCACGGCACGCTGCTATTCAGATATACTTTAAGCAAACACAATAGCTTAGCCACAGTTTCTTGCTTTGTGACGACAGACTCTGTCACCAAAGTAATTTCTTTTACTGTCTAATTATAATATGTGAACTGTTCTGGCTGCTGCTCCTTTGTTCAACCGAAACAAAAGCTTCTGCTCACTCCTTTTTATGGATACGATGCGGGTGAGCGTTTGAGTTCGTTTTATATCTATATTTTTTTTTGGAGAATTGAATCACCAAGTCAAAGTTTTGTTTAGGTGTCGTCTGTGTGTCGTGTCCCTCGTGGAAAAAACTCGGAGCATTACTTATTGTTAGTATGACATGTGCATTGCAATTCACTTTTGCTCTTTGCTCCCTTCCCTTCTCACCATCATCTAATAATGTAATATATAGAGAACTGGGTTGAAAAATAGGGAACAAGTCTCATTTTTCCCGAAGACCTAACATTAACAACAACAGTCACCCTATTTTCAGTTGTTTTATCACATCACATCAAGTGGTCCACTAATTTGGAGAGAGAAATCTCCTCATATTTATTACAGACAAATAAAATATTTATGTTTACATTTGCCTATGCTGCGCTCTTGCCCTATCTGTTCGTAATGATTTCGACGGTTGTATACATAAAATGGAGAAGAAGAGAAAACTAGAGGCTCCCTTTTGTATTTGTCTAGTAGTTTTTTATTATTATAAAATACACAAAGAGTTGTGTGACTCTATAGTTTTGAGAGTGAAAGGTAAACTTTTATTTTAGTAATGCACAGTAGGCCGCACATTTAATTGGATGCGTGTACATAAGCACAGTTTTATGTGTATTATTCTTTACTACCTGAACAAATATTTTTTTAAATAGTTTTATTTCCTTGACGCTTTCACAATTTTATGTAAGAGTGCACACAAAAAGATGTTTTTTACATTTTCTAATTACGTCGAGCTAAGCATAGAAAGACTGGTAAAAAATCTGGTATTGTTCCTGTTGTCTAATCCAGCTCAATTTTCTTTTGCTTCTTTACAATTATGCGTATGCATGTAAACATAAAGGTTCTTACCCTAAATAAATGAAAATATTCACACACCTAAATTAGAGAATGGAGTGAAGTGCGATGGGCTAAATTCCAGCAGCTTTTGTTTGGCAACTCCTCCGTCTCTTAACAACAAAGTACAATTTTAGTGAAGAGTCAACAGACTCTAATAGAAGAGAGATGAAAAAGTTGTTTAATTTACTTGTCGCTTTTATCATATGTCGGTTTAGTTGTGTAGGATGAAATAAATGTGGAGCACGCGGTGCCAGTAAATATATAAGAGTTAGTTGTTGGTAAATAGCATTAGGCAGGGAACTTCAAGATGTCAAAGAGAAATGGACAGAGGTTGGGAGCAGGACACGGCAAGGCAACACATGTGTGCATCAACAACGTCAAAATCAACATTCACCACTTTTTATTTCGTGGCCGGCTAGTGAGAGGGCAAACAAGCCTTTGTTTTTTTCATTCACTCAATATATGAGATTGGATGATGTATCATGTGTGTGATTCAATAGTAGATGGAAAAAGGTAAAGGAATGATAGAAAAAAGAAAAAAGGATTGACTAATAGAAACGATTTCACTGTCAATTTGTCAACTGTCACTGAGAATGCAACGAGGCATAAGCTGTGAAACACACACAACTACCAACCACCACAACCGGAGCCTCACTTGGTGTTTGGGAAAGGTGGAAATAAAATGATGATGGAAGCGACGGTGAAGATTGAAAGAAAGGACAAATATGTTTTATTGAGTTGCTTTCATAGAAATACAAATGAATGATGATGATTTTGTGTTCCCTTATCTACCGTTAGAGATGCTCACTCATTCTATTGAAATCACTTTTTACTTTATCAAGTCAAATATGTTATGATGAGAAACGTATTCGTGAGGTTTGCAACTTTCCCAATTTTTGGCCCGTGGCAAACCGTGCATGTGGTTTGGCTTTTGTATTGATAATTACAGTAGGAGGAAATCAGTCTCAACTCGTCCCAAAACGGAATGACTTTGACTGGAGCCGGAATGCAAATGTGATGCTCTTAATGAAAACAATGTGATTGTTTTTGTCACGTCACACAAACAGAATTTCACTGTCCGTTTGTCACAAGCTCATTTGGCAAGTTTTATAGTAGGAAAATGTGTGTGTGTTTCCCCAACTAGAATATTTATTATGATTCACAACCGTCACCACCACCACATGTCTGTTGACAATATTAGAAGCGACTATACTCAGACTCACTCGGAATCAATATACTTACGTTAGTACTTATATATGGTGAAATTGAGACTTGTTTTTGTTACTCTTTCCTCCACACACTTCCTTTCCTCCGTCTGTTCTCTCCGTCTGCCAACTTTGCTCTGTGGCCGGGACTAGGAAAAGCATCGTGTGGTCGTTACTCCAAGTCCACCGCAAAAAAAAGTGAAGAAGCACACGAGTACGGCAACTACTACTACTACAAGCTTTGCGTAACAAAGTCCCTCGCTTTCTCTTTAGCAGAGTTTATATGCCATCACATCTGAGAGGCCTTGCCACTGTCTAGCAAGCCAACAAAGACGGCGAGGAAAATTTTTATGGTGAGCAGTACCCAATAGCCCACTGCCTTGTTGCGTTCTCCTGGATTTTCCTTCTCCTCCTTTTTCCCATCATAATAAAAGAGTTAACCCTGAGGAAAGGGAAAAAACTTTGGAAAGCTGTGATTTTCTTGATTTCTCCACTCACGGAAAAACCTGCTCGCGGTTGTAAACCCAAGAAGTATGTACATTTTTTTGGTAGTTTTATTTGGCAGGGCAGAGTGGAGTCACAGAGGCTTTCTTTACAAATGTGTAGACTCTTTCAAAATGTAATGAAAATCATCTGACTTGGGTGCACTTGCAAAGTATACTTGTTGTCCAACTTTATGCAAATGAGGAAGAACGCCGCTCTTCGTCATCAAAGAAGTGCGTCTCTAATAGAATTTTTGTAGATGACTGCCGACTTTGTTGCTGTTCTCTGTTCATTCACTTTCCTTTTGACTACGTCCGACGCAAATTTTATGTTCTTCTACGTACCCTTTCCCATTATATATATATATATATATGTATTTCACAACAATAAGTGAAAGAACAAGAAAAGTGGACAAAATTGGAGTTAGAATCGAATGCCAGAGAGTCCAACTTTCCCCCTAATGTTAGATAATGGTATAAAGAGAAAGTTCGCCTTCCTGTTTCTTCCTCCTTTCCTTCTCTCTCCCGCTTCTCCTTTTAACAAACGAAATAAAATGAAGAAGAATGAGAAAAGGGAAAAACGGGATGGTGAGGACACGTCCATACTTTTTCGTACATTTGTCCATTAAATTTTACACCGAGAAAAGGGGGTCCGCCAAAGAAATGGAAAATGTGTTCCATGTGCTGCTACACCATCAACAAATACACATGCACATAAAAATTCAACGAATGTCTTGATCGTGATGTGATGGATACAACGAAAATTGAGAGCTTTCGTCGATGCCTTTAAAAAAGGGAATTTTCGTCCTTGTTTTTTGCAGGGCAGCAAAAAAAATTCCAGTTTTTATAAGAAAATGCTCCGGAGACTGAATGGGAACAAGAAATAGAGATCAAAAGGAATGTACGTTTGTACATTTGTACATACACATACAACAAACTTTTTCCTTGAGTTGCTGTGGTCAACATTTTTTTTCTCCTTTTTTTAGCCTCCTCACATTGTTTCCAGTTGCTCATGCATGAATGTTTTATTTCTTGGGAAAAGTTAAGTTGGTGGGTATAACAATGGTCGTGCTAAAGGAATGCTCTGCTCACACCTTCTTCTTTCTTAGAAAATATGAGACAGGAGTCGGATAACAATGAAAGACATAAAGCAAACCATACATAAAACTTTTTTCAGCAGCCACAGCCACAACACACATCTTCCTCTCTCACAAAATTGTTGTAGCATTGCGTTGGTGTTCTCATTGATTGATGCCAGCCGTCGAAACTTTTTTTTGGAGTGCGTGTGTGTTGAAAAGTAAGTTTTCGTCACGTCATAGTCATGATGTTAGATGTTATCTTCAAATAAATACTCTCTTTTATATAAAAAAAAAAGGAGCCAAACAGGTGTATGACGAACACAAATGACCATCTTGATCGGCTTACTGTCGTAATCACTTAATAATGATGGAATTACAAAGAGCTTTTATCATTACCGTCATCGTCATCCTATTCTAACAACACAACACAACAGGCTACTACTTTTGATAAAAGATGAAATGGAAAAAAATTTCCTCGTTTAGGAAAAAGGTAGGTAGCGTTGCATGTATTATGTTGTGTACTAAAAAATAAGAGGATTGCTGAAGTAAGCATCTTTCTAGCGTTCTAGACTAAACGTGACGGAAATGGATGATGATGATGATGATGATGGGATGATAATAAGATCGACAAAATATACTGCAGTTTTGTCATAGATCACTGCAACTGCAGTCAAAATGCAGCAGCACAACCTGAAAATCCTGTGGTTTTGACCCATGAACTGACAGGATGATTTACTAGTTCGCCTCAAGTCATGCACCATATGTACGTACATATCCTTCTCAAGGTGTAGCTCTTCACAAACCATCAGTTTTTAATAACATTCATCTTTTCTTGTCATAACAAACGGGATAAATTATAAATAAACAAAAAACTTTTTAAAAGCTTGGAAATAACTGGAATTCACATAAATTCCGTATGAATACTTGCTAAACGCATATCCTTTAATTAACATGAACTTTGTGAAATTAAATGCTTTATACTACAAAAAATTGTCATTAAACCTGTCTATATCTTTTCCAAGAGTAACTAAATGGTTTTACTCATCTTCTCCTATTCTGGCGTGTTTTGCATTCTCACAGAAGAAGAAGAGCAAGAGGAAGCCAGCTAATATTCCGTGTGAACAGCTTCATTGCTGCCGCTGCTAAAACTTACTGACCTTAGTGTCTTATGGGAGCAACTGAATTTGACCACGACCACCATCACCCTGTCTATAGGTATGAATGTATGTATTTATGCTAGCTTTATTTCTTCTCTAGCTACCAAATAAACGTATTTATCACGGGTCACGATTACTCCATCCACAAGATGATATTCCAGTTTTGTACTCTTCCGCAGCAAGGGCCAGCCGCCAAACACTTACGTTAAAAACTGAAGACAGAGCGAGAGGAGCCGTCTTTATTATTATGCGAAGCTGATGGAAGACTAACTACAACGTAAAATATATGCAAGGGAGAGATATTTGTGGAGTATGTGAAGCAATGGGAGAAAGCGAGGACACGATTCCCATTTACCATCCCATTTTTTACCATGATGATGATGTGTGGGCATGTATTTTCTTGTTCATAAAAAGAAACTCTCCCACTTTTCACCAAGAATGGGAGCATAAGATAGAGAGAGAGAAGGGAAGTGGAGCAACAGAAGAATATTAAAAGATATTCCTTAAAGCTGACTCCCATTTGTAAGCAGAGTGCTCACCCCAAAAAACTTGACTATAATGAAATGTATTAAATACATAGTTGTGGCTAGTGCGTGACGAGTTTTCAAAGATTCCTTCTCCTTCCTCTCCTACATAAATATAGGGAGCATAGCCAGTCCCAAAAAACTTGGTTCACGAGACGGTTTTTATTGCTGTCAGACATTCAGCTCAGCAAATATGATTATGGATTTTCCTCCCTTGCTTGTTGACCTCTCTTCCTCATCTTTTGTTGAGAGAGCTGAGCTGAGCAAAGCAGATGTCTTCTTTTCATTCTGGTGTTGTAAACACATTTGCAAAAACATCAGGTAAAGAAGAATGGGAAGAAAGGGAGGGTTCAGAAGTACAGCCCAAGAAAAAAATGAAGGATTCTGGCTTCATATATGAGTCTTGTTCCATAGTCATCCAGACCATTCTTCATTTTTATTCACTCACACCAACACCAACAGAATGCTATGCAACTACTACTACTCTTATCTCTGTAGATAAATGGAGACGAAGAAGAGGAGGAGGAAGAAAAATACAACATTTTTTTATCCGCTTGGATTCGTGCTGCTACTGGTATGGTGAGATCCCGTTTTGTTTTCATACTTGCAAAAAAAGAGAAAGTTAATGTTGTTTCCTGCATTCATGCCCATGGTGAAAGTCTTCATTTTCTTTGGTGAGGGGAAAGCAGCTGTTGTTCTTGGAAGAGAATGGCTCATAACAAATAAAATAATAATGCAAGGAAAAAAATAAGAAGGGAGAGAATAAACTAGCATCCCATCGTTCTTCCTATAAACAATAATGTCAGTACTCTTATAATACTGGATTAAATAAGTTTAAGTATATCTACATGGGAAGTGTGTACAAAAAAAAGAGTTTTTTTTGTTGGCCAAAGAGTTAGTACAGGAAATCATGAGTTTTTCTTACTTTTTTGTAGCAACTATCAACAAACAAATACAGTTCTACCAACCAAGCATGGCAGCATCTTCTTCCACTTGAGTCATCATCATATTATCATCATAAAGTGGGAGAAAGAAAGGAAAAAAGATAGAAAGAAAAGGCGATGGTGAAGTGGAACACTGAATTTTATAGGACCACACCATACCACACCAAACATACACACATACCTACAAAAGAAAAACTCTTGACTCACGACGACTCACTCGCATAATTTTTTTTTCGCTCTTGAGAAGAATAAAATAAGGAAATGGGATATGTGTAACTGTGTGTGTACGCGGGACGGATGATGATAAGATGAACTTTCTTTTTCTATAATAAAAAAATCAGTTTTTTGACTCTCCTCCTGAGCAGAGAGCTTAAGCTCCTCACATTTTTTTTAACTAGTGAACTCTAACAGAAAATATTATTATGTGTTGGATTATTATTATCACTCTTCTTTCCCATCCTTCTACTCTTTTATTATGCAAATGGATAAATGGAGTGAGCTCCTCTGCTCCATCCTACTTTATAAAAGCAAGGGAAAGGATGTAATGGAGTTACCTACTCAAAAGTGAATTTATAAAGAGTGCTTTCAACTTGATGGCTACTGCTCTGTGAGTTGAGTTCCTTCCTCAAGTTTCTGATAGCTTCATCTACATCCTCCTTCCTGAAAATTGTAGGGAGTACAAAGCTGAGATTGAATGATCCCTATCCCGTTTTATGATGGAGAGAGAAAGGTGGTAGTGGTGAGGTAAAAAGAAGCTCCACTCTTTTTACTACCTGCTCGATGAAAACAGAGCAAAGTGAAAAAGAGTAGCTAGAGGAGGGGACGGAAGAGTCAAGATGTCTGTTCCTGTAAAATGTTTTATAATATCAATAAAAGTTTAACGGCAGTGCACTGATTACTACTTTGAGTGCTTGTATTGAGACATAAACTTTTGTATGTTGACAGGAGGAGGAGGAGATGGCGGAAGAGGATGATTATGCTCATATGTTTTGGAGAAATGGCGCTGCTCCAACAATACCGTGTGGTGTGGTGTTTTGCTAAGGTAAGATTATAATGAAATGTTGAATGAATATATATATTGTTCTTATGGTCTCTCTCCTTTCCTTCAAAACGAGTGACTTTATTTTGTTATCCTATAAACTATAAACTACAACAGGTTGCATGTGTTACACATACAATTTACAGCTTGGAACGTTTTATTATTATTACAGCCTCTCTTACTCCATAGCCCCCAATTCAAAATGGGATGAGTTGGGATTGTAAACAGTTTAGAATTGAAAGACATGGGATTGGCTGGAGGGTTAATAAATATTGTAATGTAAATTTGACACAGGTAGGTTATTGGAGGTGCCATTAAAATCTTGAGTGCTGAGCCCTTTCGTTCTTACGATTCATTCCATCCATTAACTATTTTTATGGGGGTTGCAAATTAAAGGGAGGTAAAATAGCTGAACAACAAATAACTTTTTTGCTTCCAAAGCCGTAAATTTCAAGTTCATTTAAATTCAGTGGGAACATTATAAATTCAGTACTACTGCAGTTTTATTTGGTGGCATGCATCCCTTCTTCGCCAAAAAAAATAAAGTTTATGCAAACACTCAGCAGCAACTCCAACTGTAACCCAAACCAGGGAAAGCACATGATACTCATGAATGGTAATAGTAATCATCTGGTTCACTATGGCGGCACACGCCACACAAAAAATTCATTTCATTATACCAACTGCGACTGAACTCCAGAAAGTGAGAAATGTGTGCTCCATTTCAATGATATTTTTACCCCTGCCTATATCTATAATTCAATTCAAATGCAGACTCGTACCTACAACTCACGAGGCAAGCGTGCTAGTTGGTGAAAAGCTTGAGAAATTGGGAAGCAGTACATATGAATATTGCATCTGGATGGAGTGAGACCAAAACGTATGGCACGTTTCACCATTTCATTGCATTGCATAACACACTTTTATCCTAATTCCAGATACCTACATACATACATACAACCAGAGAAAGGAATCCTGTCCCAGTTGTTCTTACATATACACAATGTCTTTGCTTGCTTGTAAAAAAACGGATAAATTTTGTAGTAAATGGCTCCTTCATTTTTTAACCAATCTCATAGTCACTTCATTTCCACCATCTTTTCTCCTTTTCTTTCTCCAATTTTTACATAATAGACCATGCACATCCACGTTAAATGAACATGGCTCAATTTCTCTCTCGAGAAATTACCACATAAAGCAAAAGTCATTCAGCTCATGTGTGTACTTTTCAAGCTCAGTGAAAAGAAATGGTTTCAACAAGAAATCATATCATGATGTGCTCCTGTAAAAAAAAAGAGAGAAAAGTTTTTGAAGACGTTTGTCAACGGTACAGGAAAGCTTTGTTCCTGACTCAAAAGTTTTATATTTTTTTTCGTCAAATTCCTCAAATTCCAACGGTATCTTACATATATAATGCATGTATACTTAGGAACCCTGTAATGCATTCCAATTCACCATATCATTTAAAAAATTAAGTATGTATGTAAGCCCGTATCAAAGTGGAAGACAGCTTGAAGAAATGAGGGGAACAAGTCAAATTATCATTCTAAAAGAGTGCCATTTCCCCCTCACTCATCTAATCTCATCTCAAAACGAATATAGTCATCGGCTTTTACTTTTTAAGTAAAAAAAAGAAAGGAGAATGACGACGACGTAGAAAAGGAGAAAAAAAAGTTTACGATACTTTCCAACTTGCCAGCTGGCACGGACACTTGCTTGCTCCAAGTATTTCCCCCTTTTGAAAATACGTAATATACACAAATGGTAATTGTATCAGTATTTCAGTAAAAAATTGAGCTTATAGTAGTATTATGTATATTATTTTATTCCAAACCATTTTTATCCCATCCTATCTCCAATCCTAAGCAATATTCCTTTATGACAAGCGGTTTGGAATGGACTCTTTTAAAAAGTTCAATTTCAAATTACTGCCACTTTACAATTTAACTGGGTATCAGAATCCTCTTCCTTTTGTCAAAAAAAACGATTGAGTCCAAGCAGCAAGTGGACCATACCATACCATAGATAGATATATGTAGTATTAATGCGAAATGGTGAATGAAGGAGAAGAATGAGGAGTGAAAAAAAATGAAAGGAATATAATACCATATGTTTTGAAAGTGGAAGTCTTTAAAAATGTACACTTTTCTTTATCTTTTAACGTGATGTGCCATCACGTTAAATGAGAAGAAAATGAAAAGAGGAAGAAGATTGCATTGTGTTGCAGTTTTTTTTGGCATTAAACAAAAACTTTGTCAGAGACATTTTCCCCAAAAACACAGGATAAAATAAAGTGAGTTAACTTTTGCTGTTAGCTATATTACGGGATATTAAATGAAGACATGGTAAAGGAAATGGAATATCTATGGAAAACGAAATAACAGTGAAAGTTGATATGGATGATCGTAAAGATGCAAATCTTATGTGTACAACTAGTACAATACGAATAAAAAAGTTGTATCAATAAAGATACAGAGCTGCTTCTTCATTTCTTTTCATTGTGAATTGTTATTTTTATTTTTTAGGTAGCTATGTATACATTATGCCATACCATGTGTGTTATTTGTTCTTTTATGATGTAGTTTTACCTAAAAGTACATAGGCTCAGGGAAGACGTCAACTAATAGCTATGCATAATAACATTATTCTCTGGAAAAATATAATGTGTTCTTTTAGAAACCATTTCATTTCCCGTAAAAAAATAAAGTTTTCACCAACTACCCTGGTCCTCACTTAAAGTATCCCTTAATGGTGTATACTATTAGAGAAAAAGTTGTTGAAGTGGTTGACTTAATTATTTTTCAAGTACGCTATAACATAAACGACACCGATGAAAAGTAGAAGATGGGAAACTTATCAAATTTTTTACTCAAAATGTAAACCATGTGGAGTGGAGTAAATGGAACTAGCGGAATCATTTATGGTGTTATGATATGATATGATATAATACGATATGATATTGCTCAACAAAAAAGTTTGTCGGCCAGGAAAAAAGGAGGAAATCATCTCATCATCATATCATGCATTTATGCACATAAATGTAACACGATATGAAATGAAGTAAAGATGAGGTAAAAAATTATTTTATTTTTTACAAAAAAAAAATGTAGTAGAGTTGTGCTTCAACTTTGTTCTCTGGATGAATAAATACGAGAAGTGTATATATGAGATGTTGAATGAGAAATACAATTTATCATGTAGTGACACAAGTATGGTGGAAGTGAGGTGGAAAAAGATGAATATGAAATGGCATGAATCAAAAAGGCTTTATGGAACATTACCTCTTTGCTTTTCAGTTTTTGAGGCGGGTGGGATCTGCGGCGGAGTTACAATTCGGTATTTTGGTTTTCGTAGGAGAATTCTTGGGAAAAAAAATTAAATATATGACAAGTATTTTTTGTCTTCAAGCTTCAATGATTTTTGCTTCTTCTTGATACGTGGTGGAAGTGGTGTAGGCATAAATCAGATGTGGGTATTGAAAGAAGAAATTTCCGTTTCCATATAATATTCTGCTCATTGAATTTTGGCTCCACCTTTTCATTTCCCTTTTGAATATTGGGTGGGGAAGGAGAGTGAGTAATATAAACAAAAACGTTATATTCAAGTTACGTGTTTCCAACAAAACGAGCTTGGTGTTTTGGTTTCTCACAATTTCTACGTTATAGAATATGAGTATTTCTGATTTTATGCAAGATTTAATTAGGTGAAGAAGTGAGATGAGAAATCATTTGATTTATTTGAATTTTTGACTTAAAGACCAGACCGACTCCAGTAAAAAAATTTATTCCCTTAAACATAGTGCGGAGAATCCCATCCAAATCTGTTTCAACTTGATTTCATTTCATCATCATCATCAACTCATTCTTATTTTATTTTATCGTATAGTCGAAGGCTAACTACTATTTACATTGTACATTGTTCTTAATTTTTTTTTCCAAAGGGATAGCTTCCATTTTTTAAAACATATTATTTGATGATGTGACTTTTGTTGAGTTTAACGATGAGTCTCCATCAGTTCCTGCAACCAGTGAAAGCGTTCCGTTTCCAACTGCGCACCTATAAAAAAATAAAAGCTTTTTTCTTAAAATGGGTCAAGTCAACCTTCATCAAATTTAATGTCCCAAAATAAACTAGTCACTCCCCAGTTTTATGGCGGAAGGAGGATGATACTAACATTGCAGCAGCGGCGGCTGGAAGATCAACAATTTTTTTGTACTATATACTTTTGAATCTTTTTGTACTTACTCTGGAAACATTTTTCGACAAGGTAATCCATCCCATCCAACCAAAGATCTGAGGATCACATCCATCGTCAACGCGGGTGGAATTTGATTCATTATCAGACGTAATCCCACACTGTACAAAATAACAAAAAATGAAATGTTAATGGGGAAGGAGATGATGTATCCGGATACATTTATTATTAACTTCGCCAAGAACTTTCACAAGAGCAAGCACTCAAACAAAAAGCCAAAAGAAGCAGAAAAAAATGTGAATGCATTAAATTATTTCTAGGACTATTAAGTCCATTAAAATGGAAGTGGGGAGGAGGAAGGATGAAGGAAGCGACAGTAGTCAGACTAAAATGAAATTACAATCGTGTCCTCTCTTCCCCCCTCTCTCTTTACTTGGACAGAATGTTAAAGACCACATTAGCTGCAAAAATCATTTCATTTTTCAAAAAAAATATAACTGCATTTACAAAGTACAATGCCCGATAATGTAATCCACAGAAAAAATAGTACAGTACAGAGCACATTATCTATATTGGCCCGACCTACTTACATAACACCACGGAGTACGTTGTGTCGTCGTTGTCTTAGAAATTTCTATGCGGAAAAGGAACCCTATGCAAAAAAACCTATACGAAAACCAAACCACATCTAAGTATCAAGCTAACCATTCTTGCTTGGAGATAAAAGAAGAATCTTTCTCTTTTCTGTGACATTTCCAGTTCAACAGGATTTCTACTTAGAACAACTTTACATGGAAAAAATATTCCTTTCCATAATAATATCTTAGGCATGAGAATACAATACATACGGTAGGGTTTTTAGGAAAGCATATGCTTAGATAAGTATAAAACTTGTCTGTTCCTTCCTTCATTTGCCCCTTTCCTTTTTCATCTCCTTCCTCTACTTTCAGATGATACAAAAAGATAGTTGAGAAACAAGGCTTGCTATAACCACCTTAATATTGGGGAGGATATGCCCTTTTTTCTCTGCAACCAAACCGAGCCAAACCAAACCACCGTTTTTACTAACCACTTGCATAAAACAACGACAGAAGGTAAGGAGGATACGTGCTTATAACTACTCCCGACCTCAAGACATTTAAGAAGGAAAAGGGAAGGTGGTAAATCTCATCAAACTTTTGTTGCTAACTTGTTTCACGAATAAAAAACAAGATAAAACAATGTAGAGAGGTGTTAGTGCATAAGAAAAATATATGTAAGTATCTTGTGTTGGATGTTGGACTTGGAAGTATGCTGATAGTGCAAAACTACAACTTTTTGGCTATAATTTCTTTTCAAGCTAGACATTTTATTGGAAGTTCTCGTATCAAAGTTTCACTTTACCCCATCAGCTAGCTGTCCATATGCCATGCTACGAACGATGAGTAAGGAAGCAAGCTAAGGCTAGAGTGCAGGAAATTGCATACAATATGATACATAGAAATAGCACCACCCAATGTTTTTAAAAAGTTTGTCTTGAATCATCTCCAGCTCAGCCAGACCGCTTCTTTAACGGAAGGCTGACGCTGATAGACTGCAGTATAATTAATGTGAAATGCAGACATTTTCAGGCGGACAAGGAAGGAGGATTTATCCTTCCATCATCATCATCATCATCGTATAAAAGTTCAGTCACAAGACAACCATCATATCATAGTATTAACAGATCGAGCATTGTCTCAACCCCTTTGAAATTCCGAAGTACTACAACTACACAAAGTAAAAATCACATTATGCTCCCAAAGCATGGCTAATATTCCAATGTACTAATTAGCATTAATGTGCATCACTTCAAAAAATGGGTTGGCCCATGTGATCACATTGTTTTTTTCTTCATTCCAGAGGAGGAGTATCCCCTCGTTGTTACCCCCCACGTGCTGCAGCTAATCGCCTCACTTTGTCAAAAAAGCTCAAGGCTTAGTATGCTAAGTATGTGTGCGCTCTCATTAATGTGGTGATAGGGGTTTCAAAAATGGGGAGAACGGTATAGCTCTATATCCTCTTAAAGTTTCGTAATTGCTAATGTAAGCACATGGCTGTTGAATTGCTTTCATTTCATTACATCCATTACCATACATATGAGTACTAGAATGAAGGGGAAGAGTCACCGTAGTCGTTGGAAGAATCATTGTTAGTTAGCTTGCAAAAAAGAAGCCTCCAAAAATTTTACGTTCTTCAATAATACTCAGAGTCCTATTGACTATAACTGTGAGTATGCATATTAGTTTTAAGAAAAGGCTTTTTGTTCCTTGTTCGGAAAACTACCGTTGAAGATCAAGCAACTTTCTTTTTCCCTTTATGTACTTCCCACCGAAACCTTTTTGTAGGATACATACATAAGTATATATACTTACATCCATTAAAAAGAATGCAAATGGATGAATGAATGGATCAGGTACAAAGTAATTAAACCGCCCCCTTCTTTCCTTCCTTTTAAAGTACGTTCGCTCCTAGTTACATATAAATTACTTTGATGATGGTAGTAAAACAAGATCCCATTACAAAAATACACGTACGAACAACGAGCGTAATTATACACTGGCTGAAAATTTGGCACAATTTGAATCAGGAATGGAATCATTGAGTTGGATCTGCTTAACATATGCCTTAGCGAGTATTATTCTTTGCTGAAAGAAAAGATTTCCATATTTAAGGGATTATTATTGGGTAACGAGATGTAACAATACAGT
This sequence comes from Orchesella flavescens, assembly GCA_964034955.1. Lineage (NCBI taxonomy): Eukaryota > Metazoa > Arthropoda > Collembola > Entomobryomorpha > Orchesellidae > Orchesella > Orchesella flavescens. The sequence continues at coordinate 14,145,748 of OZ035953.1, read as the reverse complement.
CGTCATAAGGTTAGAGTCGGCTACGTCAAATCGCTATAAAAATTAGGGAAGAATAATGGTACTTGCCATCTATGGATAGAACAATGGGAAAGGGAGGGGAAATCGCTACTCATTATAATCAAGAGTCGTTAGTGAAGCGAGTTAAAAGTGGAATAGTATTGAGTTTCCGGGTATTTAGAAGCACATTAGAAAATTTTCTTGTATGAAATGAAAAGTTTTGGTGAATGACTGAAATAAAATTGAAAGCAAGTGCCGTTTCTCTTTTAGCTGTGTGTTTTGTTGCCTAAAAATTTTGAGTATTGTATAAAATGTACATATTATATAGAACCAACTGGTTCCCAAAACGTATAGTTTTATCTTTCTCTCAACTACAACGCATTGTGTGCGTTGTAGTTGAGAGAAATGTATGTGTGTCCTCATTCGTACCTATTGATCCGAGCAGCCACGCCATAGAGTCCATGCTTTCCAGCCGTTTTATCCAGATCCTGACAGTAGAGAGACCAAATGCATTCCATCGCTTGGGAATCCTTTGTGTACGCATTGACAATGTTGAGGAGAGCTCGGAACATGTTATTGACATGAGTTGAGCTAAAAGAGTTATCTTCATGGGAGCGAGAGCTGGAACTACTAGTACTACTACTACTTCTACTACCACCATTAACATCACTGCTGCTACTCATGATGATGTTGCTCTTACTACTTCTCCCATTTCTGCTCTGCTCCTCACCAAAAGACGGCGGAGAAGTTGATGATGATGATGATAGTGCTTCATGGTTTTGGTCTTGAACAAGTGGAATTATCATTCTTGCTGAGCCTAAGCCTTCCTCTGATCCAGATGATGATGATGATGATACTACTACAACTGATCCCTTCTCTGTGTCCCCTCCAACACCTTCTCCTCCAGCAATATTGTTCCTGTCTGCGGTTTCCTTGTGAAAACTGTTGTTGTTACTGGAATTTATTGTGGGAGCCACCGTACTCGTGGTGGCGGTGATAGTGGTGGTGCTCCACTTGGCATCATTGGGAACAACGCTGGAAAGAGCTATTTTCTCGTAACCTGCCACTATTCTGGGTGCCATCGGGATGTCCGTATCATTCTCGTCCCGATTTCCGTGAGCTTGGGGGAGCATCATCAGGGAATCCTTTTTAGAATCATGATGATGATGAGGATGTTGCTCCTCATCCCGTAATTTCTCACTAAGACCTTCAAATAAAAATGATGAGGATGGTGGTGGCGGCGGTGGTTGGAATAGGATATCGAGAGAAGATGACTCCTTTGTAATGAGCATTGGACCGTTGGGTGAGTACCAGTCAAAATCCTCAAATGCACGCCCTGTCGCGACACTGTTGTTTCCATTTGGCATACTAGATTTCTGCACAAAACTGTGTATTTGATTAAGGAGAAATACTCCAAAGGACATGAACACAAAGGCTGTTAGTGATGTCTCATAGGGACCTTGCTTTTTTAGAAGATCACCAATACCACTTCCACCACCACCACCGCGGGATAACGAAGCAGTGGGAGAGGAGGAGGAAGTCGTTGCATTTGTCTTGCTGCTACTGCTGCTGCTGTTATTGCTTGTAATATCAGCATTATTTCTCCCATACATTTCATTCAACTCTACCAAAAGCTTGCTGTTATTCCCTCGCTGAATTGTTTCATTTATAACCTGAAAAGAAAGAAAAGAGAGTTACAAAACTGCAGTGAAGAACTAAACTCTTGTCCTCTCGTTATTGGAATGCTTTTCCTCTCTGCATTGGACAATAGAATCAAAGTATGTAATTTAACAAGGGAAGCTAGGTAGGGAATGCAATGTCCCCTTATTTTTTTATTTCTTGTGGACCTATCCACAATCATAGTATTATTATGACATGACCAGATCTCGGGTGGAGAAGTAATGGAACAAAAATAGCCACTAAATTGCTATTGCTTCAAAAAAGGAGAACGAGTAGTTGAGTAGTAGTCAAGTCAAGCAAAAATAAAGGACAGGAAATAATTTCATTTCCGGATTACATTAGAGTGACTCTCAAACCCTATCCTAGGAAAAGTCTTCTGTTTACACGGGAGTCAAAGTCGAGCCCTTTTCTATTTCTATTTTAAAATCCGTCCTGTCTCCTTTTCTCTCGTGTTCTATATGACTGCCATAAAAGTCGCTCATGATAATTTCCCTTTACAACTCTAATCATCACAAATGAGATTATTACTTTTATGATGATTCTCTCTCATCGTCTACATACATAGCAGCTGAACATAACACAACATGTGTGCTTGCTGAATGCTATAAAACTTCCCATCATTCATCTTCATTCACTCAACTCAACTTGAGCTGGGAAAAACGTAGGGTTTTATAAAATGCTGATGAAAATTCAGAGTTTAAATTTGAGTTGGCTTGTCTAATTTAACCCCACTGTTTTATTCTGTATCCACTTTAAAATTACTCATGGAATAAAAATCACCAAAAAACTGAAAGAAATTTCATTAATGAAATTTAACTTCTGAAAGCATCTGCTTCCAATTTGGAATGAAAGAAAATCCACTTGTAAAAAAGTCTCTTTTGAGAACGAGGTCTTTGCTGCCACTGATAATAATTATCTAAATATTGGGAGGATTGCATTGTTGTCTAATTATTTCGAGTAATTAAACGCCATAGATTATTCATGTGTGACAAAAGGGAGAGTGCACCCCTGAAAAAGCCATTTCCATTTTTAACTCAAAATTATGCATCGGTGTAAAGTGGAGGTGTGCAAGGATGGAGCGAAGCTAATGCTGAACAAAGAAAATAGCGTTATCATTTGCTGGAAGGAATGTGTGTACGGGAAAAGTCCCACTTATTCACAGACAGCTGCACTTTCTCTCTCTCTCTCGGTCTCCTTTCTCCCCATTCAGCTGTGCTCATTTTATCGTCTGGAGGCTCGCCAATCCATTTCATTTTACTGTGTACAGATTATATACCTCTCTATCAAAGGGACGAGGGAATGGCAATAATAGCAATCTCATAAAAAATGGCTGGGTTTGTGTGTGTGTGCTGATGTACACAGTATGTATTTATGTGTGTATTTAAGTTGAATCATCCGAGTCGCATATCACATCCCTTTCTTTTTTTATACACACACATACTCCTACATAATGTTGAATAATAGCCGTGGATAATGCCCTGTTTCTCTCGAAAATTCCAAAATAGAGCAGTATATAATAAATATAGGATGGAAATGGCACAAAGTACAAAAGCAGATTGCTTTTTTTCCTTGCTGCTTTAGTAGTAATGCTGCCCAGCTATAAAATCCTAAGCGTTCAATTGCACACCTTTTCACAATGCCCATGGAAGTTGAGAGTATAGTGGATGATGGTATATACAATATTAGTATCATATTTCTCTTTCCACGTATATATTGATATGGATATAGAGGAAATGTATGGGTTTATAAACTTACTTTGAGAAATCCTTGAAAGGCTGAGCCATTGGCTCCTGATGTATAGAGATGATTTGCCAGGTCGAGCAAGGTCTCCAATTCAGCAGCAAAATTTTTTGGCTCAGGATCTTCCTCATCCTCTTCGTCATCATCGTTATCGTCATCTTCCTCTACCTCCTCCTCCTCTTCCTCGTCACGATGAGGATGCTGATGATGATTAGCATTATTATTGATATCTTCTTCTTCCAGTTCCACTACATCATTCCCATCTTCCGCTTCCTCCTCGCCTGATAAACCATCCTCAATAAAGTCATCGTCCTCCCACCGTGATTTGTGGGGCTTTTGATCAAATGGTGGAGAATGGTGTACATGTTGTACCTTTGGTGAGTTACCCACCATTTCATGATTATTTCCCTTCCGTTTCAACAACTCCTTTACACTCTCTACATTTTTATCACGAGTGTCCTGTAAAAGGGGCGATAATGGTTGTGGTCTCTCATCCTCATGTGACTCACTAAATTCCTTTACTTTGTTGTAGTGGTTGCGTTGTTGTTGATGATGATGAGGATGAGGCTGCTGCTGCTGGTGTTTTAAGGCTGGAAGCTCTGGTGGAATCATGGACGGAAGCCAAGATGTCGTGTACAAATCATGGAGTGAGCCTCCTCTTTCCTTTCCTGACTCGACTGAAGAGAAGGACGATGTTGGCCCAACAACTCCTATTGCTGGTGGACTCTGTTGACCCGGATATTGGGAATCTTGGTTTGGGTACGGCTTCTTTTTTAGGTTCTCAACGGTGGCTGCTGAAGGACCATATTTTTGCAGAGTTTCCGCCTGCTCCCCTTGCTTCTTGTTGTTAACCCTATTTTTGTTTAAGAGAAGGATAGCGGATGATGATGATGGCGATGAAAAATTTGATGTCATGAGACCTCCTCCTCCAGTTCCGCCAAAAGTCTTTTGTTGCAGGTTGTTGGGCACGATACTGTAATTGATTGCGCTTACGCTCCCCTTCGTAACTGAACTTGTTGCAGATGATGATGATGCTGATGATGATGATGATGATGATGACGAAGGGAATTGCTTGAGATCCGTCCCATTTCTCAACTTCGTGTTAATGTCACGGCCTAATGGCACAGAAGCTTGTTTCTGTGTTGTTTTGACATGCTTCGTCTTTGATAACAGTCGATGGAGCTCATCTGCCAGCTCATTGACTTCCTGCATTGTTGGTTGAGAACTGTGATAATTCGGATCATTTACAAAACCCTCCTGTGTAAAATAAAAACAAACTATAGACTATGATATATATACTTTTCTCATAACTCTGCGCTTCATTCAGAATCGCCGGAGTCAGTCAACTGAGAAAAAATCTGACAGATTAAAATATGTCATTTATTTCTTCTCTCTCGGAAAAAGAGAAATATGAGGAAGAGTCCCAAATGTAAAAGAAAAATTCTGATCTGTTTTACCTTCCCATTCCAGAAATGATTTTCCATTGGGTTTGGTGGTTGGATTGGCCTCCGCGTGGTGGTCCCTCCATTGTGAATAAGGATCACTATTCCAATCACACATCCTATTAACAACGTGAAGCCAAGCACTGCAGAGATTCGTCGAGAATCCATCATTACCCCAATATTTTACTATACCCTTGAGTATTCGTATTCTCAAACAGAATCAAATTGAATTGATCGTCTTCTAAAAAAAAGTATTTGTGTAGGAGGTAATTCCTCTCGTTTTCTTCAAAAGACAAGTTTGCATTAAAATTCTTTGGAAGGGGATGCCTAATGATAAGGATCTCAATTCACGCCTGACGCTGGCTGACGACGGCACATGCGAATCTATTACAGGAACTGAGTCATATCACTCTCTTCGTTCTCACACCTTCACTTTGACTTCAACTCCTTACTCACAGGAGCTTCCCTTGATTTTCTTGTTGGGTAAAAAAATAACCTTGGACAACAAAATGTTGGAGCGATTCTAAGTTTATAGACTTGTGCCAACTCGCTCTTCCTTCAAATTTGTCACTTTCACAGCTTAAATAGCTCCTCTTTTTCAATAAATGGGGAAATGAACTTACAACTACTAGTCTAGTCCTATCTTCATCTCCTTGAGAGATTTTTTTTGTTGGCAAACTCATACAAGTCCATAAGTCGTTCTTAGACACGTCACACAAAATGCTACTTTATGTCGAATAAAAATCACTTGTGAACAAACAAAACGCGAAACTTTTTTCTCTCTGACAATAAATTCCCTGAAAATCCTCTTGGATTACCAAGGAATCAAATCAAAGAGGAGCCAAAAAGTAAATAAAAAAACTGGGAGTAAAAATCCCCCCAACAAGTACAAAAACAATGGGTAGAGTTACAATACTACGTCCATACGTTACTAAATAAACTAATATATATATTTTAGAAAAAAGTACGCATTGTCATGTCTAATGTCATGGCATCAGGATCCGAATCAAAGTGTTCATGTGAGATATGTAGAACATTCATTATGTAACAGTCATTCATTCAACAGTAGTACACAAATTTCACGGGTACTTTTTTCCGACTTGTTACATCTTCTTTCAAGGAAGAATTGGATGTTTAGCTAGAACAAAAAAAGTTTGTTTCTTTTCACAAGAAAAACAATAGGCGAGTGAGTATAAGAAGGTTGTGAAAGCTGTGTGTTCTCTTCTCAAGATGTATTTCCTCTGGCTCTGGCACAGAGTCAATAACATTCCTGGCAAGGAAAAAACCTCGTTACAGGGAGGAAGCTTGGAGATGGAGAAAACAAGGAGAGAACAAGTTGTCCTTATATTGTATGTATGTACGTCCGTTTATACCAGGAAGTATTTAACATAGCTTACGCAAGGGATGAGATGCGATACAATGCGTTTACAACAACATGAGTAAACAACACCAAAAAAATTACAAGGAATGGGAGAACAGGAGGAAAAAAAACTACCTATTTATTTCAATACAACTTCCACTTCCTAATAGAACAAGTTTTTTGGCCACTTTTTCCACAAGAAAACAAAATATGCTAGAATAAAATTAAATGAGAAAGAGAGAGTCCCAGGTCAGTCCCTATCTTATATATATCTCCTTTCCTCTTCCCTTTCCTTCAAGAGAGCTAAGGAAGAAGTAGAGTCATTTTCTTTCTCGGGGAGATAATAAAATGTTAGACTCCATGTATATAAATAAGTGCTAGTGACACATTTAATGACGATGAAAATTGTATGGAACAACAACTTTAACTCTACACTTGGTGTTTTTTTTCTTTTTTGCAAAGTGGTACTTCCTCTACTTTTCTTTTGTAGATTTAACTTGCTCTCCTTTCCTCCTTCTCTCCATTACTATTACCGTCACCTTTCCCAACGACAAACTAAACTTTTGTCAACTTTTTTTTAACTTTGATCACCGTCACGAATTTTAACTACAGAACGTGCAAACTTTTTTTTTTAAAAAACGGGTCAGTACCAAGCGTAATTTCAAGTCTTATTTTTCCTGCCACTGAAAATAAATGCTATGTATTTTTAACAGAAGGTAGATGGAGGAGGACAGGAAAGTATAATGATTTCTACTCTTGCGTGAGGTCATTCTTGTACTGACTAATTCAATCCTTGTGATTTACTAACAAGATGGGAAAAACGAATAATAATAAAAGGATTCTTCAATACGAATTACAAGTTTACAAGCTAAGGAGGTGACAAAACAAAAATACAGTTAGTTGTTCTTTCTTTTATGTTTTTCTTGTGAAAGAGGGGAGATGAATTACAGTATGCCCTTTAAAACAAAACTATATAATGTAGAAGTAGTCAAACAAACTGGTGACGGAGATGAGTTGAGTAGGGTTGGTTATCCCATCACATTATTTTGTGAGAGGGCTTCTTGTTGCATTTCTTTGAAGCACGTAGTAATTTTTTGTAGTGGCGTGGCGTAACATCCCATACCCATTCTTCCGTTTCCATTCCGCCATGTAATTTCGGACTGTTGGTATCATCATCATCATCGTCGTCCTATGTGCGTTTATAAAAACAGTAGCTTTTCATTATATGTATATATGTTGATGAAAAAGAGAGAAGAGAATCAAAAATAAGCACAATCAGGGCTAATGCTGCTGATTGTGAGGTTTAAACAGTTATGTCATGATTTAAGACGTAAAAGTAGTAGTTGTGTGCATCAACCCGTGAAAACGTTATTGCGTACAGTGGCTGGGTGTCGTTGCATTGTTTCATTGAGGAGAGAAGTCACAAGTGTAACAATAATACTTTGGGTTTATGGTCCCACCTGACATCCTACAGACAGGCATCATAATATGGTCATGATTGTTGAGGAGAGATGAGCTGCCAGTGAACGGAACAGGATTTTTAGGAATTTGCTCTGGTTTCTGCGTCGAGAGTTGCATATAGGAGATATATGAGTATCCTAAGGAAGTTGAGGTTAAGGTATAACATTTTTTCCCTAAAATTTTAGCAAACATCTTTAACCTACATAGAATATGCAAAATATGAGAGGCATTACCTTAACACTTGAAATATTAGGGCATGGAGTGTAATGTAAATAGTGATTCCACTTGAACATCATCCTCGTAATATGATGAATTGCATTTATGTCATGTTACGTCATCTTACATCCTTGAAGAAGAGCGATGTAAACCACTAGTCTGGGTAGTAAAGGCCACGTAAGCTAAAGTCATGATGATCTTGTCAATCAAAATGACTAAAACAATTAATGTAAATTTGGAATTTAGCTGCTCAATGAGATTTCATTGTTATCCTATCTTACAATTAGAGCAGCGTTTGTTTGATGATGCAATGCAAAAAGCGTTCCGTTAAATTACAATTGCTTTATAAGCAGGAGCACCAGTTGGCAAGGAAAAAAACATTTCATCACCAAATTTCCTCCTAGTATTCACAGGATGAAGGGAATTTTTTTTATCTGGTGAGAAGACATGTGCATTTGTTGGGTTGGGAGAATCATGGATGCGTGAACAACTCCCGTTTCTTTTCCTTTTTCTATTCTCTTCTGGATCAGATTTGATTTTAGCAGGTGTGCTTTATGTCCTGTCTCTCTATATACTTTTAATATAGGTACATGCTGGTGCATCTCTTCTGTGAGAAATATCTCGTTACCCTGTGCACTGCCCGTTTTTCATTCTTGGTGTAAGTAATGGCACAATTTTTTATTCTCCGAGAGCCACTCACTCACTTCAATCCTAGCGTGAGCGAGTCCCTTGGTTTTCATTCCTGCGTGAAGTGAAGACAAACGGTACACTGATTTGAGCTGCTCCTTTTGTGTGATTCTATTTTTCCTCAACAGAACCGATGAGATCCTTTCCTCTTTTGAAATGAGCTGAGAGAAGAAGCTGTTCTTCGCCTGTTCTTTGTCCATCCACTTTTGTAGTAGTAGTAGTTGTAGTAGTAGCTAGGCTAGAAGAGACTACTCATCATCATCATTTGCATCATCACAAGAAAAAAATGGAACAAAGGAAGTTATTTACCCGTAAAATTTGTGTGCGTGCTTGTCATCATTATCAGAGGGATGAACAAATTGGGGGAAAATATGTGCCTTTGATATTAGCCTCCCTTTAATGTCCCATTTGCATGCGTGCCGGGTCAAAGGAAATATGGTAAGTATGCTAAAGAGACAATGTTTCATGTATGAAGAGGTCTGATGCTGGCTCTTTATGATACTTCTAATGAGAAGCAGGAGGATGCTTCCGTATACCTAACATGAATCATAAGGAGGAGCCTTTAATTTTCCCATTTTGATTCTTCAATCAAGGCAAGGAAATCCTAGTTTCAAAATACAACGTAGGATAAAGTTGAAGGGAACAAATGGGCTCAAATTGGTAATGGAAATAATTCCAGTAGTCTCTACAACAAGATAGGGATAACAGATAACCCACTTGAAACCAAATGCTCACGCTAACCTTCCGGCGCCACTTCCATAATAAATCAAAAAAAGACTACCTGGAAGAGAAACGGAATATCGTCATGTCGCTAAACATTTATGTAAGGAACGTTAAACGAGAAATATTATGTCAATTCGTTTCCAACTTCATTTCTTCTTAGTTTTTTAATGTTGGTGCATTGCAGCAGAAGAAAAGAGACACTAAGCAGTGAGGGTAAAGACACAAGGAATGTTGTTAGATATTTTATGCACGCGTGGAGACTATGATATGATAACAATGATGACGACATGATGTGGGAATGATCAGCTAGCTTACGCAGAATGAAGTGAAAGGAGGAAAAAAAGAAAGAAGTTGAAGTGGGAGTAGTATTAAAGTGTTAACAATCCTAAGGGTATACAGTACACACATTTCCTTTCCAAAAAAGGAGGATGGGATTTACGGTAACTGTTATTGCGACCCATAACCAACTTTATTAGGAAAAGAAAATAAGGGTTAAAAGAAGCGAGTGAAACAAGGACCCTGTTTGTCTGTACGTCCTCACATGATAACTTCAAAATAGGGAATTATTTTGGTTCGGTTTCTTTGCACACAGTTTACCATACTACCAGTTTATTGCATCAGAGACGATTGTGATTATGGCCCCCAAAAAAAGATGTAGAAATTCAATGACGGCACGCCACCACCCCAGAGCAACAACATTAGCAACAACTCGACTTTGGAAATGGATGAGGAGGATAGTGGAAATCGAAGAGCTCTTTTTGGTCGTCATCTCTTCCTGTTTGTACTTAAGTAAGTAGGTGTTTTTGAAGCGCTATGTGGAAGTGGTAGCAGGTGCATTTTACATGGAACGGAAGTTGAGAGATGGAATGAAGAAACAAGTTGGTATTTTTTTTGCAAGGGATTTCTCTCACTTTTCAAAAAATGAACTCATTTTGAAGAATTTCAAGCATTTTCTATCCTCATCCACTAAGCCTTCTTTCAAAGTTAATGGAGGAGTGTAGTGAAGAAATGAAAGGGAAATAGAAGTTTGAACTTAAGCTCCATGAAAAGAAGAGGAACCTGTGTTTACTGGTGCATAAGAAGTTAGTCTTTTGAACTTTTGAAGAAGACAACTTTCTAGTAGGCACACAAACAACCAGCCAGACCTTCTTCCATTTAAGTAGTTTTTGCCAAGCACTCCTTTATGTTACACCATTGCAGATAAAGAATTCATCGCCGTTGTCGCCGTCGCACCAGCAAGAATTTATTTTAATGTTTAGTGTACTTCAAGCTACGTGCGTCTCTCTCTATCCCTTTTTTAAAAGCACAAACCTTTATTATGGTAGGGTTAACGTTCCAATTCCAAATTCGTTTACGAAACAACAAGCATGGAACTCACACACACACAGATGTCTACATTTTGCATCATACATATTTACGCACATGAACTGTACGAGCCTTGTCTTCTTTTTCTAATCTAATGTATCATTCTTTTGCAAGTAAAATAGGGGAAGATTCAAGAGAAGGAGAGGAAACTAGATTCCTCTTATTTCATCTTCTAGTTTCCTACGCAAAATGGGAAATAAGATTTTCTCTCCAACCAGTTGGTTGAGTTTTATGTTCATTTTCAGCCAAGTATCTTTTTCAGCTTAAGCTTTCTCTCCTTTTTATGACTTGCACAGACTTAGGGAAATGGAAACCTATTTTTGAAATAATTTAGGGAGGTAGGTAGGACTCCCACGAATGGGATAAACTCTTGAGTGTAATGTGAGGTATTCCTGGTATTCTCAAGCTGAGATTCTAATTTCTAATTCCGGAGCTACGCATCTCAAGTAATTGGTTTATTAGTGATGATGATGATGATGATTATAAGATGGTAAAATAACGTAACTTTATATTGCAACCAATTCTAATAATCTTTGCTTTGCTACGGAGTTTTACCATACAAAAGAAGAAAAGTGCCTCACAGGAAAACAATTTTCTCAGCTTATTTGCCTGACTTGACATAATGACGACGATTGAGTACGATATTTCCCCACTTTTCAAATAAAGATGTGGGTTGGTTGTTGGTTTGGCTCAGCCCATGTCATTGGAAAAATGTTTTTATTTACTTTATATGCAAAGTCAGTAAAATTCAGAGGAAAAACTATGAACAAGTATAATCTTCACGAATCATGATGCGTCTATCCCTTTTCGTACCAATGTTTATGACCAACTTGATTCTTTTATTTGCCAACTATTTTATGAGAAAAGATTGAAAGCATTGGGGCAGGTTCTAAGAAGAAAAGTGTAGGCAGCTGCTGTGTTGGCTGTTTTATGTTGTGGCTAATCAAAAGCACAAACTTTTTGACAACTTTTGTCCCCCTTCTTCTCCTTAGTAGCAAATTAGGGAGCAAGCCTAATCAAGAAAGATACTTGGATTTAGATCTCAAGCGGAGATTACTTGCTCACGAAATGACGCAGCTAATGGATATCGACAGCTAGTCAACAGCCATTGTGCTCTATCCACTCATGACGTTGGAGTTGGACTACGTGAAGTGGTAGAGTGTGGTGTGGTGTGATGAGCTAATAGGACAATGATCGTATCATCACAATGAGATGAGTTGTAAACTTGTAAAACTATATGAATGAATGAGCACACACAAGTTAGCCAGCGAACCAACCACCCTGTTTCCTATATCATCCAATTTTCTTTGCGGAAGCATTTATTCGCGTCAGATACTTGTATATAGTAGCTGCTCAGAAATGGTGAAAATTTTTTACGACATGATCATGCAATCTTTCATTTTTCCATGCAGTAGTAGTGACAGAAGCAAAAGGATCCTAGCTCTCATCAAGGTTTAATACACTGTGATTGTGTTGTGTAAAATGTGTACAACAATATATATAAGTAGGAAGTACGCAAAATGTTATGTTGTGACAGTAAAAATGTCAGCTTTTTTATTTATTTTTCCATCGAAAACAAAGACTTTCTCATGTAACTTTCATGTAAGTAATATATTTATAGGTATACAGTAATATATCTAAGGTATCTACACTCACATATAATATAATAGGATACGATACGATAGGATGCGCTGTGTAAGTGACTGCCGAAAGAAAATTACGCGCTTGTTTTGCTTATACATGTTTCTCAGTTTTTTAGGAGTCCCAACGGGATTTCTTAGGTCGTAAAATTTTTGTCCCATCTTCAGCTAAGGCTTCATAGTATTCGTTGTGATCGTAGTGGTAATTCAAATATGTCAAGTAGCTGAGACACAGTGTGAAACCCAAGGCTCCAATAACCATTACTGTTTTGTTCTACAAAGTATGAGAAGGAAGAGAGACAAAATAAATCAAATTATGGTCCTTAAATCGGATTTTTTTTCATGCTCGTGTGTTTCATACAATAAATTAAATCAGAAGAGAGGAAAAGAGAAGGCTCTCGTAATAAGTTATGTAACGTACCGGTCTAGCATACAACTCGAAATTAAGGGTTCTGAATATGTTGCTCGTTTTCAAAGACCTAATCCCTTCTCCTGGCTCATGCTGCTTTTCGGGAAGTTTCACTTCGTTGACTACATCTGGTTTTGGTGAAGGGCTGCTCTTCATGCCCTTTTGGCTGACTTTCATCATGGAATTCCCCATTGTCTATGGTAGCAATAATGATATATACAAACAAATTTTAATGTTGGGGAAAATATTGGAACTTATTTATTTATTTAAATTTGATTGTAGAAACAAATTCAAATGGAAAAGTACATGTTTAATAAATATTTCATAAAAAATTTAGATCTGAAATGGTACAGTTATCCATAACTCTTTTTAAATTGGGTCAAAAGTAATTGTTAGTTTTTAATCCAATCTATCTGAAAATGCATGCTTGCTGTAGAATTGATATAAAAAAGTCTTTGTTGGCATACTTCATGTAAGTTCAAGGTTAAAAAAAGTTGTGAGAATTGTCATCGATCTATGTTAAAGAATTTTTCCAATTCAGAATGATTTCTTGTTGTTTCATGACAATAAGAAGCTTTCATACAAAAACTTCAACATGAAACTACAGGAAAAGTATGAATGTAGGGAAAATATGGGAAATCCTTGTACACACAGGTGCAAATGTACAAAAGCATCGATGAGCTCCCGTGCCCAATTATGAATTGCTTATTCATAGAATCAATAAATGGCAATCTAGTAATGAGTTTTAAGCTGCTTTGACATGCACCGCTTTCACTTGATGGTGTAGAATGGAATACTCATGTAAGCTTTCAATCAAAGGTTGTAAAAGTGGTGCATTTCTACTAACATCCTAACATCCTACCTCATGTGTTTCCCAGCAGCTACTTTAATGTATTAGAACTCAATGTTTGTTTTTGCAAACACATAACATGGCATATAACATGCAATGTTAAAGGTGAGATGTTATATCTATCTACCTTTTTTCATAATGAATGAAACTTTTCTTCTCTAGTCAAAATGCAATGGCAGTTGTGAGGCATTCTGTTACACTTTCTTATATACTCACCAAAAGTAACAGTTTTCCTTCAGGAAAACAACTGGAAGTATTATTATCATGCGAAAATGAAAGTAAGCTCTCTCTACACCAAAAAGAAAAAAATTACAAAAAGGCACCACCGAGATTCGAACTCGGGATCTCCTGTTTACTAGACAGGCGCTTTAACCAACTAAGCCATGGCGCCATTGATGTACCATTCAATGAAAATACTGTATGTCTTTGTGAAACTCTGCATCAACTCATAATTCATTTGTCCTGGACTTTTGGCTGCTGCTGGACATACTATGCACGTTTCAGCACACAGTATAGAAATGGTCTGCAAGGCTAAGCAGCATGCAGTCTTTCAGCTGGGTTTGTTTGCTTGCAAGGGTAATGTTGTGTTATGCTCAATGTGAGAAGTACGATGATAAAGTTTTGTTAGCTTGCTTGAAAACATTTTTTTTCTTTTGCTTTTCAAATCTACAACCGATTAAAGGGTTCACTATCTGTAGAACGTCATTGTTTTAAATCCAAGTTGTCCTATTGACTATTGATCTATCTCATATGAAAGTTAAATGTTTCCTTACCACTTTCTTCCTTTCTTTCCACCTAACTTTATTAACAATCCTGACTAATCACCTACACAAATTGTCCACCACAAGAGGTACTACAAACTTACTATCCCGTTTCAAACTATATGGCTATTGCTGTCAAGTACTTACTCTTTTTGTGTGACTGCTGATAATAGTTTTCGTTTATTCTGAACACACTATAGGAAACTTTGGCACAGATCTGAATATGTAGATGTAATTGTCACCGTTAATACGCCTACGGTATATATCTGTGGATGAAACTAAGCCAGTTGTTAAGCGTAGTTAGGCCATGATCAGTGATTACTTCAAGAGAAATCTTTCTTCTAGCACAGAATTTGGTAAATGGATATTGTGCCGACCAAATAAGAGCTTTAGTCCCGCTACTCTATTTTGGTTGAATGGGGTGTGTTGCGATTAAAATACGCCCATGGTTTACTTTCTATGAAGACAAAGAAAACGAGTGTGTAGAAATGAACTAACGATTTGATGCGATGAAGGCTAAACAGTTGTAAATAGAGAAAAATACAACAAACATGTTTAGCTTGCAAGTTCCTCTTTTATTTTCACATACAATTTTTACAGTTTTTACTTGATGCATAGATAGATCCATTCAATATATGTTACATTTCGTTTATCACATTTAAAAAAAACTCGGTTTCATGTAAATTTATGAAACGTTGTTCAGGTTGTAAAATATTTTTTTTGTTGATTGATTTATATATATTTAACACGTGACTTGTACTGATTTTAGTTGCCTGGCTTGTTTGGTCATGTGTTGGTCGACTTATTATAAAATATATTCGCACATCTACAATGTTTCACCATAATAATATTTATTGCTAAAAACTATCTCTAAAACTCTACCTATCGTCTATAATTGTATATAAATATGAAATTAAAAGTACCATATTTAGCTGTAGAAATACCGATACATATAATTCTTAATTTAATACAGAAACCAGTTTTACTAAGCTGCTGGACTACGACTATTACAGTGTTTGTATTTACTCATTTGTCTTCCAAAAAAATAAAAGTGTACGGATATTGCGCTGGAATGAAACATAAAATACGTAGGATATGGGGTGATATCAATCGATCAATACATTCTGTTGTAATATTACAACAGAATGTATTGATCGATTGATCGAGTAATAAAAAAATTGTCGAAAAGTTTAGTTAACTTTAGTTTCGCTTCATCCTATCCCATCATCACAACCAAACACAAACTTAGAGAGCTTACTTTTGACGATGATCATCCTATTAGGATTTCTACTCTCTACGGCATATTTGTTTGATTACCTAAGATAAAACATTTGCTACTCCATTCTACGTATACTTTGGATACTTTCCTACTGGTGCCAACCCCTCCCGTTCATTATTACTTTTTGTAGAGTAATTGCCGGCTTTGATTGTCGGCCCTGAAATCACAGATACAGCCACCTGCTCACAAGGAACTTCAATATTTTCTTTAAGTTTCCCTTTGAAATCTCTAGGAGCTTTGAACAAGTGCTCTATCTCGGCCAGCGACTTTCCTTTCGTTTCGGGAAGGATGAAGGCAACAGTAGTGGACTGGAGGGATAGGAAAGCAAAAAGAGCAAAAGTAAAGGTAGGACTCACACCGTACATAAGTACGGGAAACATCTGAACAATAATAAATGAGGCAATGGAGGCAACAAGAGTAGCAGCGGAAGCCATATAGCTTCTCACATTCGCTCCAAATATTTCACTCATCACAATAAAGGGAATAGGGCTGGCAAGGGAGAAGGAAGCTATGTAGGCACAAAGTGAAAGTAATGGGATCCAAGAGTGAATAGGGTCCGCTGTTGTTGTTTCAGATTGAATCCCAGAAATTTTTGTTTCATTATTATTGAGCGCCCGTATCACCATAATAGCTGAAGATGACCCAAAGGCTCCTTCCCTTATTGCAGTCGAGGTAGGAACATAGTGATACAGATACGTGGCGAGCATGAGATGTGAGAGGGCCATCAGAACTCCCGAAACTTTGAGCAAAAACTTTCTTCCAAGGTAATCCACAAGGGGAAGGGAAATGAAAAAGGCGAGTAAATGAACCATACCAATGATTGCTGGTCGGATGTCAATCCCTTGAGGTGTTGGGACTTTGGCGGGTGGTGTTACGAGTTGATTACTCGTCCCATCCCCGTGATTAAGGATCATTTTCAAGTAATAGATCACCGCACTCACGCCAGAAAACTGTTGAAATATCATCAAGGAAAAGACTAGCATGGCTGGGAACCGAATCTCCTTTTGCTTAAGTATCTGCAGAACAGTCAGCTTCTCCCCGTCAGAAGACAATGCTTCAGCTTCTTCAATAGAATCCCGTATCTCATGAATTTCTTTGTAGATTCGGATGTCGTCATTATTATTTCCTCTCCAAGAACGAAGTCTTTTTAAAGCTTGAAAGGCCTGGTCCTCCTGATTCATTTTTATGAGCCAATGTGGTGACTCGGGTAGGAAGAGGGAGGAAAGAAATAAAAGGACTGGAACTAAGGTCATTATCAGTGCTAATTGCTTCCATTGGAAGACTGAGCCCAAAATGCAGCCCATCAACACTCCAATAGCGGACATTATCGGAGGGAAATAGCCAGACTTCCCTCGGTGCTGGGCACGAGCTGTTTCAGTTATCTAAAACAAAAAATCATGTAAAAATATAAGAATGTAAAAACATTATTTATAATGTAGTTTAGCACTATATAAATACACACACCACCACACCACAGTACACTCATTCTTTTTATTTTAGAGTCGTTGTCGTTGTCATTGAACTCCTCTGTTTTTCTCTGGCACGTTAGTAACAACTCATTTAATCTGAAGTACAGAGCTACCACCACCACCATCACCAAAAACCCAAACCACATCTCTTCATAAATGAGAATTATATATATTCAAGCCTACTCAATGTTTACTTTATAGTCTTAAGTACTTTTTAAAGTAAAAACACTCTATATTACTCTTTCCACATAGAAATATGCATTTGTACAGCGATGATGATGATGATGATGATGATGATGATGATGAAAATAAGCATTTATTTTTATGCGTGTTTCGTGGCTGAGCAGTAAATGCTTTCTCTCGCCCGACATAAAGTAACTCATATAAATGTAGGGTTAGAAAGTGTTTTTTTGCGTACATAGACTGGTGCAGAAGCTCTCGCCATTCCTAGTGAGATTCCAGTGAGAAAGCGGCCAAGCAGAATCATTCTGAAATTGACTGCTGTGCCAATGATCAGCCATCCGACGATAAGAGGAAGTGCCAGTAATGTGATTGTTCTTCTCCGACCAAAATTCTCCATTATCGGTCCACTCAAAACTGTTCCAAATAGGGATGCCAATGGAGGCGTTGAAGCTGCTCGAATAAATTGAAACAATTTGATATATATAGGGACTCAAACACATAGTACTAATATGAAATTCAATATGCTCCATTTAGATTTAGCTTTTAGTAAATGCTATAATACTATTTTAGTTGAATTTTATTCAATAAAAAACAGGGTAACACAAAAAAGGGATATTACCAATCCATGAAATGTCACTGTGTGTCAAGGAAATGTTGGATGTCACATCATTTTGAATTGAAACGATTGCCCCTGATGTATAAGATTGAACGGCTCCTCCACATAGAAAAGAAAGAGCTGCTACAAGTACGGCATAAAACTGGGAACACAAAATAAATATATATTTTTAGTAGCAAATTCCAATTTTTTTTATTCATGAGGAAAGCAATTCATTTTCAAAGCTAAAATCTGTTACTACAATAAAATACACAAGTGATCTTTCAAAATGAGATTAGAGCCAATTCCATTGCATGTTTTATTTTTAATCCCATTCCTTTCATTTTATTTCACTAATACTTACTTCCATCCATGGACAACAGGACGGCTTTTTCTCAGGAATAGTGTAGCGAATAACGCTGGTAGGAAGGAGTGGCGGTGATATTACACAATTAGGGTTCATTTCTCACAGCTTAATTTAATTTAATTATAAAAATCAAAAAAGTTATTTTGTCATATATTAAAACTCCACTCATATACTTATACTGGGCTGCTGGTTGAAATGATATGCGCCCTAAAATGATATATTTTTCTTTTACTACAAATAAGTCCATTTCAGTGCATGCCTCTGCGGTATCACCATGTAGACATACATGCCTGTATATAAAAAATATCTGCATAATATTATGCTCTAGCCAGAGATGAGGAGCTAGTCTCTTTATCCAAATCATTATCATCAGAAACGGAGCAAAGTTTTTTTAGAGGCGGAATGTAAAGAACTTTCTGGCTTCTTTCTTTCATCCTTCTTAATCAAGATTGCAACTTGTCGCGGGACTCCACATCCACTGATGATGATGGTAGCATGTTATGCAAATTCATTGGAAAACTATGGAGTGTTTTAGAGTCTATGTATGTTTATGCAAAAGATTTAAAAGTTATTGCTCATCATTTCAAAGAAACTTTTTCCATGCTCATCATCATCACCACCACCACCACCAACATAAAATCAAGGATATTGTTACTGTTTACTGATAACTTTTTATTTGCCGTATATACATGGAAAGGAATAAAGTGACTAAGGATGAGGATGAGCATCAAGATCATCATGATGAAAGTCATTCACTAATGTTTGCTCAGTAGCACTGTCTGGTGTTTAAATGAGTGCTGGAGATGTGCTCAATGATGCATATAATGAACAAGACTAGGGGAGATGGTGCTGTTACTGCTACTGCTGCTGCTCCAAACTTTTTTGGACCTTTTTCATATCATGGATTTTGCTCAAAAGAAATCAGCTAATCCTACTCTACTGCTCTTAATGTTGTATTGTCTTGTCCTTACAGGATAACATAGCCATAGTGCATGCATATACAAGCCAAGCTCATTGAACTGAACCACCCCGGAATGGCAACCGAATAACCTCGTCGATTGTTTTGTTAAATGGAGCAATAGATGGAAGTCATCACCGTTGTAAAATCTAAAGCTTCAAATTGAAGGCTTGCCAAGGACATGCAAAGTAAATTTGTCCACATATCCTGTGTAGTGCGCATCGGGTTAGAATTGAAATTTATATTATGTGCATTTAATACCTACGCAACAAGAGAAAATGATCATCAGATTAGCGTACACATCTTTAAAAACATAATTTACATGCAATTTTACTTAAGATCTTTATGAGAAAATCACTCCTCTCATGAATTTTTATTAATGATATCAAAAGTAATATCACTGTAGATTGGAAGGCCACTGGTTATTGGCATTAAAGCATGACGAAAAAATACGATATGAAACTTGGAAATTCCATATAGAAAGGAATAGTTTAGCTTGCATAAACTGAATGTATCATCATCATCATGCATGAATTTATTGTGAAACGACTAAGGAGCTTGACCAAGACCGGAAGTTTTGGTTTTGGCTAGAACTACGTCACTGATTTATTATTACTTTGTGGCATTTTATTCAAGGCTGGAAAATAATGATAGGTAGCTTTTCTTATGCATATAGTAAATTAAATATAGTTTGTACATCCAAGATGAATGACCCTGACATCACACGGTCAAAGTCTTACTAATAGTTTCATACGAATATCCACATCCACTGTATCAATTAAAATATCCAATTATTTTCCATCCACCACCCACGCAAACAGGGAAACCTGACAAATATTTGCGTAATCTGTCCTTGTTTCCTTTCACATATAAATTGGTTCGTAGTATCTTTTAGCAACAGCTTTTGTACCCCTATATTTGGTCAGTCTCAAAACAAATTTGAACAAGAAAGGACAGTTTTTTTAAAAAAATCAGTAAAATGGTTTTTCCTTTCCAATTTCACCGTTTGTGTTTATCATTTATCTTTCTAATCGCCGTAATTCTTAATGAATGCGGGAGGACGACAGTTGTCGCGCGAACATGGCCACGCATGAAGAGTTACGGGAAGATTTATGAGAAGAAGAGCCTTTTTAGTGCTAATGCTACAACCACTTCAACTGCACCAACTATTAGTACATCGCCACTCCCAAGAACTGGAGAGCGGAACTACTCGTTGAGTGAAATAAATTCTAGGGCTTCTCTCGCTGATTACAAGCTTCAAAATGGGAGTGCAACCAGGAATTGGAGTAGTAGTCGCAGTCGCTGCAACATCGACCTTCATCAAGAAAAAACGGGGCTGAAACAGATTGCTGCTAGTGGTGATGATGATGATGGGAAATGGAGCAATGAGAATAACTGTATTGCAGGACCATTCCACTTTGGAAAGGATGTAAATGAGACGGTGTACAAGAAGTTGTGTCCTTTGGAAGATGGAATGTAATTCTTAAACGCAAACACAACATTACACCAGAAAAAAATACTATATGCATTTTATGATTATGGTTTTCCTTCCCTGTACTTTACATGACACCACTTTCCATTTCAATTTAAAATCTGCTAAAACACGTCTTGTGCAATTTACTTTTCTCAAAGTGTTCAGTAGAGTAGTTCTTGTTCATGATAACATTTTACACATAATAATATGTACCTTGAAATGAAATTGTTTTAAATGTTTACTTTTCTCAAGATTTGCTGTACCTGGAACATGCAATTTGTACTCGGAGTGTAGAAACGGAACATTTACTCTAAACCAATGTGAACACCATCAGCCTAACTTTGACGAAGGGCTTGGTAGATGCTCGGAAACAAAGGGAAATATGTTATGCTCCAATGACTTGGGTATTTTTTAGAAGACAAAATTGTCAATTAATATATGTATGTACTATTATAGTGTATGAATGTGTCAACTGATTATGCTTACAACATTTCAATAGGAGACGAAATCAAGGGGTTAACTCTGAGAGATATTTTACATCGCATTATCCTCTTCATTTCACGCATTGCAACCCTTGCCCGTAGCAGCAGTGGACAAGTGACTGCTGTAGATGATATTCAAACTGTTGAGGAAACTCGATTAGTTCCTGCAATTCAATTACTCGATGAAAATTCCGACTCATCTTCCATTACTCAATCAAAATCATCAAAATCTTCAACTTCACAAAACATAAATACCCCACTAGACAATATTTGTAGAAGCCCATCCTCTCCAAACGGCCTTTATTCCCATCCCCACTTGTGTTCTAAATATATTCAATGTGGAGCATCATCAGGGACATATTTCCTACAATCCTGTGGTCCAGGCACCGTCTTCAATCCTGAGCTATCAATATGCGACTGGCCTTCCAACGTGCCCCACTGCGTTCTGTCCACGGACGGCACCTACATTATTGCAAATGGTCAAAGAGTAGCCAACGAATTAGTTCTTCGACGAAAGCGCTCCCCTTCCCCAGTTTCCTCCATAATAGCTAACGATAATGTCCATTTCCCATTATCCCGCAAGAGCTTGATGACTCGGAAGAAACGGACTTCTTCATCATCATCTGAAGAAAAGTGTGGTGATGATGATGGTGAAAAGGAAAACTACATCCAACCCGATCCCATCCACTGTAACAAATACAAAGTGTGTAGCAATGGACGCTTCATTTCCGTCACTTGTGGCCAAGGCACCTTGTTCAACCCACTCAAGAGTGTTTGTGACTTTGCGGATAATGTAGATTGTCAGAGTCGGCATCAAGATTTTGGAACTTATGGTTGTGAAGCTGGTGACGCGTATCAAGCTCCACATCCTGAGTTTTGCAACAAGTTTGTGGAATGCGAGCATGGGATTTTGGCAATCAAAAGTTGTCCACCCGGAACGTTATATGAGAGGGAAGAATCTCGTTGTGATCATGCTTCCAAAGTCACTTGCAGAAACCCAATTTCCTTGGAGCATGACGTTGATATCAACTTTCGGAGTGGGGTAGAAAGAAAAACTAACTCAAGCCACCACCACCACCTTCATCACCAGCATAAACGAAGTCTTCCCATTTATTGGAGACCTTCTCGGAGCAGCAGAGACTCGGCTGAAAACGATAATAAACTGAATTTAGCCTGTGAGTATAATTACATTGCCCCACATCCAAGGAATTGCAACCGTTTCGTTGAATGTGAGAATAAACGGATTTTCATTAAAACTTGTGGGTAAGTTCCTCTCCTTTTGCATACATATATTTAAAGATTGTGTGCGTGGCGTGGCGTGTGTACAATAAAACATATGAGGTGGTTGAGCAGTCCTCACATTTCTTCTTCTTTCACATTCTTAACAAGAACAAGAGGTAATGAAACGATTCATTCTTCTTGATTATTCCATTCCATTCTAGGCCTGGCACTGCGTACAATCCAATACTTGGCCAATGTGACTGGCCACATAATAT
Organism: Orchesella flavescens; assembly: GCA_964034955.1. Taxonomy (NCBI): domain Eukaryota; kingdom Metazoa; phylum Arthropoda; class Collembola; order Entomobryomorpha; family Orchesellidae; genus Orchesella; species Orchesella flavescens. Next base: position 14,123,114 of record OZ035953.1, on the reverse strand, counting down.
TCGTGAGCCGGATACTAAGGACTGTACTAAATATAAGGTTTGTAAAGGAAGCCTCTACCAAACTGCGTCTTGTGGCTACAACCAAGTTTTTCATCCGGAGCAAAGGAAATGTGTGAGTGGAACTCCGTATCAGGTTGATATTTGTCGTAGTGGGGGGACTACAACTACAACCACAGAACCTGACTACCCAGACTATGGTCCTCCACCATCCTGAATATTCATAAAATCCAATTTCTTTCACATAGATTTTGAAAAAGGTATCATCATGTATTACACAATTACCATATTGTATGCAAAACTCAATTACTCAAATAAAAAAAGATTTCATATCCCACTCTCATGAAGCACCCAAATGTATATTATTATTCTTCTTTCTAACTTGATTTCAACTTACCACCGCTGTAAATACAGAACTGACTGCCTTTTATATAGCTGTCAAAGATCATGCACTCAAATGGATAGAGTGACAATGTATGCATACTAAACCTAAACAATAAGCCGACCTGGTAGCCTGTCTCAAAATGTGAAGAGATGAAGTAAAGAACGTGTAAGTAAAAACTGGGATAAATGACTTTAAACCGTAAAACTGTGAGCGACGAATGAAGATAAGTGCTCTACTTCAACTACAATCCATATTCAATCTAAAGGTAGGCTGCTGGTTTACGTTCTTGTCATACTTTATTGTAATGAATACCACCAATGTCTTTGTACAACAGATGCTAACAATAAGATACATTCTTCCATCTTAAAATGTCATACAATTTAGCATATCCTTAACAAAGAAAATTTCCCTCGTTTTAGGCGCTCCTTACCAGATTTCCAACTCCAACTAAAAGACAATTCCACTTGAGCTTCGTAACAGTCACAGTTGTCACCAAACATATTATTTTTTAAACTAAAAGTGCTTTATAAAAATTCTGCAAATTGTATTAATATATCAGTCATATCAATTTACTTTTAAATATTTTGACGTTGGTTAACATCCCTTCGAAAATAGAGTGCACTTAGAGCTAGAACAATGTCCACTCCGTGTTTCTTCACAAATAGCACAGTTAGTTCCATTGGCATTAAAACAGACCGGTGGATAGGACCTAGGATAACGAAGAAAGCTTTAGGTAAGATGGTTGGCTTATAATGAATAATCATTTCACCCCAATGTTTTTAAGCAAAAAAAATAGTTTGCCCCTATGACAACTGTTAGTTGTTTGTACTTAGCACTTACGTTTGTGCATTAAAATTTCAGCTATTGAGCTAGAAGCTGGGTCTCAGTCTGTGTATCAATGGAACCCGATTGGAAATTTGGAAAAACTATCACAATCCTATGAGATGATGGCTCTCCGCCAAACACTAATTATCCATAACGTAAGTAAAATTTGGGATAAAAAATTCTGTGCGGCTAATCAAGTATTTCAATTTATTTATTTATTTATTAAAATGATTTTCAGGTTATCATTGGCCCTTCAGCAAAACAAGGTGATGTAAACGTTATATCTGTGGAAAGTGCTGATTACAATACAGAAACGGTGACATTTCCCATGGCGTATCTTACTAAAGGACTTGAGATGCAGTCTTTTGTTGATCTAACTTTTCCGGAGCACCCATTCTGTAACGTTAAGTTCACCTTGAGCCAAGGGAGTGGACCAGTTCATCTTTTTGGATATGAGATCATGGGTTAGTTAAGATACTGTTGGTTAATGGGCTCAAAAAATTATGATGAATGAAAGCTACACATATTTCTTATGTTGGTTTCCATCCCAGAGATGATCCTGTTGGAAAAAAATGACGAACCATCATGTTTCATCCCTGATGAGGATGCCATTCGACAAGAATCTTCTACCTGGAATCATGACTTTAATGAAGCTGAATGGTCCGTAGAAAAAAAGGAGAAGGTAATTTAACCGAAGTTTTTTTTTCATTTTTGAACTATTTGATTGTGTAAGAAGCGTCAATGCTTATGAAAATGTGCTCTCTTTGAATTTCTCCAGACGGTGAATTTAATACTTCAGTTGACCAAGGCAGCGGTTCCTTAAGCCGTAGGAAACAAACCTCAACACTACAGCTGCAAAATACTTTCAAGGTACGTACAATAAATATGGGGTATTCTATTCAATTTGCGTTTGCTTCTCCACATAATTGGTGGTCTTACATAACGTCTAACATGCTAAACTAAATAAATGTTTTTATTTAGACACGAGCGCCGAGCGGAACCGTTGGAAAGGAAGACCGTTGAATTCTTCAAGAGTCCGTTAACCTTACACAGGATTTGTGAACTTTAATTTAGGATACTTTATAACTCTATACGATTTTTACTAATTAACCAATTTTGAAACTACTTCAAAATAACAATTCGGCAAATGCCATTTAGTGTTTTAGGGTCTCATAATTTTGTATGCCTACTAATTAGGCAATTGCACTATTTATTTTTAATTTAAGCGGAACTAAACAAAGCAAACTAAAAAATATTGACGTATTTGATAGTATGGTTTGTACATTCGTATTTCAGAATGTGATCTTGTGTCATTTTATAGTAACACTTGTGGCAACCATTATTTTTTTCTTATTAATAACAACTTGCTACCTTCATTACACTAAACCATGTATAAATGCAATGTGTTTTTCTAATCAGACGGCAGGATAGGGATGAAAATTCACACGTTATACGATGGTTATCCATCAGTCTAGAAGAAAGTGGGTAGCTGAGAGTAACTGATGGATGCGTGAGAATGTGTAGAAATGTGAAAAGTAATAAAGTAGATAGAAAAAAACAGAATAAATTGATGTACATATTATTTGCTCGCACTTATTTGTTTCATTTAATTTATTTACATGTACATATGCCCATGCTGTTCGTGCTCATTTCATTTCATCTTCTCACTCTCTCTCTCTCTCTCTCTCTCTTTTAGAACGTTTCTCTCTCAAATTAAATTTATCTCATTTTTTGCATAGACAGACAGAAGCCGACAGACACACTAAGGAAAGGCGGAGTTGTTAGTGAAATTGAAACCTTTTAAGAAAATAACCCGTCTGCACTACAATAACATATTATAATCATGACGTGCCCTATGGACCTTCCTGTATTTTCCTTTTGGAAACAAAGTAGTAGTAGTAGTTTTGCAAGCTGGTATGCTTCCTTCCAACTGAAATTTCATTAGACGTCTGCTAAACACTCGTATTTTTTTCTATTGAATCCCCTCAACATTATTTAATGTGGGGTGAGTGACTACACTTGTTCTTCACAAATGTTATGGTATGTTTTGTATGTACATAAGTGAAAGTACAGTTGGGAAGAGAGATTGACTGAGTGGCTACAACATAACACATCTTGTGAAAATCTTAAATTGTCTAAAGAGTAAGGGAAACTCTTAGAAAATTTCTTAACAACGCAACGGTTGGAAAAATGCTCCAATCCATTAATGACAAAGCTACTCTTGTGCAAACACAACACATCACAACGGGAAAAAGTGATACATAAAAAACTCAAGGAAATACTCATGCATGCCTTTATTCCTTGGACATGTGTATGAATGATTGGGTCTAGAAACCAGTTTTCTTTCCTTTTACTCTCCTTCTTGCATGCATGTTGTCACGTCAGCTTCATTACACTCTAGCGATAAATCACAGGGAAAAGGAGAGAGAGTAGCATTGGATGGAGGTACACACATTTGTTGATGAAATTGGTGGTGGTGGGGTGAAGAAACGATTAATAGGTTCCTTGTCGCGTCTGGAGATAACAGCATAAAGCAAATTGGTTGATTAATTAATTAATTGCATACATGTGCATATTCCTGATCAAGATGCTCGCGGATTATAACAGCAGCAGCAGCAACATCAGCAGCGCTGGCTTGCTTTTCCTGCTTTAGGAAAGAGCTTGTCTTAGATTAAGTCAGATTTGGGGCATTTTGATACACAGGGTTCTTACTCATTCGCTTGTATGTATGTTCCGCTTGCCAATTTATTAAGTTGCTATCTCTCTTCCGATCTTGAACTGTATGAGTGAGTGAGTGAGTGATGGTGTGTAGTCGCTGAGCATTGACTGGAAGGAAATGAAGAGAAAGTTGGTGTGGTGGCGGTGATGATAATGATTTTGATAAGTATGCTGCTCCATGTCGGTCGCAATAAATGGTTTTGCATTGGAGTAGTTGACGTTGACAGCAGAATATTTTGACATTTTTTTCTGGGGTAGGCAACACATACACACACATGTATTAAATGTTATGAAAGCAAGCTACTGTCAAAGAGAAATGAGAAAACATCAATTCAAGCTGCGGTACTGTTTCCATGACGATGAAGGCATGCACACAAAACCTTTACTGCTCTTTTACTCACTCGTTTCTTACTCCTAAACTCTTTTCATGTTTGGGAAACACATTCAGAGTGGAAAATTAGGTAGAATACTTATAGACTTTTAAGTTTAACAGCTGTCACTTAATCCCAAACTAGTTGGAAAGATGTAGTGAAAAATAGTCCTTACTTTTTTCATACCATATAGTGGTTTAGAAAGTAATATGAAGGGATTAAAAGCTGCAAAGAGACAGTTAGACTGAAACATTTTTCCAGACTGAACATAAATATTACCATTTCAAAGCCACGTCATCCTTGATATTTCAAGCTGAATAAAAGGAGGATTGAAATTGAAGAGAAGTATAGAGCTTTAAAAAAAATGTTGTTAAGCCCACTTGAGAAAGCTAATATTACGAAAATCACATGAACGGGGTAAAGAGTTGTCATCCATCCGTTTTTTTATTCCGTTTGTCAAGTACTAAGCTAAACTTAACTTGAGAGCGGAGCATATCCAGCACAGTCACCCTTTTTTTTCTACCGCAATCCCTTCTCCGAAGCTATCAAATCATTGTGTGTTTTGTTTGTGACAGAAAAAGAGTGAGTGAAAGTAGGACAAAAACATATATTTTTTGAAAATGTCACTCGGGAAACCAGAAAAAGAGAAGAAAAGCAGTGGGATTTATACATCTTGGGGCTACGTTCCCCTTGACTTGTGCTGTACTGCAGTGGCTGAAAACCTCATTGTAAACTTTGCACCAACATCATCACCGTCATCGGGATCCTCCTCCTCCTCTTCAACGTCATCAGGAGGAGCAGGAGCATCAACTTCAAAAAAGAGGAATGATCATGGAGATGGTGGAGGTTACGGTAATGGAAGAGCACTTGTGGGAGCCGCTCATCTGGATACATTCCTTATTCATGAGGTTACCACTGATCCTACTAAAGAGTTTGCGACCAAACATGTGCACTCCATTCATCTCCCATCTGCTCTTCAAAACCGATGCATTATCTTTCGGGTACCATAAATATAAATACAAAGTTGCATGCATGCATGATAAATCATACAATCAGTATCATAGTTAATCCACATTTTCCTTTACAACCTTATATACTCAACTCAACTTTACAACGTATGTATAAAAAATCCGTGTCTCCTTCTTTTTCCCAAAAATTATTCACGTAGGCTAAATGGGTATCCCTTCCAAAGCCCTACTCCATCAAACTTTTGGTGTTGTGTACCAACCACGCCACATACTTTTACAATGAGATGGGAAGCAAACAAATTTTCAAGTTTGAATATGAAGGGGATGATGCAGATTTGTCACGATGCTGTCGCACAATCGGAGTCACCAAGGCAAATATCCTCTTGGGTGAGTGAGAAACTAGAGAGAGGAGAGGAGAGAGATGAAGCAAACAAAACCATAGAATAATATAAAATATATTAACCTCCCATCATATCACATCACATCTTCAGTCTTCCTCTTCCCCATAATAATCTTCTGAATGGAATGAGAAACTAACCAAAACCAAAAAGTTTTCCAGGCATTGTTCTATAAAGTGGTGGCGGAAACATGTTTGTAAATAAAATATGCGCTGCTTCAGACAGAGTCTCCTCTTGAATGCTTATATTTTATTATATTATATTATATTATGATATACATATGTACATGTACGTGATCTATGAGATGGGTTTTACTCATTGCATTCCTTCCCTGTATTTCTATCAAAATTATGGCTGCAGGAAGCGACCGTGGAGAGCTGCACGTTTTTAGTTATGAGCCACGCAAAGGGAACATTGTGCCCTCAAGAACCTTGAAACTTTCTTCAGAGCCTATTGCTGAACTTTGTGCAAGGAGAAATGGTCTCTTGGTTGTGGGCTCACCATCAGGTGCACTTTCAGTATGGACCATATCTCAAGGCGAACCCCTGAAATTAACGGACTATGTCTTATGGTAAGCAAAGCATACAAAAAAAGCTTACAGTATTCCAATATTCCAATCCAAAGCCGGCTAAAAGAAATGGATTTTAAAATGAGACATGTATTTCATTCTTCAGCAAGCCAGAGACAATCACTAGCATCGTTTTATGGACGCCCTATGCAATTGTTTCATATGGATCAGGGATAATCCGCATGTTCAATTTATTTGAGAAGGCTCTCGTTGCCCAGATATTTGCTCATTCTAGATGGATTTCATGTATGGACTTGTCCACGTCAGCTAACCTCCTTTTTACAATGGGGGAAGATGAAGAAGCTAGAATTTGGTCGCTGAGACGGAGACAAAAAGGAGAACAACGATCCCCTGTTAGTTCTAACACACCACACCATCCAAATCATTTGCATTGATATGGTAAAACGCATTCATTATGATAATGAGCTATGATGTCTTGAACGTAGATTAAGCTCCAGTCGACAATCCAGATAGAGGACATGAACCTGATCGGAGGCAGATTCCTTAATGCACAAGGAACTGTGTTGGGCGTATGCAACTTGGGAAATAAGGACATTGCCGTTTATGTTACGGACGAGTGCAAAAGATGAAGAGGAATAGAGGGGAACACTTTTCATTTACCACAACTGACCATGTATATTCTGACAATGTTATAAATAAGTCTTACAAAAATTATATACTCCTTCATTTTTTTGGACTTTTCTTCTATGAAATAAAAATTTAAGACTAATAATATATGTCTTATCTTCTCGTCTATAAGCAACTTCAGTTCATTGCACGACTCCTCTCATTTATGCAAATGCAATTTGGTCTTGTTTCATAAGCAACGAAAGGTAACTTGTTAGCTGTAGTTTCCGCCCCTATAAATCTTTTTGTTTGGTAGTTGGTTCAATACAGGACATTTTCCATGAATGCGGAATTAAGAGTATCCTTTTAGAAGGAAGATTCTCGACGTTCGTTTCGCTGAGTTTTCAATCAGAGTTCTATTCAGACGCATTTAAGCTTTTGTGTCGGTGGCAGCAGCAGCAAAAGTGTTTTTTAACAGATTTATTTAACCACCCAACCCCACTCACAACTTTAGTCATTTAGAATAGTAACCATACAAAGAAAATATTATTTTTTTAAAAATCAATCACTTCTAAAGTATTTTAAAGTTCAGTAACTCTCATAAAATCAAAGTAATTTGTGCATTGCAAAGTGATTTTCAAAGTAGCAAAAATGTCTCTTACTAATTCTATAAATGATGATGGTCCACAATTGGCTTCTGATTCCAGGCGCTATATGTTTGGTAAGTGGGGAAAAGCATTTTAAAAAGTGTTTGTGAAAATTTTAAAGTAAATATACGAGCTGTTAAACCAAAACCATCTTTGTTTTAATTTTTTTTTAAATATAATTTGCAGCCATGGAATTGAAAGCAGGTAGTAGGACGGAGTACACGTGGGACCCCAAAAATCCAAACTCACTGAAAAAGCCGGTTGATCCATCCGAAAATGAAGCATATCGTCAAACGCTGGTCATTCGTCGAGTAAGTAATCCTCTTTTAATTTTTTTTTGGTGATTTTGATTTGTTTCTGAGGCAATGTATTTAAGTTATTACTTTCTTATGCTTGCTTGTTTTAAGGCTATAGTTGGCCCCTCAGCAAAGGAAGGTGAGTCAAACCTGATCTCGGTGGAAATTGACGACGACGAAGCAGAAAAGGTTTCTTTTCCCATGGTTTATCTAGTGCAAGGAAAGGAGCCACAAAGCATTGTTGATCTCACTTTTCCAGAGCATCCCAAAGTTACGGTTAAATTCACCTTGACTCAAGGTACTGGACCAGTGCATTTAGTGGGCTACCACTTTGTAGGTAAGTTATAATAAAAAAGATACAGTGATAAAACTATAATTATTATATCTACATGTCTAGCTGAATGACATGTTGAAAATAAGTCATGTGAAAGATACGATGATCCTTTACATCTTACTCCTTTTATTTCAGAACGCATGTCAGTGGATGATCCAGACTTTGTGTGTGAGGAAGAAGACGAAGACGAAGAGAACGAGCAGGATGATGAGGCTGAGTGTGAAGGAATAGGGGAGGATAAGGAAAACAAGGTCGACGTACGTATCATTTACATCCTTTTCTTCTCATTACTCCAATGAATATGCAAAGCATCAATTGGATATCATCAACAGTTAATGCTACTGTTAACAACCTTTATGTTAATACACTAATTTTCTTTCGTTACAAATACAGGTTCGGGCTATACCCATCCGTCTAACTACTGCTGCTAAGCGTCGTCTTCAAAATGGCCACGAGGAACTAAATGCAAAGAAGCAAAAAGTTGTTGCTGATGCTGAGGTAATTACAATAAAAATCTAATTTTATCACAACTTTGTGTTGATGCGTCTAAGTATTTAGAGGGTGCTTTAAATAGTTTTAACATGCGTGTAAATCTCTTCATTTAGAACGAGGATAAGAAAAAGGAAGAAGGAAAGGAAGAGTCAGAAGATGAGAAGATGGACAACGAAACGTCTGAGCCGCAGCCGGAGTCAAAGAAGGAAGCAGAGACTGCTGCTGTAGAGAATTGAGTATCTTTCATTTTTAATTGCGGGTTGCAATCCATTAATAATGACTACATACATTTTATATCAGGAATATCTTTTGTCTTCGCCAAAAACTTTAATTGCTTTATTCCAATTGTCTTTTACATTTTTTTGAAGTTAACAGTAACTTTTCATTTTAATAGAAACTTTTAATCGAATGGCGTGTTAAAAACGCTCAATAATAATAAACCAAGTTTGTTCAACATAATATTTTAACCAAATTTTTCATGTCGAATTAGCTAAATAATATTTTTGACAGGTATTGAATCAGAAGCATAATTCCTTTGATTAGATAATCATATTTTCAATGCAGCCAATTTCATCTATCTCACACTCCACCTTATCTCCCCTCTAAAACCACATAAAAATAGGAACATGATAACTCATGATTACACATAAATTGCATTGATAAGTATAAACATGGAAGGGGAAACAACTAACCTTTAGGAAAAATGGAGGCTTTGCAAAGACGCCAACACCAGGAGGTGTTCCAGTAAGAATAATATCTCCAGGAAGGAGAGTAACGAACCTAAAGTATCATAAAAAATTGAATTTACAAGGGTTTCACTCATTCATTCGTTTAATGCATCAATAAGTCCAGGAGTATAAATAATTACTTGGAAAGGAGCTCAATGATGTTTTCAATTCGGTGGACGAGCTGGTTAGTGTTGCTGTCTTGCTTTGTTTCACCGTTGACTCGGCATCTACAAAACCACATTTGTTTTTTGAGATAATTCAAGATGCGCATAAAAAGTAGGTAGTACGTTGCATATTAATCTTACCTGATTCCTAAGTTATGGACATTCGAGATATCCGACTTGGTCACAATCCATGGTCCAATAGGGCAAAAGCCATCCATAGTTTTGCCAATTAGCCATTGACCCCCGTTTTTCTTCAACTGCCAATCTCTTGCACTAACATCATGAGCTACTGTATAGCCAAGGACATAATCCAGAGCCTTTTCCCGTGGAATGTTTTTCCCTTTCGTACCAATAACGAATGCCAGCTCCACTTCATAGTCTAGTTCCTGTTGGTTTTAAGAGAGAGTGTTAATCACCGCTTTACAGTTATATAAATAGCTATGCTCCTGATCATCGTCAGTTGAGTACCTGAGTCATATCTGGATACTGGATAGGATCCTTCGGTCCAACAACTGAGCTCGAGAATTTACTGAAGAATATAGGCTCCTTTGGAACAGGCACATTCTGCTCTTCACAGTGATCTATGTAGTTCATGCCAACACAAACGACTTTATCCATTCCACTGATTGGTGGAAGAAGCGTAACATCTTTCAACGGGATGGTTTCCTGGTTTGGAGATGTTTTCTCAATTCTAGACAACAATATAAATAGAAGGTAATTATCAAAACAAGTTCATTTAGGAATCTCAAGTGCAACATCTTTCATATAAAAAAAATGGATGTGTACATACCCAGTGACATCCGCAGTAAATGTTGGTCGCTTCTGTAGAATCTCAATTAAGGTGTTTGGTAGTGTCTTATCAACGGTCTCCAAGTCCAAGATATTGTCTCCTTGAAGGACCAACCCAACACGAGACTTTTGGGAGGGATCATTTTTAATCACAAACTGAACGATCTTCATTTTGATACACTGAAATTCTATCTAGCCTGGAAAACTTAATAAATTATTTGAATATTAACAAACGAAATTCAAAATGATTACTAATACTCTGCTCACTTGTCGTAAAAGTACTCAAAAGTTAAAATTGAGATCAATAAGACAGCCCAACTGTAGAATGACCGACCCAAGAAGGTGTTAGAGAGAAAAGTATGAGAGAATCTAAATTATATATATGCTTGCTTATAATATAATATAACCTCTGCCGTACTTGACAGATAAAGGATGAGTTGAATGATAAATGATATTGATATCTGACTACGGCCTAGCCTCTCGTCTCACTCACTCTCTCTCAATCTAATCCATCCAATCCTTTCACTCACGTATATGATTGCAGAGCAAACTTAACTATACATATTTGGAGCAACGGGACTCAATAATGACACACACTTTATGCATAAGTAGAATTACAGATTTATGAAATGCTACGACTACTACTACATGCTCCTCTTAAACATCTGCAGATAAAGACATCAAATGTATAGCTTACGCTACTTAAAATCCCAATGCAGTTGAAGATTAACAAGGACACATAAAATTGGAAAACAGAACTTACATGGTTGTACTACGAGTTTCCTTTTATTTCATTGTTTCAATCAAACTACTGCACAAGACAGTAGCTTTTCCACTCAATACATGATCATGATAGTTGCTGACGCCCACTACTAAATGTAACAATTTATATTGACATTTGACAAGAATTTGTGTTGATGAAGGATGTTGGAAACTAAACAATTTGATGGAATAATAATATATTATACAATCTAAAACTCTGAACAAAAATGTATTATTCAGTAGCGAAGAAATACAAGACGAGCTATGGAACAATTTACTTGGCAGCAGGTGCAGCCTTCTTTTTGGGTTTCAAATACATTAGAAGAGCAATTCCTGCTACGGTGGCGTAGGTGGCTTTCGCAACCTTTAAATTAGAACAAATTAAAGAATCAATTTTAATTCATGGGCTTTATTAATGAAAAGTAGTGTGGTAATAATAGTCTGATGATGATGGGGGAAAATATTAGATTGTTACCACATACATTTGCCCTTCCTTTAAGGGTGACGGAATTAAAGACTTTAGACATTCCCTTCAATTGCGCCTCAATTGCTTCGTCTCCTCCTGCCATTTTTGTGATCTGTCAAAATTTAAACATGCATCACATGAGGAGAAATTATCTTGCACATCAAAAGTATTTACATAACATCTGGAGCCTTCCTATACATCTAACGAGGATACGTCCGAAGTCATAACACGAGGATTTCGACCTATTTTTACTTGCTACTTTCGTTAAAACGTCTAGTGCATCTGTTAATTATAAGTGTAATAAGCCTCACAAATAAAAGCTCAAATTAAAAAAACTCCTCAAAAAACTTAACTACGTGGTGGTGAAAATGTATTATTGGATTACAGTCTTTACTCAATAAAATGAGCTTGTAAAAACATTTCCCCCAAAAATCTTGTTATGACTACTGAGGTATCCCCATCATTAAGAGTTATGGTAGTATCAAGACTGATTTTAATCAGACAGTGATTGACTGACAGTGATTCGCGATTCTAAGCCGGGCGTTACGTGAAATTGTAGAGAAATTTACAAAAAAGGACAAATTTAACGGAATATTCCCTATATCAAGAAACTAACTGATTGTTTGAGTAAGAGATAAGTAGTAGGTAGTTCATAAAGCTTTTGAAATACATCAACAAGACAATGAAAATCAAAAATCTGTATTTAAGGACATGAATGAAATCAGTTTAACCATTTTGAATTTGCAATCAATAGTGCGTAATGAATGTTCACTACAAAAAGAAACCGCCCTGTAAGGGTTTTCAAACGGTAAAGAGACACAGCCTAACAATAAATCAATGGACACCGCTACCAGCCAGTTAAAAATGTTTAAAATGCAACTATAAATAGATGCTTTAACTAATTCAGCATAAATGTAACTGTACGCCTCAACAGTTTTATTGATTACTTTTTCTGTGGTATATCTCGTACCTAGCAAGAACGACCTTCCGTATTTCTTATAAAAACTACCTACAATGCGAATTGTAGAATGCCTATTAAAAATTAATGCTGCCGGTGTAATCACAATTAAATTTTGCACAAAAACAGTAATTACGGAGGATTATAAAAGAAATTTGTAGCTAAAATTAGTATAAGACTGGGTTAGTGATTACTCCATTAATTACCAGAAACCTGAAGCCAATTTGCACCAGTAAGTATTAGTTAAGTATATTTACCAAATTGAAACAAATTAAGTATTACCACATCGAGCCTTACACAACCAAAATAAAAGTACAAAGAAAACCACAAACTTATAACAATTATCTTGAACCAAATCTAAGTTACACAATTACAATTAGAACTCACCTTTTGTAGGGATTGAAAAGGTCAATCAGATGATTATTGGGTCGCTTTTAAAAACGCAATATTAAAGGGAAAAAACTTGGATGTTTTTCAATAGGTTAGCAGGCAACTTATGGTGTATCTTGAAAAATGTTGAAGAAATCTGATGATGGCTGTGCTGCTTATGGCATGCATAAATATATATTATATACATAGTTGGTATATACAAGATTTACTTGTAATATATAGAATTGAATTTGATATAGAGAAACCCTTTTTAGGGAGAGCAGAGTATAAAAAATCCCTTCAGCACAGGAAAATATCCTATCTGAATATCCTACCAACTTCTATGCTTTTGTCATTGTCTCTTTCAATCCCAGTTCAGGCGTGAGCATTTTATTCTGTTTTGCCAAACAAGGTTTCATTCATTTTATGAATAATATGAAATCGTTTCAATCATTAGAAATGGTAGCGTGAAAGTTGAAAGCTTTATTCCAGTGATAAGTCGTTAGATAAGACAAGATTTAATAAGCTTCGGTATCATATTTCTCTAAAGAAAGTAGTAGCATGACTGGATCTATATTAAATTTAAATTATTGTACCAATTGGATTATCTATTATTTATTCCAAAGCTAAAGTGATAATAGAAAGGAAATAAGATGACGAGTACAGTCTAATGATACTGATATTAACGACCTACGTCTTTACTCAACTATTTAAAAATTATAAATATATGTATGCAGTCTATTCTTTTTATAGGCAATCCACACATTCGAACTCGTACCTATTACAATATTTTTCGAGTAGTGTGCTGTTGGGTATATGATTTTCAGTGGTGAATGTACTAAAGCACTTGATCTGCTGACTTCTTCTTCATAAAATGTACGTAAGCAAAACCCTTTCTCACTGTCTGTAGCATGTTTTCCTACTCTACACAGAATTTCTTTGCCTTACTGCTTGCTATACACCCACCTCCAGCCTAACATTCACTTCAGCGGCAGAGGTACATTAAGAATAAAATCATTGCAGCTGAGTCTAAGGCTATTGTTGTTGCGGTATTCACACGTGCTGATCTAGACGAAGTTCTTATAGTCACAGTGGATTAAGTTACAGTGCAATGAATAACAAATATTATTACATTCATTAGATAAAAGCAATGGATTCTTATACCTTCAGTTAATTTATTGAATGTGTATTTTTCGAACCATTTAATGATACAATCTTGTACATTTCACTCAATCCAGATCGCATAAGACTTGTTTGAGTTTACTTCCTTCCTACTGAACAACAGTCAGCAATTAAAATGCTCTCAAGAACAAACTTTTTAAGTAACAAGGTCCCTATTCAATGTTTTTTCATTGATTTGAGTGGTACTGTTCATGTGGAAAAGAAATTGACTCCTGGAGTTATTCCTGCTTATGAAAAGTTGTAAGTTTAGCTGTACACAACTAATTTACTTTAATTTGAATTAGGTATAAAGCACCCCGTGCTAAATGATTAGAGGGAGTAATCGAAGAATGAAAATGGTTGTGATTTTCATTTGTTTTAATCTTGTAGAAAGGCGAAGAATAAGAAATTTAAGTTCGTGACCAACACCAGCAAGGAATCAGTTTCTAAAACTGTTGCTAACCTTTCCAGCCTTGGATTAAAAATCTCAAAAGAGGAAATTTACTCTTCCTTAACGGCTACGAGGGACTACCTTGTTAAAAAGAGTTTGAAATTCTAACAAATTGATTTTCTTGAGTTATATATTCGCCATACTATACAGCTGTTAACTCAACAATCTTTCATTTTGCAGATTTGCGCCCCTACTTTTTAGTAGCTGACGAAGCATTGGAAGAATTCTCTGGTATAAATACTGAGGATCCTGATGCCGTAGTGATTGGGTTGGACCCCTCAAAACTCAACTATAAACAACTTAACGAGTGCTTCCGGTAAATTACTAAACTAAAATTATCGCAACCTGCTAGGAACTCATAAATTAGTATTTAAATCGAATTTATCAGCATTTGATTATGATCTCTCTTTTATTCAGAATAGGTATAAAGGACGACGTTGAGTTGGTGGCAATAAATAAGGGTCGCTATCATATGACAAACACTGGGAACTCATTAGGCGCCGGACCTTTTGCAGTAGGCTTAGAATACGCTTGCAATAAGCAGTCTACTGTTGTCGGGAAGCCATCCCAAGAGTTCTTTTTAAATGCCATGAAGTCTGTTGGCGTGGACAACCCAAGCTCTTGTATCATGATTGGAGATGTAAGCTGAGAATTGTATAAGTTGCACATAACCTTCCAGAATTGATTGTTTCAATGTAAATAAATAACTTTGTCGTTTTTACCAAACAGGACGTCAATGATGATGTGATAGGTGCTATTAAGGCAGGAATGAATGGATGTCTGGTTCGAACCGGAAAATACAAGACAGGAGATGAAGACACACTATTCAAAGTTGATGGAGATCCCCATGAATGTCCAGTAAAGGAACGATGTCTAATTGTCGACAATCTGGAGGAGGCTATCAGCCTATTAATAACTTAAAACTAACCTACGTCTCGTTCTCGTAGATTTGAAGAGAGAAAGAATCAAAAGACTATTACTTTGGTGCTATCATAAAGTTTGAAATAGTATTCTTAGCTTTATTATTTGATATAAACTTTTTTTCGTCACTTTATACACAATCATCGATAATCGATAGATATCATCATACCTTATAATTGCGGACTGGGTCGTGGCCGTAAAACTTTGATACGTCACGTTGCGGTAGCAGTGATAAAGCACATCAGAAACTCAGCTCACATGGCAATGTACATAAAATACGATAGGTGGCCTCATATGCACGCAGATATACTACATGTAAAATGTTCGCCGATAGATTTGTTTGGCCAGCTGTTCTTTGTTTACATTTGATTTGCAGCAAAATGGTATGCACATTGCGCTACTTCACCGTTCCATCAGTCACCCCACTGCTTCCAATTTTTTCATAATACTCCTAACTCTCTCCCAATACTCCCAATTCTCTTCCCCTACTCCCAATTCTTTTACGATGCTCCCAGTTATCTCCCAATACTCCCAAAATTTAATATCTGATTATTATGTATACCGTTTTACCAACTCTTTGATTTAATGCGTGTGTGGCGAGTGTTGAAGCCACACGTGTGTTGCATGTGATTTTTGGTAATGTACTGATCTGAAACAAATGGTTCTGGAAGCGAGATTTGAGGTGGAAGAAAATTAGAGTGTCGTTTTTTATAAATTGGTCTGGAGGTAATTTTAAAAAAAAGTACTAATAAGTGTGACTTGAAGGGAATTTTAAAACTGGATTGTAGGGGGTACTAGAATTTTGCACACGTTACTCGATCACCACATTTGATTGGTGGCGTATAAGTCGGGGCTGGCATTAAATGTATTACAGTGGATTAAATTTTGCGTGAAGGTTTCCACGAACGGTTTGAATTAGAATTAAGTAAATGCCGAGGCGTAGCTCGGCTTGCCTGCTAGTATATTTATAATGAACATAGAAAATCAGGGGTCAACTAGGTTTGGGGTAGTAGTTTCTCTATTTCATATGACATCCATATTTTATTCTTATCCATATAATCCTCGCCTTATCCCAACTTATGTATAACAAAAGTTTAATACTGAATTTGATTGTTACCTTAGCGTCAATTATAGATATAATCTTATAAAACTTTTTCCGGAGAATCCGTTCCGTTGTCCGTAGTTATCACTTTTTTTTCGTTCAGTGTCAAAACGCAGATATTTCACCCAAAATCCGACCCTTTTATTTTCACAGGGTGAAATCAGTGTATCACATCACACTCATGCAGTTTTACTTATAGAACCTTTGAGCTGTACTCGCACTCCGCCAGTATATTTTCAAAGCATTTTATAAATTTTCAAGGTGAAAAATTTAAACACTTGTCAAACGGGTTGTACATAGTTTCTATTAAGTATGTAGAGATATAATAGCATCCTAGTTACTTTTAGTCACAGTATATAATTTAATTATAGATATATATATATATATCGACATCGACTTGCGATGATGTTACATTATATTACATTACATTTTGTTACTATCGATCCTGTGATTGACATTAAATACATACATAGTTTTGTTCAAAACAACAACCTCAGTAGTGTGGCAATTAGTAGTTTTTTTTGCAGTTTCAGACTTGAAAAATGAAAACACACACTCCCCAAATAGAATAATATACACAATTCATCACATTATCACTTAAAATTTCTGAAACTGTGATTTTTATCAGTCAAAATCAAAAGAAAAGTCAAACTTCAGTTGAGCAATTAGTGATCAACAAACAAAAGGGATTTTTTCATAGTCATCCATCATCATCCTTTGCAACGGAATCGTCATCATTATCGCCTCACCTCCCAACCAGTGTGTATTAAATAGGAATTATAATGAATAAGAATTAGACAGTAAACGGAAAAAAATGTTGTGTTATGTGATTTGTAATTTGTAACCATATTCAGTTGGCATCTTTCAAAAGTTCTTTCTGTCACTTTGTTTTTTCATCCATAAAGGCACATGATTTTTGTAAGATGATTGAAGCATGTTTACTACAGACTAGTCACAACCACATGCAATAATTTGGTATGCATAGTTCAACTACACACATAAGTAAATGGATGATGGGATTACATATAAAAAGTAGTGTCTATCGTAGTAAGTTATAGATTTGCATAGTGAACTTACATAGTTAAAATTAAAATGGTAGTTTCATTTCCATTTTACCTTTCAGAAGAAATACGCCATTGAATAGGGTAGTACCAATTTACAATCCGACCCATAATAATTTTTTTGGTCTAATTTTGAGCTTCAGTAGGAGCTGTAATAAGTAGTACCACTACATATTTAAGTTGATTGAGTTGTTGAATGTTGAAAATTGATCCTGAATCCTGATACAACTGGAACATTGTAGGATTTTTTAAAGTAAATATGAGTAGATATAAGTATGATGACTGAAGATGATACTACATTATATTTGTGTTGTAGTTGATAGTTTGATAGTACGACTGACGACGATGACTATGATGACTTCTTAAAAACCATTTATATTTTGTTGATTGTGAGGAGAACCCTTTTTTAGTATCTAAGTTTGCTATTGGTAGCTTCCCGCATGAAAATATCGTTGGGTGAGATTTCTTCGAGGGGGGTTGGGGTGAGCGTGACAGGAACCGTGACGTCCGATCCATTTGGGCTAAGTGGAGGTGAAGACTGTGCTGAGCTGGTGAGGGAAGAGGATGAGGATGACGGCAAATGATTTTCCGTTTCCGAAGAGCGGGTCATAATGCGAATAAGATTTTTATGGACTGTTACGCGAACGGACGGTTGATACCAAAGCTCTCCATCACAGTTCCAGACACTATGCGCCTTTGTCTTTTCCCTGGAGTCACATCCACAAACAGGGAATGATAAGTCGCTGTCTCTATCCGGGCTGTTATTACTGCAGTCATCCATTTTTGAGCTGTGTCTTGCAGGACCGTCTCCATTATTACCCCCACAACATTGAACAGGTGTGAATATAAACTCGTCCACTTTGTATCTCTCCACAAATGGCAAAGCAAACTATAACAGAAGGGGAGAAAATGAAAAGAAAACGAGATTAAATTTCATTTTTTCTCACGACCAGTTCTGCCAAAATCCCATTAAAACTACACCAGATAGATAGATAGATATCTCTGCAGAAATCTGGATTCTATGAAAGTTCATGTAGTTTTATTAGGAGATTGGGAAATCGTGTCCGAGTCGACTGTAAAACAGCATGTTATGCATTTTTTATGTGGGACATAAAAATAACTTACAGCTCTTCGACTGTCTCCAGCCGTCCTCAGTAGATACTGAAGGTGTTTGAGTCGTGAAGCCTGTCTGATGAGTATCAAATCAATATGACCATCAGCAAGATGAGCAAATGGGGCCATTCCTAATGGAGAGAGTGCGCAACGGCAACTAATATTTGCTCCAGATATTCCAAGAAATCGACCTTCTACCCGCTTCCACTCGCCATTCCCCGTCCGATTTGCAGAATTGGTGCAGTCATCACAACTTGTGCCACCTAGGCATTGCGTCGGAATTTTTCGGCTGTCGTCAACACAAACTCTCATATCCACGCTCCCTTCATATGTTGCATGAGAGAGGAACTTGCGAAATCCTTTCCAAAAAAAGAAAGTCACAGGCTATATATTTGTAAGTTCTATTTTTATTATCATCACCAACGCTCAAGAACAATGGATAATCAAATAAAGTGGGATGGGGAGAAAAGGGGATCACGTCTTCTTATATCATCACGCATAGACATGAGATGACATGATCTTGTAACAAAGATCCAGGATTCTCTTACGCTGTCACGTGTCCGAATAAATTAGCCTCGTTTTTCCTTTCACCACCATCACCATTTCAAGCAAACTCATTTTAGTCGCAGAAAGGAAGATTGGTGGCCATGGAAATCACAGTAATTTTCCAAATGAAAGAAAATGACACGAGGACACGAGCTTAACAATCTTCCACTAATGGAATTTGGCAAAATGTTGATCCATTAAAAATAATGATCAGGTTATGTATGGGGCACAGTGAAATGATATTTCGTACCTGCTATATCATATCGTTTTGGGCCCATCCATCTAAGTTTTTCAGAGTAGAGCATGGTGTCAGCAAGATGTCCGTAGGACATTTGTCCAACAATAAACCTACTAATCCCTGAATGGTTATGAATAGCAGCAACATCCAGCGGAGCTGCACTTCCAAGCAAAATGTGAAGAATGGCTGTTTCTGTATCATCAGTTCCATGGAGGGTGTAGGCCAAAGCGTTGCTTGAGCCGGCTGGTATCACAGCGACAGGAATTGGGGCAGACTGCAAATCCCCTTCGTCAATTGCTTTGGATGAAGGAAATCCTCTTGTTAAAAGTCCCGTCACCTTAACATAGTCACATAAAGATACACTCAATGTAATCAGAGATGTTTTGACACGGGAAAAATGTAACAAAGTAGCATCATCATCATCCCACTCAAAAATTTTATATGAAATGTTTACCACTTCACAGATCGTTCCATCTCCACCCACGCCAACGACTACGTCAAATTCGGCAATTTTCTCATCGCTCATAACGGTGAGAGCCTCTGTTGCATGGTTTCTCCGTTGCGTATTGATCACAGTCCATTTACATGAGCAGAGTTGGAGCAAAGGCTTCACTTGCTTTTCAAAGATTGTCACACCCTTTCGTTTCCCACCGTATGGATTCACAAAAAAGAGTAAGCTCTTGGGCCTGTGAAGCATTCCTGGAAAAAAACATAAGATAAAGACTATCATCATCATCAAGGACGGAAGTGTTAAAATAGTGAAAGTCCTTCTTGTTCACATAAGAGAAGAAAGGACGTCAATGTCCTCGTCCTCGTCTCTCATTCTTTATATATCACCTACCATTCAAAGCGGTTAAAAGGGTTTGATGCCAGTGATGTAGAACAGGATAGTCTGAATGGGAGAGCTGGATTTGCGACCGGCTCCAGGTTTTGCTGTCCTTTACTCGTTGACTGAAATGGATAGTTAAGTACTGGCCAAAACCTGTAGACTCCGAACCTGAAGCGGCTTTCGGCTTGCGATTAGGCAAGCAGCACAAACCTCTTCTGGCTTTGCTATCTTTTCCCACATTATTGTTTTTACAAAGGAGCTCCACAGCAAGAATGTCCTGGATTCTGACCTTCATCCATTCTGACATGTCTTCCGTCCCTGAAAAAAATAACATAATGTTTTCTTTGACATTGGAAAAATAATTTTCATTTCCTTTACAAATCCAAATGCATTCTTTGTGGTTCATGATCAACAACATCCATGATTCATATTTATGTCCAACCAAACTCAAAGCAATCTACTGCAGGATAAAACATAGTCAAAAACATTCAGCAATATTTCATCCTTCATCCACAACATTTCCCCATCTATTTCACTCCAGCAAACAAACGGGTGGAATGCTGGGTTTATTCAAAGCCTCAGAAAAGTAAGTTGAATATGATTGTCATCGTCATCAAAAGAAAAGCTCAGGATCATGATCATTGGATTTTGTAACAAGTTGCAAAAAGGCACATGCTACTTTACTCCTACACAAAAAGTCTACACAATAAAATATCGTCCATCGCATCGCATCCCATCGCTTCTCTTTGCCAAGAGCCAAAACTAATCTGCAGGCTTTTGCTATCCAACTTATAAGAGCGTAATGATCAGTACACATAATCATTTTTCCGCTCTGATTCCATCCCATTCTTTATTACCCTTTTGTGAATGTGAGCTGCTTCTGTAACATACGTAATCTAAGCCAGTTGAGAGGATCTGAATAATACTACTGCAAGGGAGTGAGCATATGTTGTATGTACCAAGTTTTAATAGCAGAAATAATGATAGCGATTGTAATAATATGAAACGTAGCCTCGCTTTGAAGGAGAATGTCACAAAAATCCATTTCCTAACTTTTAGAGAGTGGAATTCAGAGAAATGGGATTCTTATTCAGTTTTTTAGTTTGATATCATACATTTATGCATCATAATAGTTGAAACCTTTACATCATACATCACAACATTTTTTGGCAATACGTATGGCAGAGTGTACATGCTTGATCTACTAAAAGCCTGCCAGCTTACATTCACATCAATTTAGAAGAAAACATGGTTATGGAAATTGGAAAAAGAAATTGGGACGCAGGGAAGTGGAAAACGGAAATCGCTAGTTTAGTTTCGTTGGTTCCTACATGAACTCGAACCTGTTTTATTCCTTTAAATTGTCATTCGTATCCCCATTAAAATTACACCCATTTTTAATGCATTGGCTAGAAACAGTTATTCAAGCTAAAAATCACGTTTTGATTTGAGCTGAGCTTCGGAGTAGTTATGTTGCATGGAACATCTCATTAAATATTGAGTGAAAGTTCATATTTTTCTGTTGCAGTTTAATGAAAAACCTCTTTGTAAAATTGAAAAGGTGGGTGTGGATCATCTAGTGGATCAATGTTCTCACAAAAGTGAGCTAGATCACGAAAAACTAATGGGAGTTTATTTATCTATAGATGATTTGGTATGTGATATGCAGGTACGTAATATGTAACACTTTACCTATGTAACCCATTGTGTTTTGTATTCGGAAGCTGTTATGAGATACATCCACTTTGCTTGCTATCTAGTGACGCGCTACCTCTCTTCTTATGTCAAAGGATGATCTTTCTTAGTGTTCTTTAACAAGAAACAGGATCGGAGCGTTGTTGGCTACTGAGAATCGGAGCTTAGGGGCCTTCCGGCAAATAACATTTTCCTCTGAATTTCATTTAGGGAAATATCCAGAGGAACAAAAAATCGATGGTAGCCTGGCTCTGATGATATGAGATAAAGTTGATGATATAATATACTACTATTCATTACCCATTCCCTCTGTTCTGTTCTCTTTATTTCTTTGTGCTTTGCAAATATGCTCAAGGTTAGGGAATTTCCGTCATGCAAAACTACTAGTACCCTCATCTCTTCATCTTCATCATCATAAGTTGAGAACAGGTTTGGATCTCAATTGCTTAAGAAATAAGTTGGATTTTACAGCAAAATGTTTAGTATAGATTGCTTCTCACTTTTCTGCTCCAAGGTACATTCCTTGCATTTCCAAGATAAAGCGAACCAATTTACTTGTTCACATGAATCACGATCAGGTTTAAAGAGCAAAGGAATCCCAAAGAGATGGAGAGTCATAAGAGATGAAAATTTTACACAACAACTTTTAATTCTCTTGAGTAATAACTCTACAAAAAAGTAGAAGAAGACTACATATACTTATACTCACCTCGTTTTTGTGGACACCATGTTAGCTGATGTTGGAATAGGAACACTGAATGTGGGGAACTTGATATCCGGAACGTATCCTTGAGTATTGGATCTCCTTTTCCCATATTGCCGGAGAGACGTTTTTGGAGCAAAACTCAGGAGGAAGCCTATCTAACTGCTCTACTTGGTTGATAAATGGAATGATTCCAAGAAATAGTTAGCAATTCAATTAGAGGCAACACACACTGACAACGGGAGCAGCCGGCACATCATCTATAACAAAATAAAGAAGGAACCACACAAAAATTTAGTTAGTTAGTCCATTCAATTTCCATTATCGGAGATGAAACGTGTTGAATGCTATTACTGAACTCATGCTATTACTTTTAGGAAATGATGTACATATGTAGGTATTTTCAATTCTCTCTTTTTGTGAGGCTAATGCAGCAATACTATAACGTTCCTATATTTTTCACCGGGGCACGCTGAGACACAGGTTTTTAAATCGATTCTACAACCAATCTTGAGAATATATCTTCACAAACGAAATCAACAGCCGATTACTGATTGTGATTACTCTTTTAGTTGCAGAGAGACAAAGTAGACCACCACTAAAATATTCAGTTGTGCTACACCATCCACATACACATTAGATTGGGATGATTGCAATACAATGCCAGTAAGACAAGATGTTAGCAGTGCTTGCGAACTTTTCGCACGCTGCCAACTGCTAGCAACCAACCAACCAACCCAAACTACTACTTGAGTACTGACTGATGTGATGTGAATGAGATTGGGAAGATGCCGAAGCCGAGGATTGTGTGTATGCTATGTGATTTGATGTTGCTATTGCGTGTGACGTGATTCTATACATTATGCAGTGTGCACAAGTAGGCATTTACATTCATTTTGGCTCTCTTGCCTTCACGTTTGCATTCCTACCATAGCATATTCCACTGAACTTCTCTCTTTTTTACATCATTTCATCATCATCAGCATGCATCTATGGCACATTGCGAAAATAAAAATGAATCTGGCTTCATTTCACTTGACTTTGGCTTTGACTTGATTTGACCGAAACCGAACAGTTGTTGCCAATGCAGTACAATGTCGTGCATCATCATCATCATCATCATCCGTATCCCTTGTTCTTTGCTGATGCGATACTTTTATTTTTTCACTAATTGAGATTGTGAAACAAAAATAAAAAGATCCAGACACGCAACGGGAAAATATGCACTAAAAATGTATACACATGAGCTGCACAATTGGAGGTTATAGCTACGTCTGAATGTCATGATAACAATTATTATTACAAAATCAGATATAAGCATAAATAATCATATGTATCGTGCAAAACCCATGGTGGAAAAACGTACATACTAAAAATACTAAGTTCGTAATTCATGTGATACACTTTTCATTATCATTATTATCCTGAAGATTATTCGTGTGTGTGTGAGTGTGTATTAAAATCGGTCGAGAATTAAATCACAGTAGATAATCTCTGCATGCAAAAAAAATAACCGGTCTCCCACTACATTTATCTCTCTTCTTTTTTTGCTTTGTGCATGCGTTTCCATTACATGATAATAATATTATGCATTAGTTGGACTACATAACTATAACCATATTTCGTCTTCAACTTCATCATGATCATCTTCCACACGCAAGCAGGATGAAACGCTGTAATAAACTTTAAGTGTGCTGCTGCTGTTAAAGTGCTGTTGATCAATATGCTTACGTATGTGTGTGTGTATTTATGTTCACCTTGACTATCCGAAGGGACAACAAAAACAGCGCAACAACGCTAAACCAAGCCGCTAAGCCGTCAGTGACTGAAAAATCCCAATGAGGAATGAATGATCTAAATAAATAGGTTTACCTAGCCCAAGCTGACCAACATTTCCTGATTCGGGTTTTAAATATTATGTGAGTCAAGTGTAGCAAACACCAAACCGTTTTATGTCGTGTGCTCCTGGGCATTCATTAAAGATTAATGCTTTATCTCTTTGTATATCAGCATGTAAATCATGATGATGGTGATAAAAGACATCCACAAAATATAAAAGCAAACTGCATTCACGCTGCAAGCTATACACCGCACCGTTGTTGGGAGAATCAACGCAACGGATATGAATAGAATGGTGGTGGTGGTATGATGATAAAATACACATCTTTAACTCACCTCTCTACCTCACTCATTTTTTATAACGTAATTGAAACCACAAAATTTATTCTCATTCTATTTTGTGGCTACATTGGTTTCTAAAGTGATGAGGGTGGGTAGAAGCTAATGCTCTGTTTTTACACATAATGTAATTCACGGTGTGTTTATTACTTGACATGACATATCATACACAATTTTATTTTTGTGAGGCAGAATGAAAGATGAGCGGATGCAGTTATTTATCTTGGATAATAATAGCACATGCAGTGCTCCTTTTGAGTTCACGCAATGAAAATTATCCATCCACCAGAGTAGTGTTGTGCTTACTAATGAGAGCAAACAACTCGCTGAATCATAAACTTATTTTTATATGCTCACGAAAAATAAAGCAAATTGTGTATACTATATCTAATCAATCCTCATTTTCATTAAATGTCAACATGTCATCGTAAAATCCCTCTAATATTAAAGTACCAACGTGTGAACTCATTTTTTTGAGAGAATTTGTTTGCTCCCATGTCAACTCAAAATGTCAAGAATAATAATATGGAGCGTTGTAAAGAGTCAGCCTAGACAATACTAAATTGATTGTGGATGGTCAATCATAATCATACGGCCAACACGACACGACACGACTCCGGTGGTGATGGTAGTGTTGTGGTGGAGCATGTAGAGTGCTTGCATAAACAGAAAACTAATTGAGTTAATGGTTCACTTAAACAACATTATATTTTTTTTGCGTTTCATCTCCAAATTTCGTATAAATACAGAGAAAAATGGTTTTGAAGGACAGACCCCTCACACCTACTCGTGAAAATGGAGAGTTCTTGTGAGTTATCGATGTAGGTAGGGAACAAGGGGCTTTGAAGAAATTCTATCATATCGACTTGTGTAAAAAGAAATTTCAACATATTGCATAATCATAACATAACAGCTCACGAAAACTAAAAAACAGAGGTAGTGAAGCAAGGTGTAAGAAGAAACAAATAAACAAAATAGAGCCTATAGTGCACAAGCATACTTTATCACCTCTTTTCTTCTGCTTCAACAACTATCCTCTCGCTATATACCAAGTTGGTGGTGATGGTAGTTGTAGCATAATAATGCGCAATTTTTTTCATAAACTAAGAGAACACACTGCACTCATTGCATAAACAATAATATTCTACTTCTTTCAGGTTGGGTGATGTGATAGAATGTTTCTGGTGCTTTACTCACATTTGTCTACTTTGTCCATATATCCACAGCCTTTTTTGTTTGTAGCTCTAGCTGTTCTTACAAAAGAAAAACAAGTGGAAACACCATTCCATCAAAAGAGTTCTCTGGTCTCATTTGGTCTAGATCTTTTTGTGCATTCACAATCCATCCAAAGAAAAGTTATAGAAGCAGCTGAAGCAAGTAAAGTGAGCTTGTTTAATGCTACTTTAGTTTATCCTGTATAAACGTTTTAAAGACAAAAACGATTCCATCATGCATGAAAATATGCTACCAGTCATCATCATAATCATCATATAGTACGAAGTAAATTTTACAATCTCTTTATTTTATTTTACAAAAAAATGCGAAAAGACATTGTAAAAAGAGATAATCGACATGAGCATGCATATTATGCATGTATATATTTATGTTCAATCCTTTCCATTTGCATAACATAATCATTGAGATTGTAATTTGTAAGCTTCAGCTTGGTTTCGTTGTCTTAGCTTGTGTGCTGTCGAGAATCGAGGTATAATGGTAATTGCTGTGATGAGATGATTAACTCTGACACAAAACAGAAGAGATGATTTTAAGTAACCAGCTCTCAAGTGACTTATGTCATCTTATCATTATCATCAGTCAGCAGTAGTAATACTACAGCTATCAGCATTTGTGCTCAGCTCAACTCTTAGCAAAACTAACTATCATTCTTACTTACTTATCACATAAATGAATGAAGCTCAGCTACTTACGATTACAATTACTATACTACTGCACTCATTCATTCATACATTATTATACGAAACTGAGGCTTTTCTCTGAGCATTATTAAGCACCCAAACATGTATATTTAAGCTCATTAGCTGCTCACAGGGAATTTGTGTAGATTTTGTGGCTGTGGCTATAAATATTCACATGAGTAGAAGAACTATTAAGTACTCAACTAAGGTTGCAAACAAGCATCATCACCTGAAGTCTATTCTAACCTTCAAAAATATTATTCGATTGTATTTACAGTTACATCAAGCAGCTGTGGCTGGCTGTTGTTGTGATGGTTTTGTAACAGTTTCATTTAAGTTATTTTTTTTGTACAAGAACAAGCGAAAGAAAATGAGTCAACCATACAAATTATATTATATGCTTAGCTCATAGGAGCGGGGACGGGTACGCAAGTTTTTTTTTGGTTCCACATGAATGAAACTTGTGACACTTGCTCATGTCAGAATAATATCCACAAAAAAAATTCTACTTATGAATGAATAAAAAAGGATTTTATATATTATAATAGGATGTCTTTTTGAAAAGTTAGTCAATGTCTTTGGGAGTACGACTTGCTCACCGTCTATGAAAAATACTGGATGAGTGGCTTGCAGCTGGTAAAGCAGCGTGCATGTGCATGTGTAATATATTCTTTTGAAAAGGAGCTTGTTTCAAAGACCTACTAAGATCAGACTTTTCCTACATACATCCCCATTGATTATAAATGAATCACGATTGACGGTAAATATAAAACAAGATTTTTTATTTTATTTTGTGGCTTGACGTATAACCTCATAGCATACTTTTCCTTTGACTGAGCAAATTTTCTTATCTTCAAACATCTTTTCCTATATGGTATGGTCATCAACCTACAAAATCCGTAATTTTTTAAACCAGATCAAAACCTAAACCTAATCAACAATCACAATGGAAAAGTAAATAGTATCATATCATGATATCATATCATCAAACAAGTCTTTGAAAAAGGGTGCAGAGAGAAAAATCAGATAGAGATTTCAAGAAAATGTTATTTTTTGGGGCTTATAAACCAATTTGTGAAAATATGTTCAACACTTCCAACACATTTCTTATTTTTGGCAATCTTTTTTTATTTTTCCTATTTACTTTCCCTTGTAAAAAGGATTTTCTTGTGAGTATGCACCATAAAAATAAACAGAATTAAGTGTAGATTTCAAGTTCCTATTAAAAACCGACACTACAAAAACATTATGTGTTGCTTTGTAGCCATAGGCTACATATGGATTCTGTAAATATCTAAATGCCTACGTAAAATCCGCCTGTACGTCGCTGATAGTGGAATGAGCAAAAGAAGAACATGAAATAAAAGAGCGACAAAAAATCTTTTGTCGATGAAAGGAAAACAAAAGGCAGAAAAGGTTAGCAACATCCAAAGTCAACAACAGTAGCACAAGTGAAGGCAAGGGAAAAGTGTGCATTTTTTAAACCATTATGACTACTACTACTTCGACCCAGTTTCATTCTCTCTCACTTTCCTCATATCACACAATCACATTTTTTAGTTATTTTCTAGAGTCAAGAGTTCGACCCCAAAATGTAATTTCTCTTGTCAAAAAAGTCATCTCCAAAAATACTATATTACTACATTCCACAATGATTTCCGCTTCACAGGCTTGTGATAAACTGGAATGAACCCCATAGTTCAAACATGGATGGACACACACAAACACACACACACATTTTTACTTGTTTGTGGCGTGGTAAAACACAGAATGCTTAAAGAGAGCAAAGGGCAGTCATACAAACAAATCAATTTTAATGATGGAAATGAAAGGTGGCTTGGCTTGGCTTTGGCTTTAAGTTGACTGTTGACTAATATCCTTTTCAAGCAACCGGCAACCATTGTACGTGGTCAGCAATTACTTTTCGATGAATAGATAGTAAAAATGCCTACGTGCTTTTTTTGAGATTCTTGTCATTTCCTAGTTCACCACTGTGAACCAAAAGGTTGTAAGTAAGGGAAGAGAATGTAATGTAATGTAACAACAAGAAACTGATTTCCATTTCTTTTCTTTTTATTGCGGTTGGCGGTCGACTATAATTATTTGAGAGATGTATCATATCATTATAAACTTTGATGACACCATCACATCAAATATCAGTAAGGAGCTTCTCAATTATTAGTTGCATTTATTTCCCTCATTCTTGTTTATTTTAATAATAATAATGTCGGATGTTAAGCGTTGGCTTGACTTTGTGCATTTATTATGAAATCCTGTAAAAAAAATAGTCAAGTAAAATTAAAGTCTGAGAATGACTTATTTATGCAACATTAGATTAATACCTACCAATCAACCTACCTATTGCAATTTACAACCCACCCACCTAAATAACAAGAAGATAAAGGGATGATATATGGTTGCTTATTATAAGGTGTGCAATCACGTCACTCATATTTATTTAATATCTTCATCATTTTTTATTATTTTTTATCATGCCAAAAAAAATGCAATTTTACCCCTTAAGCCATACCATGAGCCCTATGATGCTCAACACAACGATGTTGGATTTGGATGTATGTGGAGTCAGTCAATGCCATGATATTAACTCTTGCATAATTACAAATTACTTCGTGTTTCTCTGTGAGTGTTGTAAACTGTAAACCCGCCCAAATTCAACAGTCAACTCAATGATTAAGGATAAAAGGAGAATGATTACTTCACTTTTTATTATTCCCCACTTTCATCATTTTTCATACTTTGTTTGCTATCACGCATTTATTATTATTATCCTATTTACTGTATCCAAAGTAGTTGAGGTAATGAAGATTCATCTTCTTGTTCCTATCTTGAATAACGCTCCTTTTAATCTTGGAGAATAAACTACCGTGTTACTCAACCAAACCATTTTTTTTCATTCTCATATCAAGTCAATTATGGAGAGGCACTGCTATTGTATGGGTAGAGCAGAGCAGAAAGGAGGCATAAGCTGTAAAAAATTACTCTTGCTCCATTAAACACATTTTCTGAACGATAAATCCCAATATTTCAATTCCAACTGGAATAAATATTACATTGTACTTACTATATGACAAAGTGATGCAAACATATTATGTTACGTAGTCAGTAGGCCACCCGCACGTTGACGTAAAAAGAGTATTGAGCAGAAGTTATAGGCGGTGGTTTGGTTTCGTTTGGTTTGTCAGAGATTGCATTGTATTATTTATGTATGTATGTATGTTACATAATATAGTATCTATACCAACAAAAACACCACCGCCCGATCGATACATTTTTCGCATAATTTTGTTATTGACTTTTTTTAGCATTGCTTTCGTTTTTCACTCAACATATTACTAAAACATTCAAGTTCAGCATGTCCTTATGTTATGCTAAATTACAAGTGGGCACTCTACTCCACTACACGCCTCCCTTCCTCAATCAATTTTTGTTATTGAAAATGTTAACTGTTCAAAGCACCACCAAATCGATTCATAGCCGAGGAATCAATAGGGAGGTGAAATATGGAAAAATCGATGAACTTCGTTGCTATCATGCATAGGAATGTGGAAGGCTAATGTAATTCATAGATCTTCACGTGTGGACTGTACATAAAGAAACGATGTACAAAACCATGAGAAAATACAAGTTCAATAGTTCGCCAATGAACTTGACTTGCCGGCGTCGCCACAAAATTAGTATTTTCTGTCTTGACTTGTCTTGTAATCAGTTGAGTTGACCATCAATACAAGATCAATAGGTCAGTGGTTTACAGGAGCTCATTGGATTTTCTACAGCCACGCCAATGCCAACTCATCCATTTTTTTTATACAAACACTTGAATAAAATGTCTAAAAAAGAGGCTCATTCTTCACCACGCTTTCAATCTCGTTCCTTCAGCTCAGCTCTCTAATTTCACTTCATTTCTCGTGGGAACTAAAAAAATATTAATAATTAGCAGAGGAGCCCCTTGTTTCAAACTCAACAAAACCATAATGAAAATGAATGATGACTTTTGTAAAGTAAAACTAAACAAAAAGAGGATGTTCTGCTCAATGTTTTGAATGCTTTATTTACACCTTTCATGTCATAATATGGAATATGATAGGAATCATAGGATATGATAAGGATGACCACCACTACTACTACTACTACACTTGACTTTCCAACTTGATTCATGGCAAGAGACAAGAGCCATACTTATGAATGACAAGTGCATAATATAACTAATTTTTTTGTGTATTGTTACAAGGAGACATGTAAATACGATGTACAGTGCGTCGTAAGCAAACAAACAAAAGCTGTAAATAAATTGTGGGAGAGAAATCTAAGCCTCAAAAATTAAAAAACCCTTTTCTCACAACGAGCAAGAGGATGACGATGACGATGACACCCATTCATTTATATGGATGTGCATACGTCTAACATGATAGTTCTAGTCATACATCAATATCTTGGTGCGTACACGTGCTTTTCTTCTCATCCTTTCTGATCTGGTTGAATGAAACCAATTTGTTGTTCTTCATTCTTTCGTCTTCTCAACATTTTCTCACTTGGCTCGTTCCCTACAATCTGATGTTGACTATGAATAATCCCTCTAACTCTCAATTGATTTAGAGATAAGGCCATAATAATTGTACAAAATAGAGAAGGGTGACTGACTGCTCGGTTAATTGAATGATAAACTAACAATTTTTATTTAATAATTACATGCTTTAATGAGGAGCTACATTGAGACTTTTTTTTGAAAAAGTATATTTTTCTAACTACATGATGAATTTTTGTTGATTGTCCTTTGTATGATTTTATGGACATGTGCCACCATTTACTGTCAACTTCAACTGTTTGTTATCGTTTTTAAATACTTTTTCAGTAACAAATCCTCTCACGCTAGTAACGACTCATTGACTAATGATAAGCTTATTCTGATTCCCAGCCCATGTTTACTGCAGCTTCACTCGTCTGTAATCTAAAGACGCTTTGCTAATGACAAGGTTTAATTGCTGGTTGCATTTTTATGTTTGTTTTTGATTTTTAATTGCTGGCTGATGATGTGATGTCAGATTTTGATTTGTTAGTCATGCCTTGATAAGCCAATCGATCATGCGTGTGTTAGTGGCTGGACGGATTAATTGTTCAGAAGCAATTATACATTTCTTCTGCTGAGAAAAGGAAGGTAAATGTCTAGTGACAGTTGGCAGTAATGATTGTGGGGATCATGACAGAATACTTGATGACATAATGAGAATTATAAGTTAGGAGTTAGTTAAAGGCTGGAAAACAATTCTTTTCGCCGTCAGCGAATCTTGTCATAATGTTTGCTTAGCTATAGAAGTTGCTAGTTGATTTTGTATCTTGTGAATTAAAGTTTTCGGTGCCTTAGAAGATTGTTAAGACAGTTTGAGTTAACCGATTCATTACTGAACATTGGGTGAAAATGGTTTTAAAAGATCATGTTTCTTTAGTTGACCTTTTTGTACCGCTGTTCATTTAGTTTCTAGTGAAAGATTAATTTCCAAATAATTTTTACTATCGAATTTGACCTTGATTTACAATTACACATGACGTACGCAAATGAATCATTATTCTTTATTTGTTTTTACCAAAGAGTTTATCGCAAGGTCTCTAGACACCACTGTTTTACTTGACACTATTTTTATACTTATGTATTCTGTTGCTTCTTTCTGCGTACATATATTCTACCATATTTTTGTACTTTGACAATTCTTTTCAAGCATGTTATTTTTTACATGGTAATTAATCATCGTTACTTTAATATTAGTCACTCAAACATTGAGTTTGTTTTTGGAAACTGGAGTGGAACATGATTCATTAATTAGCAGTACTTTATTATTGGTTTGTTAGTCGTGTAAACATTGCCAACCAGAGTAATAAAACAAAAGCACGTAGTTTGCCTTTTTCACATAATTGATCGTGTTTTCGTTTTCCTTTTGGTACATTTTGTCTTGATAAATTGAATAGCTGTTGTAGAGTGGAATCAAAGGATCCTTAAGTTGATTGAATGAAGCAAGTAAGTAAGCAGAAACTGTATGCCAAATACATAAAGTTCCCTTTTATCTATATTATATGTATGTGTGTGTATAACGTCAATCTACTGAAGCACACACCTGTCAACCAGCATCCATGCCAAAGTCTCGAGTTCTCAAGTCACAACTCTTTGAGTGTCACTCAAGTAGCTTAGTTTCTTTCTGGCACATAATAGTAGTAGATGGGTACAAGCTATGCATCTGTATCAGCAGCAGCATCAACGGCCGACGCAACTCTCGGATATAATTTGTAATGTTGTCAACAGAAATGGATAATATTATATAGAATGTTGAGCAGCATCTCATCGACATTCGGTAATAAAGGACGATGATGATGCCAGCATAAGTATATACACATGTATTTATTATCATGTATAAAGCTCAGCCTGAGCCCAATTGTCGTAAGTCTATTTTTAATAAGAAGAAATGGGGTTAGATGAGATGTAGGCACGGCATCACTGAACACAATTAGGCTTTGCTTTTGCCTTGATACCTACCTAAGCTTGAAAGAGAGATTCCTTGCCTTCTTCTGCGTATCTGAATTTTGCTTAGAATAGAATTCATTTGATGCAGATATACTTAAGGTAACAAATGCCTTTCATGAAAACCACAGCTACGAATCATTTCAAGTTGGATTTCTCTGTAAAACTAGGGTAATGCCGTAGCTGTACTATCATCATGTATGTGGGTAGGTATGCGTCTTAATAATGATGCTATAAATATAGATTAAGGTAAAATTTATGTCCTCCAAAAATGAGGAGCAATGCAATCCCAACTTTTTCTTGTTTTCATTTTTCTCTTTCCCACTTTAAATTCTCTTCAAATTGTTTTCCCTTCAGCAAAACTATTTACTTGATGCCTTGTGGATTCCAACGGAATCTCAGGACTCAAGGTCGGCTATTCATGTTTTTTTTCGGGTTCTTCCTCTCTCTCCTTAATAAGATGCTTTAATTTACCTCAAAGCTACCGAAATTGGAGGGAATGATAAGATTACTTCTCACACATCCCCTCTTGGGGCTGATTTGATTGTCATCTCTGACTTGATTTGATTTTCTATTGTATTGTGATATTATTTTTTAATGATGTCCTCATAATAAGTTTGGAAAATTCATGGGCATGCTTACAACCAGCAACTTGGATAAATTTAAATCACTAGTTTTTAATCACTCCAACGAAACAAGGAACAACGCTTTCCGTGCGACTTTTTGTTTCATTATCAGCCTCATACTTCCTCCTATACTTTTAAATGATGGCAATGTCCTTGTTAGATTACGTTTACCAGACCAGGACTCTCATAATCTAATTATTCATTTCTAAGATTTTTTTATTCATGTGATGTGATGACTATACTTGTTATGTATGTATGCACATAATTCTTATTGAAAATGATTGTTTCGTCCGGCATCCCCGTATCTAAATGAACCTTTTAACATTGTAACTAGAAAAGGATGGGTCGTTGTCGTTGTTCGTAGATCTTTGGAGCCATTACAATTCATTCAATATATTTCAATGTAAACTTTACAACTTTTTCTTAGAATAGTTCGCATAAATGTCAGGCACATAAAGTATGTGGTGTGGTGTGGTTAGTTGGAGTTTCGTGATAAGATGACCCCATCTTCATCATCATCACCAGAATGACGTGACTGATAACTAAAAAGAAGTTCATAGTTTCCTCTTCATTTCCACCATACCACTTGCATTGAATTCAAGACAACTTGAACTTGAGGAGTAGCAGTAGTAGTTTGCTGTGAAATACTTTAGTTTTCTTTTCAAATGTCTTTTGATTTCATGGTCAGGAAATTACTAGAGTCGAAACAGTGATAAATAAAAAAGATGTGCGGATGTATGGACTTAAAATAAATGTTATCCTTAACAAGATAAGTTAACTTGACGCAAGTGAATATTACAACATTAAAAGTTACGTGATGATGATGATGATGATGACTTCATAAACATAATCATTGCAAGAAGAGGAAGGATGCATAGACCATTAAATAAGCTAAAATATTATATATTAAAAATATGATAGCCGTCATTAGAAGAGAGTATATGGGGATGATTATGATGTTTAATTAATTGCTTGTACTGATACACCTTTTTATGTACGTCCATACAAGTAAGATTGATCTTCCTACCATTTTATTAGCCACACAGCAATTCTAGTTTGTGAGTCTTGTGAGGTATTTGACATGGCGTACATAATTCGCAGTAGAAATCATAAAAGAAAGGTACTTTTAATTAGCAACGAGGGGGAGCCAGTATCATGAATAGTTTGATAGTTTATGCTCATGTTTTTTCATTCATCTTACCTGAAAATGGGTGTCGTCAGTAGTATGTCCACGCATACATTACTCCTCCATCCTTACATTATCTGTAATGTTGACTGTTAACGGGGTAATTAGATTCTCTCTTCATTTGCTTACTCAACAAAATAATATATTCACTATGTTATGTCAATCGCAAAGTCAATGATCAACAAAACCAAAATCAATGTGGGCTAATCTCCTGTCATAAACTTTAAAGCGCAAACGAGTCTTGTCCCAATCTTATCTTGAACTGATAAGTGACGATTCCATATCAAATGGTTGTATCTGCTTCTCCTACTGCCATAAATTAAACTTTGCAATCACTTTTATTGACGACGACACACTCACAAAAACTTGAACGGGAAGGGTTCAATATTGATTTTTTTAAAGAGCTGGAAAAATTCTATTAAAAAAGTTTCCCTATACTGAGAAATATGAGCTTTTTATTCCAACCCAATTCTTGATCGAAGCGTTTGCTAGAAAACAAGTTCTATCATACCATATCTCCAACTCCAAATGTTTTTAAACTTTTATTCTTCTCAAAAAATATAAAAAGCATTTGGAGTGAAATTGGAGGGAGAACGGGTGCAAGTAAGTACGCACAACAACATCTACAAATGCACTTGTCACTTCTACTGTTGGAGAGTGAAGCACACTAAAGGTCTGCACTCGCTGAAGCTTAGGACCGTACTGGTTATTGACCACGTTTTATAGAGTAAACCCAAAGCATATGATCATGCCATGCCATGCCACACCACCTTCTCGACCATAACTGCTTGCTGCGTTCATTGAAAACAAACTTTTTGGTTCGTACGTTCTCGTGCTCGTAACAGTGAGTGAAAAAAAGAGTTAAAGTTTGAGTTGCAAAGAGCTTCTATATGTATGTAATTCAATATAGCACGTATATAATGTTTGTGTTAAGCTATGCTATCCCTTCTTTTTCATCTCGCAATAGCTTTTAGTTTAAGCTTGCAACTTGACTGCGTACTCTAAACGTTTGCTATGCTATGCAGGCTACCATTTCACTATGAATTTTCTTAGACTTCATCTTTATACATCAACATTCAGCACTAGTACTAGTCAACTCAAACAACAGGGTATAAGTAAGTGTATGTGTGGCGAAAATGTGAGAAAGAGAGCTGAATTGTAACTGTGACTTCTTGAGAAGGAGTTGAAGTTGAAGTTGAGCTGGGGCTTGTTACGAGAAAAAAGAGAAAGATTCAGTGACTCTTCTCATTCTCTCATGGCATGTAACACGCAGTTGAAGTTTATGTAGCATGATGATGGTAGTGAGAATTACTAGTCAAGAGGAGACCATAAGTTTTTAATTTTCATGCTCAGAATTTCATAAAATGAAACTATTAAGGCTGGTGGAAGTGTGAGCCTTTTTTTTATTATATTAAACTTTCAAGCTCTACCTCTACATCTACCCAATAAACCTCAGCTGCTGCTGGATGTGCATGAAAATTGTGTGCAACATGCAAATAACCATTTGATAGGAATAAAAGTTTTTTTCTTCAAGTTTTACGTACGTCATTGGCATTCCATAAGTTGGAATGTTGTATGCAGGTATTGCACTAAATTTCTCAATGTGATCCCCTTTTGCAATGTCATCTTCAACAAGACAATGACTTTGATGCAGCGCAAAATAATGTTATGTTGGACAGGTACATGGTTAGAGAGACTCTTGAAGGCTTTGACTTTTCTTTGATGTCTTTTCCTTAATGCTTTGTTTAGTATCCAAGAGCATGGGCTGTCCTTTGAATTGTCCGAGGACAACTATAATTGAGGCTTAAAAGCATGACGCCAAAAGCAAGCCAAGAAAAAATATACATCAAATTTTATTTTGAAACGATGTGGTTTTCAATTGCGTGATGACATTGCAAAAGTTGTGGGCAAAACAGAATCAAACAGGAGCTGAGATTTTTAGACAAGTCCTATACTTGTTTACAACGAAGCAGAAAATTTTGCCACTGTTCCGTTATGTTTTGCTATGTTATAAATGAGACATTTTCATTCCCCAACACAACACCATGTCATAATCTTTTCCTCCCGTAGACAAACTTTTTTCTCCAACTTTTCCTTATTTAACTTGTTAGTAACTGGTGGAAACTCTTTTGATCGTTGTCGTATATGTCTAACTAATAGTGTATAAAAATGCATTGGAATACAACGATGGTATATCAACAAATATATATACATACATAAACGGAATAAATTATAATGGGGAAAATTCACCCAAAATTATTATGTTTCTTGCGAAAACGGATTCGTTAAGCTAGCCTGCTGAGTGCTGTGGTCTGCAAGCCTAAGAAGCTTTGTAGGATTAGAAATGATGCACATACTGTGCTATGCATTTGCTGTAAGCCAGGAGTGACAAAGTATATAGGATAGGGATAACATTTTGCAGGTAGGTACACACATGCACTCATACTGATCGTGAGCTGCTGCATTTCTGCTTGCAGTCCGAGTTGCAAGCTCCACAAGCATGAGATCTACACAGACAATCTTATTCCAGCTCGCTTTTAGTGTATAGCCATTCTAAGCTTAAATAAAATCCATGTTTAAGGCCTTAAATGATGTTGTAAAGCGTATCCTTGACAAGAGAACCCGGAAACTTTGTCAAACCTGCCGCTGTATCATATTATATAAGTGATTATAGTAGCTCCACCGGTTGATGACAATTATATTAAACTTAGGCTTAAAATTGGCAAGATTTTGAACACAATTTATAATTAATATGAAACTTCTTTTGATGACCCCATGTCAATTTAATGAATGTAAATAAAAGTGTCTACATAGAGAATGGCAATAGTTCATAGTCTCAAAGCGATATATCGTTTTATTGACTTCAAAATATTAGCTGTCAAACCACAATTCTAAACTATATGCATATAAATGCGACAAATAATTCATTCCTGAAGAACAAGTATAACTCTGACTCTCGGTCGGTCAAGTCATGTCAAAAAAATCATTTCGTTTCTAATTTTATAGGAGTAGGAGGTAGTAGTACAAAACATTTTCATATCATACGAAGAAGACGTACGAGAGGTAATGCGATCATAAGGCACTATTATGGTACACTATAAATGGGAGAAAAATATCCTTGCGTTTACGATAACAGGGGGATTTTTTAGCTTGTTTTCTAATTACAACTAACTAATTGTCATATTTAACACAAACATAGCTAGAATGGGTTAAACGGTACAGTAAGTAAATACACGACTCAATTAAGTAGCAAAAAAATCATTATGAACATTTTGTGTGATTTGTAAAGAGAAAACAATATAGTTGTAACTAAAATGACACTTCTATTTTAAAAAAAAAAACAGTACAAAATAGAGGAACGCTGATTTATACATACATAAACATATATGCATGTATGTATATATTTTAAGTAGAATTACAGAATAAGTACATATTCTAATGAAACTTAAAGGTTTACAAAAAGCGGTTGCTTATTTAAAGTAAGTACAATGTCCATTACAAGTCGAATCGTTCGAAGGATCGTAGTAGGTAAGCAAATTTTCACTTTGTTTTTTTCTAGAACAAAATAAAAAGATTACAATAAAAAAACCTTGTCATAACGTATTGCGCAAACGATCGTTCGACAAATACATTTCACATATATATATTTATATATTATATGCAGATGTATGCAGCAAGTGAAAAAAAAATCAATCACTGAAGATCTGCCCTCTCCATCATCTTCATTCACCGTTTGTTTGTTTGTTTGTTTGTTTGTACCAACTCACTGCTTGTGAATTCTTGTTGGCAGCCTTCATGATTAAATGACACACAATTATCTCAACTAACCATCTGTATCAACAGCTAAAAAATAATTGAATGCTAATCTAGATAAATGCTTTGCTTAAATTAATATATATTAGGTAAATATATCAATCTAGTACAACTGACATCTAAAAAAACATTTTCTATACTTCAACTCAACATTTCAACCTACAAACAAAAGTGTTTAGTTATATAATGTATATGGAACATTGGCAAAATGTATGGGGAACAAGGAAAAATGTAACTTGTCATGTAATACAATACCTTTTCTTTTTAGCATAAATAATAATTATAATTACATGTAGCTATGTAGCTATTGTACACATTTAGGATAATATCTATTCTTACTTTACAAGGCAAATACAATATTGCTCTATATATATTTTCTGTACAAATTAGAAAAATACAATCTGTCAGTTATAGGATAAATTTATATACTTGATATTAAACTACTATTTTATTTTATAATACATAATATAGAT
This sequence comes from Orchesella flavescens, assembly GCA_964034955.1. Taxonomy (NCBI): domain Eukaryota; kingdom Metazoa; phylum Arthropoda; class Collembola; order Entomobryomorpha; family Orchesellidae; genus Orchesella; species Orchesella flavescens. The sequence continues at coordinate 14,083,774 of OZ035953.1, read as the reverse complement.
ATTATTCAAATTCTACAAAAAAAATCATACATTTTCCTCATAATCTCTAAAACTTTATGTATTTTAATGTACTGCCACTGCCTGCCACTAATAATGCTTACACTAGATAGTATCGATGGCAAAAGTTTATCTCCAAAATAGCTAACTACGGGATCATCATCGTCTTGGTCACAACACCTAAGCTATTTTTGTATTCATAAATTCATATAGGCTACACGATAAGCTTTAAGTCACGACCATAAAATCAAAGTCAAGTCCATTTGAGCTGCTAGAATCAGACTATATATTATTTTTATCATTTTTTTAAAACAACCACCACACTCCACCTATTTTTAAACAAGAACAAGTTTGAGAGAAGAATTTATGTATATAAATGTTTTTAAATGAAATTAAAGCCTTAAGGTACAAAATAAAAGCAAAAGTAAGATTCCATTGCACAACCAAAATTACTGGAGGATGATGAACCATATTATTGCAAAAAGTAAAATTTGGTATAGTCCGTTGTCAATTCTAATAAATATATATCATTTAATTTTTCGGGGGGAAATATATCAGATGAATTTACGGAACGATGAATTAATTGGGAATTCTATATAAAGTACTTAATTTCTCGCGTGTCCTTTTAGTTGACACGGAAGATGAAAGACAACGTTGATATTTCGATATTATACTTTTCTATATAAAAGTCCTGTAACCCGCAGTGCGTTGGATTTGGAACTACATAATAAAAACACATAGTAAAAGCATTCAAGCAGAAAGTAGGAAGGTATACGGATTCCCTAGTGATTTTTTCCTTTAATAAAACCTATTTTTGGAGGAACAAATAGTGTAGTAGTAAGTATATATATACATTGTTCGCCATTACAATAATGTAAGTATATGACTCTTGGGAAAAACTCTTTGTTTTCCTTCCTTTTAAAAATTAAATCTTCTAGGCATTTGAGTGTCAACTGTAACTGTACAATAAGTATAAATGCCTATTTATTCAAGTTCGTCTGGCTAATAAAATAATCATCATTTAACAAATAAAACACTGCATATTCTTTTTTATATCTAAAGGCTAACTTTATACTAAGGATATTTGGCGGGTAGATCTTAAGATGTAAGTAGTTCGTGTTGTAATTACACGATTCGACGGTCAACTTTAGTTTAAGTAATTTCACGTTTTAATACACAGGCACACTAATTAAACCAAGCACTAGCACTAACGCACGCAAAGTTTTTAGAAGCCGGCTTGATGATCCCTGTACATGGAGCTGTTTTGACTGATGAACTGCGTCTCGTTGTTACTAGCATTTGATAAGGATTGCTCTTCTTCTTGACCATTCGTGCTTCCAAAGCCACCTATTTTTTATACAACCATATATCATTGTTAGGCCACCAGATAAGTTTATAGCATATTACGTAAAAAAAACTTTCCGATATAAAAGAAATGCTAAGCATACCACTCGACAAATTTGGCATCTGAATAAGGAACGGGAAGGGAACAGAACCTCTTCTCAATAGTAAATGAACGCTGGCACCACCAGTTTTTATTAGATGAATTGCTTGCGCGTGTGTCATCCCTTGAGTGTTTATTCCGTTAATTTGAAGAATTTGATCACCAACCTAAACAATTCAAATGAAATTTAAGAGATTACATTGTGCCTTCCTTTACTACACTCCTAGGCTACATAAATCCACACCATTGTTGCATTTACCTGCATTCTGCCATCCATTGCGGCTGGTCCATCGTCTGCGAGTCGAAGAACGAATAATGGCATGTTTTGGAACTCTTTTCCTCCCCGTATTGAGAACCCAAATCCTCTATTCCCTCGATTCAAATGAACTGAAAATACTTGTTCATGTGTATCAGGATATGAGGATGCTGCACTATGACTGTATAAAATAAATAACATGAATGAATTCGTTGCAATTCCTCTTATTTAAAAAATAATTATTTATATTTTCACATGCTTACTTGGAGCTAAAATGAATTGTGTGTCCTTCTGGAGATATGAAAGCGGTTCCCATATCACCGGTCTGACTATCTTTCAAACTCAAATTTTCCATTTCCGCTGGAGAGATGCTGTTATGGTGCATATGGCCAGGGGATGTCATTGGGACTGGTTGAAGGCCAGCATTACTATTTAAAGCTCCAGTTGGGGTGCTTGGCGTCGGATGTACGGGCAGAACAGACAAGGTGAGTACTAATCCTGAATCCTTGATTAGTTGTACAACCTGACTGTGATGAAGTTGAGAAATGTCCAGCTGGTTTACGGCAAGTATCCTGTCTCCAACATGAAGCTCTCCGCAACGGTCAGCAGGACTTCCCTCCACAATTCGTCCTGTTTCATCATCATCAATCATAATTTAATAAAATATGTACATTTCATAAGCTGTTTTTATGAACGAGTTTGAAAAAAACTTTGCATTGAGCTTTTCTACGCTACTCACCAATTGTGGCACCAGCTTTCGAAGCACTAGAAATAATGACAAAACCAAATCCTTCACTTGGCTGCCTTCGTAGAGCAACGTGAAGTGGATTTGATGAATGATTTCCAGGCCCACCACCAGGTGAATGGATAGGTGTTACGACAGAGTCAGATGGCACACTACTTGTAGTTCCATAGATAGGACGCCTTACAGTTAATCTTACTTTCCCATTGGAAGCAGAACGAGCCATTAGTTGAACAACTGAATGGTGAGAAGCACCAATAACGGATACACCTTCAACAGCCACAAGTTGATCCCCAGTATTGAGGCGTTGATCCAATGCAGCTGCTCCGCCTGGCACAATGTGCCCCACGGATACCTGAGAACCTTCTTCCGTTCCTCCCACAATTCTAAAACCAAATCCTTCCTGTCGCCTTTGAAGATCTATCGTCATTTCATTCCAATCCCTAGATTTTCAGATTATACAATAATTTTCAATCAAATGTTTTATCAAAAATATTTATGTATGTTAGTAAAATTAAGTAATTAGGAAAAAAAGTTGTTACCTTATGACAGGTAAATTGTGTAGATCTGCACTGGAGAAGTTGGGGTCATTAGGATTATTTGTGAGGGGAACTGAGCTGGTGGACAACCTATCCGATAAGAACTGATGGGAATTAGGAAGAAGTGGACTGTTAAGTTGAGGTACATCCCCATTAAACAATCCACTAATAGGTTGGCCATTATACTGTCCCGATGAGTCAAGTAGGGATGGCGTCTTTGGTCTCTCAGGCAAGTTATCGCGAAGTCTCGGTCTGCCCCTTGCCAATTCTGCTGTAGGTGTTTTACTCCTTGGAGAAATGGCAGTGGGGCGATTTGGAATTAGGCGATGATTATCTGAGTAGTTGTTATGTGGCACACCGGATGACAAAAACTTTGGATTATATGGCGACTGTGGAGATGACCGTTGAATTGTTAAACAGGCATCACGACCCACAGGAAAGTCCTTGAGAATTTGAACAACTTCTGTGTGACTTAAACCACGCAGATCCACTCCGTCAATGGCAATTAATCGATCCCCTTCTTCTAGACCTCCACAGTGGGTTGCGTCCAACACTTTCTTTACCTGCATTATTGCAAACTTGGTCATATAAAATCGATTTATTCTCAATGTCGTCAATAGTGTCATCATACTTTTAAAAAACTTATCAAGAATACTCACTTTTTGGCCGGTTACACTATCTGCGATAGTGAACCCAAAACCTGCATTCCCCTTTAGTATTTGCACAGTCAAAACGGCTCCACTTTCTGAGGAAAACATGTGTTTGCTTTGCATCATCCCTTTGTCAGCTCGTGGATGCGTTGGGCTGTCGAGAAGAAGGTCAACACTGGCTGGTCTCCCACTATTTGGCTTTCCATAATCGAATCGATCATTAGAAAGCTCTGGCAAGGAATGTGCAGAATGCGTTAAGCTTTCTGGGGATGAGGGTCTAATTGCCCAGTCCACATGCCTAGAATAACAGCAGAAAATAAATAAATATGTAAAGTCTTGCACTTTCATCCAATAATTCTATATTTTAGCATAATGATCTACAATTTGGTAAGACTCTCACTTTTTCTGCGCGTTTCCATCAAGTGGTTCAACTGCAACAGTGGTTACTATTTCAGTGTTTGGATCTGAGGGGTCAAATGGGAGTGGATATCCTCGACAAACTTCCAAATGAACTTCTTGCCCTGGAGCAATACTCTGGAAAATGCCCACCATTTCTTGATGCGTATGACCAAGAACACACATGCCATTGACTCGAACAAGAACATCCCCAGTTCTCAGTTTCCCATCTCTCCAAGCAGGGCCGTCGTGAACAACAGATCTAATTATAGGAGACAATAGAAAATGTAGCTACCTATTTCGTGCTTCTTTTCACCCCATAAATCTAATAAGAAAAAATATTCAATATCTTACTTTATTTGAAGAAATTCATCTAGTCCATCATCGTCATCACCGCCAACGATAGTGAATCCTAGTCCTCTCGATGATTTCAAAAGTGCGGTAAGAATCCGTTCTCCAATCAACTCGGATGGATCTCTCGTAAAGAATCTAAAGGAGGGCCTGTCCATCACAGGCTTAACGCGAAGGCCACTACTACTACTCCCACTGCTGGGAAAGCCTTGCATTGAGGAGGAAGCGTGGGGTGCAAAGGAAGGAACACTGGATACCGGGCTCATCATGTCATGGTGATGATTACTATTTCTCTCCATGTCCACAGGAGTTTTCCCCCTTGTCATGGAGAGCCTGTTGGGGTTCTGGGGCTTGGGATTGGGGGCAGGAGGATGTGGCTTTGAGAGAGAGATGGGTCGTTTAGGTAAATACTGATTGTGATGATCCTTATTGTTTTCAGGGAATTTTGAGCTGCTATCCGCCTCACTTGCACTTCCATCCGTGCTCATCCCATTCCCATTCCCGTTGTTTTGGCTGTCATTGCTGTTGTTCTTCTTGGTTTTGGTTTGCTTCGCTTGAATCACCGGGTTCTCAAATTGGGTTCGGCGGTTGGTGTGGTCAATGTAGTAAATTCCGTAGTGAGGATCTATTATTTTCTCCCAGTCAAAGGGGAGCTCATCGTCTTCACACTCATCCAAGTTCTTCTTTTGCACCCTTGCTAACCGGGGATCCAACCAATGTGAAGTTCCCGTGTTGTGACTGAAATTGGAGAAAAAAATCAATAAAATTTTGTTAAATTTTTTAAAAAGTTTTTAAATTTCCACCAGAAATTTATAAGTAAGAAGGGTAGTACTCACTCGATAAAGTAAACTTCTCCTTTCTCGGTATACGCCATTTCCCAATTGGCAGGAAGCGGTCCCAACGCATCAGGTTGAGGAGGAATCCGATTGGCATATGGAGATGTTAGTAGCGGAGTGCCAGGATTGGGATTACTGTTTCCTAATCCACCTCCTGAGGTATGATTTGGAGAAGATGGGGGCTCATCATCACCACCACCAGCCCCTAATGCTTCAACGTTTGAACGATTTCTTCTTCTCTTTCCCTCTGAACTGGGATGCATACCCGGAAGAAGTGGGCCTTTACTACTGCTGTTTTCTCCAATTTGCGATATCCCATCCATATTATCCACAGAGCTCCCACCTCTCAATCTAGCCCATGGCTTCGGCGTCCCATAGTGGTTTCCTATGAAAGCGTGCACACACCAAGAATATAAAATGAACTTGAAGTTGAAATGCGGAGGAGAAAAAAAATTACAAATCTTTTGCCAAAAAAACACATATATCCCTCCTTTCCATAAACAAATCATGATGATGATGATGATGATGATGATGATGTTTGGTGGAAGGAAGCAAATTAGCATAAAAAACAACAGTTGAAGTAGTTGCTTTGCCAAAGGCTAAAGGCTTAGATTTTTTTCCCTGCAAAATTTTTTTTTCAAAAGCGAACATTTCATTCAAGCATATAAATGGAAGCATTTATCCCACAAAAAGACAGAGAGACATGCAATTTGGGTTGTTTATTCTGAAAGCACGACTACAAACTCTTCAGTTCTGCAACAACTGAATAAATAACTACCGAAATCCGAGCTCTAGCCTCAACATCATCAGCAGCATCATCATGAATGTAAAAATGTATACGCTACTCAACCAAACTGTTTGGGAAAGTAACGGGGGAAAAAGTAGGAAACCGGAATAAAAAAAATATTTTCGTGGTTCAATTTGTTTGCACATTTCTCTTCCTCTCTTACCCGCATAAACTCCACTCTCAAGTAAACTTCCGTCGCGTTCCAGTTGCATGAACTCTTCCACACTGAGAAATGTATAATCAACTCCGTTGATCTCTCCAGGTCTTGGTGATCTCGTTGTCACAGGCACAGTTCTCAAGTAGAGATTATCACGAACAACACCTTGAAGTGCATGATCTACAGAGCCTTTCTGAAATCTGGTGTTCAAGTAGGATCTCAATTCTGGACCAAGACTTCCTGTTTCTCCCCCATCAGAAAAAATAGTGTTGATAATAAGCAAATGTTTACACTCCAAAGAAAAATTGTGATTTTCCCTCGAAACACAAAACTTCTTTTTTTCACTCTTTTTTCCTGTTTATCTGAATCTGACATGTAGACATAAGTACAAAATGCTAAAGCCAACTTTAGTGGCTGACTGACAGATTGACTCACAATACAAGACACATTGAATCAAACTGTCAATAGCAATCAATGTACTTTTTTTTTTAAAAAAATCACCAAACAAAATGATGCTCACTCAACTTAAGTTTTAAGTTGAGAAGAGGATGTTCGCTCGAACAAAGTTTTGTGTACACAACAAACATTTACTAACTTTTGACATGTGTTTCTATTTCTACTGCGCTTTTAAAAAAATGGTTGTATGCATATTTGCAAGTCAAGTTGACTAGAATAGCAAAAGCATCGTTCATCGTTCATACTTGATCGTTGTAGTTTTGCATGCATATAATATTTTACATATGTAACGTACCTCTCGGAGCTACGGTGAGAGTTGCGGAATTCCCACGAAGACAATGATGAAGCAGTGATATGACATCAGCTTGTGTGTAGCCAGCAACCTAGATAAATCCAACGTTGTTGTTGTTGTTTTTTGTAAGGAAACAAATAATAAATATGGATTCATTAGAAAACTCATTCATTGCAGTCATTTTCATTCATTCCTTTTTATATTTTTCTCCTTCTCTCACAACAAATAGAATATATACTTAGAATACATTTTAATACTAGTTTCACACTCAATTTTAACCTCGCCGTGCTAAAACAAAAGAGGGATTCAATGCAGACAAAGCGTAATGCGTATGAAGAAATTAAAAGGTTTTTTTTAATGTAAAGTGGAAATGCACTGAGGGCACTCAACTATTAAATGTATCTAGACAAAGTTAATGTTAAAAAACATCGAGTCAAGTCAACTAAGCAAAAGTTGTGGTGATGATTCTAATTTTAATGTTATGGTTGTATGACTGGGTGGTATGGTATGCTATGGTATAGTTCTCCCAAGTGATGAAGTGATGACAAATATTCAACAAATGAAACATAAAACAATATGTCATTTGCTGTTAACTACTTGTCCTCTCTTTTCATTAACTCTATGCACTTGTTCACCACCACTGGGAAAAAACCAGCAAAAGCACTGCACCTCAATAATTCACTTCTATAAATCAATTAGGAAATCAACTATTTCCTTGCTTGCTTCCGATGATGACTAAAATTTGCATATTTTTTGCACTGTCATTTATACTTGTGGTTTTTTATTAGATTAAATCTTAGATTTTATGACAGTGACACCCCGATGACACCACATTCATGTATTTTTGGATTGGAAATCGTAAATTTTGCCACGAGCTCTTGTTTTATGTCGGATTCCTTTATTTATCCTTCCACGAGGATGAGTTAAACAAATGTCAACCAAGTCAAGTCAAAGATTTTTTCTCTTCTTCTTCATGCTCTCAAAGCATCTGGCTCTGACTTAAGCTTAGTTTTTTTTTATTTTGGCGTGTGGAGAACAAAGTACAAAATGGAAAGTGAAAAAAATCACATGCAAATTGAAAGTGTTTTTTATCTTTCTTTGACGGTCGTGCTGTCATCTCCCTTCCTTTTCAACTTGAACTGTTTGGTGCGGCAAGCTTAAGGAGGATTCCACAGCAAATATTTGTCAAAGAAAATTAGCTCATTGCATTTCAATTTTTAAAGTGTGGAGGAATGGATATATAAAGTCAACTCAGAGGTTTTTGTAAACGAAGCGTCTTTAGCTCTTGAGGAAAGTGTTCAAGTCAACGCCAAAAATAAAACAAACATGATCCATTACATGGTTCTAAACGATCGATGTTTTTTAAACGTTTCTTTTATGACTGGCTCAATTTATGCTCATAAATGAAAGTAAAAATACAGTTGGGAGTAGTAGTTGAGTCTCACAGGAAAATTCCTTTAAAATCACGTTTCTTTACTGCTCAGCAAAAATAAGATGATAATAATAATGTTATTAAAAACTCCTTCTCCAACAGAACACACAATCTTTTTTCCTCTTTCTCTCTAAAAATGGATTCGTTTCGCAGGCCTCAAGCTTATCCTCCTGTTCTCGCTCTTTTACTAATCTATTTACTTCTAAAAAGAACCTCATTCAACTCGTCATGTTCAAAAAATCATCATGAATTCAAACAAATATTTCTCAGAAATCTTATATTTATATCTTCTCCGTAAATACTGCATGAAATTCAAACAGCACGTTAGAAGCTGCGAAGATGCTCTAAAAGATTGCAAAGTTTAGAGAAGCAAAGGGATACGTAATGTGATGTGTTCATTTATAAAAAACACACAAACAATATAATCTCTTTTTCCTTCAGCTTCACTTCATCATCTCTTTTTTATTCTTAGCAGATGCAGAGAAGGAAGAAGGAAGAGCAAAATATTTTTCTTCTTGATGGAGATAGGAGATGTGTGATGGTCACAGAGTCATGAAAAATGAATGTGATTTAATGTGCGAGTCTATTTACAATACCAAAATTTTTACGGCCAAAGTGCCGAAAATGCTTATATTAACAGTGTTCTCCTGTTAACAGCGTTTTATGAAGTGCTGACTCACACATTTGTGTTTTAATAACTTTGAAGCATAAAAAACAAAACAGTTTTAAAATTCAACCAAGAGCAGCAGCGAGAGAGGGAGTGTAGAAAAATAAAGTCTTGACTTTGACTTGAACTGAAAACTGTGCTGCACTCACTTGCAAATGATGATGATGGTGATGATGACAGTATAGGTTTAGCACGTCGTAGGTATTCATATATATATATATTGTATATACCTATGTTATGTCATAAAAACTGAAATGTGATCCCAGCACGTGGTTAGGTGAAAAGGCATAAAGCCGACTACTGTTCTCTATTTATACCATTTTGTAAGTAACCCCTTTTTAAAAAAAAATCTATTTGGAAGAGAGAAGTATGATGATGATGATGATGATGAAATGTTCAAATGAGCAAAAACAATTCTTCAAAACTTCTTATTTGCTAAAGCCAGACAGGTGCTTATTCACTTCACTTGACGAGCTCAAATGAACTTTGAGCACAACAACACAAAGCTTTGTTCCCTATGCTTCAATGAGTGGAATGTTTTGCAGAAAGAGTCATCAAAATTTATTGCCGTTTGAAAAAAAGGAACAAGCAAAAACTCTTCGTCTTTTACCCTTTCTTTCCAGAGACAAAGTCTAAAGGAAATAAACTCTTTGTCTTTGTGTCTTGAGGATGAAAGGCTCCAGACCATTTTTCAAAAGAAAAACACCAGTTACAGAAAAAAAGGATTTATTTTTATGTTTCCAGTGCTAAACAATTTTCAGGTTTTATGCTACCGCTATGCTACTAGTTTCATTTTTGGAGCTCTAGAAACTTAGTTAATTATTAATGAAGTTCTAACCTCGCTTCAATTTCCGAAAGAAAATGGGTTTGTTAATTCATGAAATGTGGACTGTCATTGGTGACGGTGATACCCAATCTATTTAATTACACATGACCAACCCAATCCAACTCATAAGCATAATATTGACTTTGACTCCAATTATGTTTCTCCGACCTACTCCGGACTAGACTGGACTTTCTCCGTTAGCTCTCCTATCCCATTATACATTTTATTAGATAGATGAAAGTATGAAAATTTGATTACCTGTTGTCCCTGAATTTCAAGAATGATATCACCAGGCTGGAGATAGCCGACAGTGATCCATCGATTGATATCTTGATTAGTAATTCCTACGTATACAAACTGGCCGTTTTCGGAACCTCCAACGATTTGGAGTGGGACCATATTATTACTACTAGTACTACTAACACCACTATTGTCTCCATTATTCCCACCACCATCCATCCCCATCATGGGATCATCTTTCATAAACTCTTCCAAGTTGGGCGGCGTCAATACCACCTGCCGAAGGAGTCGACTCCAGTGGCCCCCTCCATTTCTTATATCTTCGAATAAGTCTCTGGGCGTATTGTTCATCATGTCCCCACCGTTACTCTCATCTAATGAGCCACTGTTGTTGTTTGGATCATTGGGATTGTTATTTGTGTTACTAAAACTAACAGTTCTCCCACCCCCATTATTATTTCCACTATTGTCATTCATCATCCCGCCAAGGGACCTTGCAAACATGCTGCTATTTATGTTGTCACCTCCACCACCACCACCATTGTAGCCAGAATTTGACATGTGGTGGTGATGATAGCCTCCTCCATCCCCTCCATGATGATGACTTCCTGGTACGGGGGGAGGAGGAGGGGCAGGGGGGCTGTAGAAGGGGGGATGTTGGGGTTGGGACATTGTGGATACGATACCACTGTCCGGCATTTTGACTCTTTTGCTGTCGTCACAGTTGGAAGCTCTCGTTATCAGGAAAACTTGACTTGAAAACTCGTCTTAACTTAAACAGTTGAGTTCAGTCTGCAAAATTGTCATGTTATGTCAAAATTCGTCAAACTTGCTTTGGCACCAAATTCCTCCTTCTTTTTTATTTAAGGCGTTTTTGATGAAAAGGCACTGTCATTCCGTAACTTTCAAGCATTCACTTTGGCACATGTCGTCACGTTCACATTTGACGTTAAGTTTAACCCAAATAGTTTAGAGGGTATTTTCTTAATTTTAAAGGAATTGAAACTCAACTTTCAATATTAATGAAAATCAATCGTTCCGTTCGTTACAATTTGTAGTGTACAATTAGCTTCTACATAAATAAATAATCGATAATCTTGTTTTGTTACACACACAATTTTTTTTAAACCAACCACAAACTCGTTGAGCACTCGGTTTATCCTATTGTCAGCGTTTTTTTAGCCGGTTATGATTGTGGCCGGCTGATTTAAAGGAGGGATGGTTTTAGGACGGATTAAGATTAAGGTAATATTGTCAGCTTTGATTTAAAAAAGGCACATTGAGTAACGTCATGGACCGCAGACCAGACCAGAAGACAACACAATAATATTGTTATCATGAATGAAACAAGGAAGAAGAGTTATTGCCTCTGGTTTTTAACGGATAAAAATCCTATCAGTTTTGAGTCAGGTTATCATCATATTCTTATCACTTTTCTATATACTTTGTATTCTGCTAAGGGAAAATGCAATTTGCATTTGATGATGAGGGAGTTACACTCGTATTGATAACCCCGTTCTTATCAGCTGCTGGTGGAGCTGCATTGGGATAACATAACACAGTGTGATGGATTAGTGAGCACCTAGTCCCAACCTAACTTGTCCTCTCTTCCTTTAGCACTAGAGAAATTTAGTTTGCTGATTGTGATTCCTGTTTGACAAGCATTCAAATCAAAACAAAAAATTCATGACAGTTGTTGGCTAATCCATCATATCCCCTTTTTGTATGGGTAGTTAGCCAAACCACGAAAGCGACATAGACACAGTTTTAAGTGGGAAACTGGGAATGTGACTTGCGCAAGTAATTTCCTTTCAAATTTGTTGATAAGCTTTTGTCTAGCTAATTAAGGTAGCCTTTTTCCAATCAAATGTTAAACACAGGCACAAAAACAGATACGGAAGCCTCTTTTTTAGGTGGACCAAAGCTCGGTTCAATTCGGTGCGTTGGTATTTTGTATTGGTATTAACTTTTCAAAACATTACACAAAATCACTGGCTGCTACTCAGCCGTATGGTGATGATGATAAGGATGATACTGTGACCGTTGTACAGCTCACAATTAGTTATGTTGTTCACAATTTTTCAACATATTTTCGTCTTTTTCCTCTCAAAGTATTTCCTCTTCCTCTTCTTGTCTGTGGTGGTGACGGCGACTCTTCTACTACTCCTTCTACCGCAGTTTGTCAACCTCATCGTCCTCAATAATCTCATGATTCACACAACAACGCTTCTTTAGCCAACGCAACTGTTGGTAATTAGTTGTGTCCCAAACCATTTTATTTTTTTGAGAAATTCACAGTTTCCATCTTTTTCACATGGTTTGGTTACGTTACATTACACTACACACGTTACATTCTCAAGCTGCTTAGAGAGAGGATGGAAAACGGAATGCAATAACAATATCAATCACTATAAAAATATTTTTGTCATCATCTTTTTTTCCTTCTTGTTGTATTAGTCACCAACAAAAAAAATTCACACTACTTTATGTTTCTCCTTGCACTTCAAGCTGTTCATTTTTTTCTTCACAAAATATATATTTTAGCGTTACAAAAATCCTCTCATCTCTCACAAGAACAACAGAACACAACACATTTTTTTATTTAGCTTTTTACAACTTCAACAATCTATTATTCACGTTGCCTTCTCCCAACCTGAAAGCCAAGGATACTGTTTGGTGACGATCAAAAATATACGATACTCTGATGTTTTCTCACGTCTCATTAAAATCAGTGTAATAATACGTTTTTGACAGTCTTTTATGTATTGTAGAAAGAATAAAATACTTATATTGAGTAGAGAGAATTAGAAGGAGAGAGAGAGAGATACCGTGAGGAGGAGAGCAGAGGAGAATGCCTGTATTTTTGTAGGATTTTTTTTTCGTCATCTATATCTCTCTATAGATATGTACATGTTTAGTAAAGTTTTATTAGTGATGAACAAGAGGACGACGAAAAGGAGCTCACTAGTGGATTGGAGTTTGGAGTTGTAGTAGAATTTTTATGTACCTACTCTCTCATATCCCATCTCTTCTACTATGCAGCTCTCTTGATATGATATGATATGAGCTGACTGAGTGAATACTTATGTGATGCGACATTAGCTTTAGCGTTAACGTTGCCCATACCAAACAACCAGACCAAACCAAACCACCATACAAAAATACAATATAAAGGAAGGATGAAGGAATACTACTAGTCTGACATTGCATTCATGTTGCTACTTACTAAACTCCTTCTTCGGTTTTTTTTTCTCTCGAAGAGTTTTTCTACATAGTCATAGTAATATGCTCAACTATGTATGCACATATTATGTATGTATGTATTTTAGCTGTTGAAGAAGAAAAAAGATTTTTTTTCTTATGGGTTTTCAAGTGAGAGGGTGCAAGCAACAAGCACTTTTCAATTTGAAGACCATGGCTTTGTTGGTGACTGTTTTTATGTGGTGAGCAGTAAACTATGTTGTATATGATATGATGATGATGGTATATAGTAGTAATATGAAGGAAAAAAATATTATGTATGAGAAGGAACATAAAATTTGTAAAGGAGCTTGAATGTATAGTGCAGTAATACTTCTTTTTTCTTCTTAAGAAAAAGAGTCTCCTCTTCACGGTGAGCCTTCGTCACAATAAACTCTCTCTCTTTCTTGAAGCTGCTGCTGCTGATGCTCTTGCTCTGGTCATATTTATCATCATCATCATCAGATTTGAGCAGCAGGTTGAAGTAAAGTAAAGTTGAAGTTGACTTAGGCAGAGGCAGCCTCTCACATTAAACACATCAACTCACACTTGTTACTTTACTTGTCCATAGCTATAGTCCGCTAGTGCAGTGTGTGCGTGAGTAAAGGGATGACGAAGATGATGATGATGATGATGCGATAGGGTAGAAAAATGTGGATGGATTGGATATAAGAATATAATACGTATGTATATGTTCTGTCTGTCTGTCATCCAACCTAACATAATGTAATCGGCAGGTAAAGCAGTAGCAAAAATAAAAGGCATCAACATCAACTACCAAAAAAATATGTATTCCATTCCATTCCACCATCACCACCACCAACAGAATGATGGTAAAGGGATAATATTGTTGCGTGGTTTGGGCTGCCTTTGGCTCAAGTTGACGCTGACCATGATAACAATGCTGTGGAGCAGCTCTCCTCAGTTTGTATGTTGTGTTGTCTTGTAGTTGCTGTTGTTGATGGTGGTAGAATAAAGGTAAAATGTTTAATGACGAGGTTGGTGATAAAAAAAACATAGTTATGCATGCATGAGCTACTCTTGCTTTACGCGTTCGCGTACGTCTTCTTTTTCTTTGCAAGGCTCTACAGGTTGTTTTTATTGTCATTGTCGCAGTTCTCAGTTTTATATTAGACTAATATTGTACCATCTCTAGTTATGAATAAAAAGTATGCAAGTAGAGTTGGGCATTGGAAAGATACTTATCCCAAAGTACATGACAATATTATATTGATTCATATTGTGATCATCATCATCATCATCATTGTCATCAGTCATGGTCCTTTTTTGTTGGACTTTCTTCTTGGGATGCACGAACTTCTACAATATTAGAAGGTATTTAAAGGGTCCACATACTTTCATATGAAAAAAATAGTAAACCTTGATTTTATCTAAAAGCTAACTTTACGCTACGCTTCAATACTTTCGTAGCCTGATTGATTTTAGCCTATTCCTTGAATTTCCTTTTGTAAAAATTAAAATGCATTTACATTTACATATACATCAGTTTTAAATACATACACATAAATTCATGCATGTATGTAATGTACTACGTATTGCTTTCTGACTTTTTTTTATAAAGAAGACCGTTTTTCCTATTATCCTTCTCTCAAGAAAAAAAGTAGCTTCCCCTTAACATGAACTGTGACGATGATGAGTGATACATTCAATACCACGCCATTTCACCAAGGCACCATGAATATATGAAGGGGAGAACAGTTGTTGTGAGCATACAAGGAACGGCCAAAAAGAACGGGGATCCACTATCATCTCGTATCGTTAAAAGTTGAAGCTACAGAATTGAATATTATTTTACCCTTCCTTTAGAGATATCATGATAATATGATATTTCATGATGATGATGATACAATGCTCAAATATGTATTCCGTTCACACACCATTTGAAGTCTAGTTTTGTACCCTGTCTTACAAACGCAATGCTTTTGAAAGGTAAAACTTACCTGGCGTATTTTCATTATGTCCACCCGCCCAACTGTCCTCCGTGTATTATTATTTTGTATTGCATTGCATTGCATTACTACAATACATTTCTATTACAATCCCATCGGTTAGAAATTAGAGAGCATGGGATGATTGTACAGGTAAAGTCAAAAGTGTTTGGTTTGAAAGCATAGGATGCTAATCAACTCCCTCCTTCCTGTATTCTTCCCCCATATTCCTAGCTTCATTGCGTCTTGAAGCCTGATTCTTATCACAAGGCTTGAGAAGCAGTATAATATTATTTTCTGTGTTGCTCTATTCCATTGCAATTCCTATGCTCTACAATATCCCGTGTATGGTTTGGTTTGGTTGTGGTGGTGGTGATCTGATGGGATAATATAATAGTCCAAAAATGCAAAACAAAAGTTGTCCGTAACGTGCACACATTCTTCCCCCTTTACCAATAATACCTTTGCACTTCTTGTGTATCTATGTATTGTAATGCATGATTTGGTATTCTGTCCATCTTTTCCATCACATATATACTTCCCCTTTTGCTTCCATACTCACTCACTCACTCATCAGTTGAATGTGCTTCTTTTACTTTACACCAACAACATTATTATTACCCTGTTACCCGCAACGTACTCAACGAGCTTACATTTTATGTACACACATACTATGAACCATGTGTAAAGTAAACTAGGAGTTAGAAAAGAATATATTATTATTACGAAACGATATACTAAAAGAATACCGAATGGATGGACAAGACAATGGTTTTTTCTTACAAGACATGAACCAAGTTAAGCTGATGGAGACTGAAGAAACTGCTGAGAAAAGCATGAAGCTTCCCTCACTCTTTCCTTTGAGCTTTTAGCGAATGACAAGTGTTTTAAATGAGATGATATAAGGATAGATGTGATGTAAGTTGAGTTGATGTTACATCGTTCTCTAAAACCATGTATGATGTGAGATGAGATGCGATGTACCTTGTACGGTAAAAAAAATAGTGATTTTTTGGCACAATTCATGGAAAACTGTGTGTAGTGACTCACAAAGAGAAAGATTGTTTGGTGAGTAAAGTCTGTATGACAACGACATCATTATTATAGCCAAAGCTGGTAATAATGCAGTGGCAATTCATGCATTTGTTCACTTCCGAAAGAAAGAAAGAGGCTTCGTTCGTTACTCATTATTCTGCATAGAAATTGACGCACAATTTACTAGCCGAGTTGATTTCATGACATCAAATGTATTTTCATTTTTCTAGCATGCGTTCTTCCTCCTCTCTCCACCTTACCTGTTTGAAATGTTGGTAATTTCGTTAAGCGGCACTCACAACATAAAATTCTGACAAGGTTTGGCTGACTTGTGAGCATTCCCTGGCTTTTTCCTTCTTTAACCATGAAAGTGTTTGTGTAAAAGGGGAGAAAAACAAGTGTTCATTTTACCTGCTTCAATAGAGTTTTTACCTACACTAGAGGAAAAAGCATTCATGTATCTACGTATATTAGGAACAAAAAGGAATATTAAGCAGCTGCTGCTTTGGTCATCGTAGTTTTCCTTACTTATATCTATTGGGTTACTACAAGCCTAGTAGTAGTAATAATAATCAAAAGGGACAAGAAAACAAAGTAGGAAGTAGGCACGAGAGGGAAAATTCTACACCTTGCTGCTATCAACTCCCTTTCCATGTAACACATAATAAATATCCGTATACGAGCTCCCTTCATAATTGATATTACTATTAGCAGCTCAAGACTAGAGTGAATGAGAGAGTAAGTTGCAGGTTATGACAGTATCTATTTACCCCGTTAAAAAATCTCATACTCATTTCTTGTTTGTACCTGGGTTTAGACCAGGTTGAGGGAGGTTAGGTGTTGGGTTGTGACCCTTTCTTGTGACAAGTTCACTTTTCAATCCTAAAATCCTGTGTCGCTTTCCTTACTGTGGGAGACAAGAAGCTGGGTACATGGCATGACGAGAAAATGGTTACATTGGATGATGATGATATGATGGCATGGCATGTTCAACCCGCATTTATAAAATGTATTTATGTATGACCTGTTCACAATCTCCCATGTAAAAAAAGTACATTAAAAGCTAAGCTGAGCTTCAAGCCTATATTTATCAATTTCACATTTATCATCATTATGGGAGTCAGTCTACAAGAGTGTGATGACTTCTCATTCTCCGACTCCCAACAGCCAGCCAACTCCTTCCACTACTCCAGCTTCCGCTTTTGTAGTTGCAAAAGAAAAAAGTAAAGAGTTTTGTGTTGTGTTATGAAATCCATTTAAATTTTGCAGCTTTCATTTCTACTACTTCCCACTTGATGAAAAAAAGGAAAAGACAATGAATCCCAAGCACTTTTCCCACTGCAATCCATGTGAATTGAAGCAGTGCATGTATGCATGCATGTATGTATTCCACGCATAAATGAATTAAAAATCTCGTCTTGTCCCATGTCTCGCTTCGCATCCCATCCCATCCTATGTAGTTGACGGTGGTTTGGTTTGGTTTGCGTTTGGTGCGTGTCATGAAAAAACAAACCCTTTTTAAACTGTTTTATTTTAGAATAAAATGGCACAAAATAAGCATGCGTAATTAGTTTGCGTTTGGATTATTTAAATAAAATATAATAATGAGAGTCTTGGCTGCATACATTAGCGTGGTTTCGTTTGGATTGGATTGGTGTGGTGACGAAAGTGAATAAAAATATACAACAATGCAATACTGTTCCCTTTGTCATCATCATCAGCATCATGATGAGCATGAGGAGCGCGTACCATTTTCACTTTTTTTTCTCGTGTTGACTTAACTCTTTACTTTGATTCATTTCCTCTGTGGATTGGATACAATTCATTTTATTTTCATTCTTTTTACTTTAAAATGATGTACGTACATGCATGCATCCCATTTACACGAAACAAAAACTCACAAACAATTTCACACGTGACGTGTGCCTACTAAACTCTATCTCTGTAAACAGAGAGGAGGACTCGGAGAAGCTGAGAGATAGAGAGAGAGAGAACATTTCAGATATTAATTTCTTAATTGCTACATGCTAATGAAGGGAATACTAATAGCATACCTGTTGTCTGATGCCCTTCATCATATCATGCGTTTTTATGGTGTCATGTACCTCACGACTACCATACACAAAAGTGGATACGTATAAAATGTGTGTAGTCATGTTATGTTATGTTATGTTATATTATGTTGCATTGCAGTGCAGTTCTTCTTTTCCATTCCCAAAGAAGCAGAAAAAAACATGATACACGTTTAGCGTTGTTCTTTTTGCAGCGTACCTAAATATAAGAAGCCTTCAGCATATGTGTAAAACCCTAAGCAAAAAAAGTGTTTTGCTTTCCTTTTCCCTTTTTCTTGAAGTAAAAGAGCACGTATTAGCGAAATTGAAATACGTTTTATTGCACTTCATTGCACCCCACGACATCTAAAAAACAGTGTACTACTTCATAACATTATACTTATGAGGATGTAAGTATGTATACCATACATTTATTCCTTTTGTTAGAGGCTATACTTTTTTTTCTAGGGAGCTACTTTGATGCTAAAACTGTATTTACGTTGGACGAAAAAAAGTGCATATTATAACGCTCATTCATGACATGACAGCTAAGAAGACTTAAGCTGCATGGAATAAAATAAACAGGTTTTTTTGTACAAATTGGCATTTATTTTTCCTCTCTTCCACCTAATTTTCTTGATGGGCTGAAAACATTTAATTTAATGAAAAGTAGCTCAAACTCATCATCATCATCCTTTTTTCGCATGGTATCAACGAGAGGATGAATTTACAAAAATATTAAAGTTCAATTGAGGATGATGGTGATTGTTCCTTTCTCTCGGTTCATTTTCCATTCCAATTATCAAAAATGTATTGCACTCCTACTAAACACACACACAAAATTTGGGAGCTAGTTGGTTTTTTAACTAACAAAAGAGTGGCGTACGGGGAAATGGCAAGAAGGAAATCACGACTGCGACTATATCCACGCACAAAACCATCAAACATAATCATCATCACCATCCTCCTCTCCTCCTCCAAAGCGCTCAGCTTTTAGGAACCGTCTCCCTGTCACAGCATGTCGATATAGGTGGGCATATCACGGCAGGCGTTTCAATTCCGAGATGCAAATATGTACAAACTTCATTAGTTGTAGGGTTAAAAAATTTGAATTACAAGTCGTAAAACGGTTGAAGACGGAAGCGTGCAACGTTTCATACGAATCTGTAGCAAAGAGCAAAAATTTATTCATTCTCAAATTTCATTTCATTCTTCATGTTTATTGCCGGCTCATCATATTATAACAAAACGGAAAGAGTAGGGGCCACGAGGGCAATGGGCTTTTACTTAGGCACTCAAAAAAGTTTCAACCTATGTGGTTAACATCAACTATCATCTCAAGATGATTGTTACATTTTGTTTGGTTTTGAGTAGGCACATGTCATTATAAGTGCGACAGGGACAAAAAACCGTCCAAGATGAGTGGCACGCAGTTTATGTATGTATGTTTTTAAGTATGTATTATGATACGATAGGATGTATATGGAGTGATCAGACCACCACCAACCAATTCAACTCCATTTCATTTAATTTGTTTTTTTGCTCTTTTGAAAAAAAAAATCTTGACTTGACAAACGGATGGGGCTCTACTGTTGAGCAGTTAAAGATGAGTGAAGGAAAACTAAACCAAACCAAAATGACCATCTCTTTTACAACCTTGGATTTTATGTTGCTGGTCACTTGTTTTTCAAGCTTCGTTTTTCATATCATCATCAAAATTTGAGTTAGCAAAATAAAAAAACTCTCAGCCACTTCCCTACAATACAATGCAATACAATAGTTACATGAATATATAGACTGTTGAAGAAATATATAAGCATATAAATCAAATAAGGTTGTGAAAGTAATTTCATTTTACCACAGTAAAGTAAAGAAGTTGAAGTATCAACGAGCAAAGGTATCAAGCTACATGATAACTATGTTGATGATGGTGATGAGCCATCAAGATCAAGAACAAGAAATGATACGAAACCAAGTAAGAAACCAAACGGTAGGTAAATAAACAACAGTTTCATCAAAAGGATTTTTTGGTTTTTTGCAAGAGATACATATGTATTTTTAATACATTAGCGTAGAAAGTGCGACACGACATGAGCTTTAATATGACAGCCCAAGCAAAAAGGAACAAAGATTCAACACGCACTTGAACAATGTTGATCATCATGTTATTTCTTTTTTTTTCAGAGAGACCAGAAACCAAAGACCATCCTGATGATGATGATGATGGTTATGAGGATGACGACACGGCTTGTCTTTGGTCAATCACAGCTCATTACATGCGTCGGAATTTATTGAATTTTATGACCAAACGTGGCCTCTCTACAACTTCACTTGCGCTGGCCGCTGCCGCTACACTTTTTTTTCTCTCTCTCTTTTTGCAATACAAGTTTGAATCAAATTCAAAATGAAATGAACCTAAACAAACAATCTCTCTCCTCATCTTTTCATATTAACCTAGTGCCTCTTCTTGAGAGAGCGACTCCTAATAATCATAGGAATATACCTTTTGTTTTGGTTACCTTGCAACCAAGCTCCTTTTAGGTTTCACTAAATTAGGTTTATTTTAATGGAGGTGAAGAAACAAGAGAAACAAACAAAGCTAAGTCATTCAGTCGGAGGCTTGATGAGATGGGATGACTCCATATGGAAATGGATGGTTTTATTTTCTCATCAAAAAAATTAAAACCTTTACCGTTTCTTTTTATTATTGTCAGCAACCATCCACCAACAAGCACACAAATAATAGGAAAGTATACTAATATTATATGAAATGATGATATGGTGCCTTTTGGTTTGCTTTAAAATACGTTGTTTTAATTTCCATGGTTTTTAACTTGGCTTAATGGAAATGATCCTTCATTACTTGACAAGGATTAGATGAGCAAATCGATTTGAAACGGTTTTATTCCACACTATCGTAATCGCTTCACATGCATTAGTTCCACTTTAAGTTCATTCTCACCTCTTTTTAATTGTCACCAAAACAGGTAGAAATTGATGAGCAGAGAGGGAAGCTATGTGAGGCTTTAGGTCATTTTAGAAATGGCGTACGTATTAACAAATCATTTTTATAAGGTGGCTAAAGCTTCATCCTCATAATAAATCAGGTCCTTGATTTTCTGACATGAAACACCGCAAAGCTATTAGCGTGAGCAAAGTGTTACTTTTTTTCTGTACACACGACGACGGTCTGGTCTAATCTCGCTCGCTTACAAAAACAAAAAGGCGAGTTAGCAAAAGGTGCATTTGAAACTTACAATTATTAGCCTTGATAATATTATGAGCTCTCTTGTGTCGAAGAGATTATTCCTGTAGAGATAGCTTTCTGTATTCTATTGGTAAAGGGGGGATAATAGACAAATGTACTTTAAATCAGGTATCCTGATTTAAATGACAGATAAATCGTGATGTGTTGTTGATGCTCATTTTAAACACATACATTTTCATGGTACAGATACATAATGCGGAGTGTAGAGACTCCAAACGCTCAATTAAATATCTGCCAAAATGAGCAACTGCCTTTAGAACATAACACCGAGTGAGTGCCAGAGAGTGGAGGAGAAATGAATGCTATTATTGCTAATGATATAGATATGATATGAGCAGAGGCATTGTTTTTATTTCTCTATGCAGATCTGAACAAAAGCACCCAAACCAGAACCAGATTATTAGTCATCCTCACCATGATCATCATCAACATCTTATATGTAAATGTATCGAGTTGTACAGTAGTAAACTTATTATTTCACCACTTCTCACCCCACCACCACCACCACCACCATACCACTGTCTTGAGGAGAAGGCCAAAATCATAATCATTTGAATGTTTTCAGCATCAAATACCTAAATACTAAGGGAGAGGGTAAAAGATGTAGATATGAAATGAATCTGTGAGGACGACCGACCGACGTGAACGATGAAATGAACGAACTCGAGTCATTTTTCGGGACTTCATCTCTCTCATTGCATGCATGTCTTTCAAACTACTGCAATTGGGATTTAAAAGAGTGGAGATCAGAGCAGAAATGCGAAGTTACCATGATGATGATGATCATCATCATCATCATGTGTAGAACTTCTGTTTAATATCATCATCAACAGCAATAGAAGCATCATGGAAATGAAATGGTGAATGGTATGCATAATATCGTTTTGATATGTAAACTAGTCCAATCATTTTTTTTAAAAACAAGAGATTTTTTGGGTATACAGACGCCGTAAAATAAATACGGAGGACGACGCCATGCAATTCATACAACCAAACAAGTTTCCATCATTAAAAAATTTTGAGTTGAAGTTTGCTCATTTTATCTTTCACTCACTGTGCTCTAAGGTAGATCTATGTACATTGTGGTCCATGCATATTTTAAGTGTAGAATAAAAAAATTTAATCAATGAAAAGAAATACGCAGAAAAATGTAGTCTAGCACTACTCAAAATTGTGGAATATATTGAATGAGAAATCATGATGCAAAAAAAACAAGAGGAGAAAGAAAAAAAGTCAAGTCAAAGATGGGATGTGATCTGATGAGGTTGATGATTCCAATTCTAGCACAGCTTCAATATTTTTTTCTGTTGTAATTTGATACTTTTTAGCATGGATATATCATTACTAGAAATGATTATAATTGTGATGTGATGTGATGAACAAGTCGGAGAGAAGGTTCATTTTCCATCCAGTGAGTAGTACTACATACGCATAAATGTATTAGATATATCTATCATCATGACATGATGATGATCATCATCATACCTTAAGTCAAAGGTGGTACGGTCTCTCTCCAATTCACCTGAGTTGAGTCAGCATGAGCTAATGTCGTGCAAAACAAAACAAAAAAGAGGTAGACGAAAAAATAATCTGGAATAATGGAAACAGAGCTCTTAAATAAATTGCTCACAATCTTCAATCACAATCTCAAATCCGTAGAGTATTTCCCTTGATTTATTGAATATCAATGAGATTGAGTGGAACTGTTGAAAAAATATTGCTAAATGGTTCCCCTCTAAATGACTTGATATTAGGGATGATGATGCACACATTGATTTTCATGATTCCCTGTGGGAACATTCATTCACAGAGAGAGAGCAAAAGAGCGCATATGCTTTTTTAATGCTTCTTTACTTAAATACATAGATTACGTCAAGCAACCATCATCATTATGTTCCACATTACTTACACTTTTCGTGAGATGGATTCCATGTTTTGACATTTTTTGATTTCGCAAGAAACATGCCAGAATTTAAGAAGATTCCAGGGGGAAAGGAATGCAGAACAGAGGCTAAATGCTTTGTTCGTTTCGTGTCCTAATCATTTCTCTGCTTTTGCCGGCTCTCCACATTCCAATAAGATTACGTATGTAATGTAGGTTGTACACATGTATCTAATACCGTGTACGTTCGTACGCTCCACACGAACGGGTAAGAGGATCAAAGGAATAAGACGCAGTATCAAAAAATGAATATGTACATATAAAATTTCTCATTCTCATCTTGTGATGGAAGTGGATTGGATTGAATTGAATTGAGAGAGTCAATGATCACATCAGTTTTACAATTTATGATGATATTTACGGGAAACGGTATCAAATTTTAATTAACAACCTTAAATGATTCGTTTTTTAGAAGGATTCGTAATGAAATCGAGCTTTTATGAAATTCAATGGAATTTTGATTTCACATTGAATACTCAAAATTGCTTTTTTTGGTTCTTGGTGCATATTGGTATATTAACCTCTGTTGGTGATAAAAATTAGCTGCGTGTTTGTGTATAATATTGTATTAGCAACCAAACTTTTGTGGGGACGACCTCCTTTGTTCTTTAATTGAAATATTTTAAAAGTGGATCGGTATGCAGAAGCAACGACATTAAAAAAATAGATATGGTCCCTTCATTATTATTTCTGCTCTCTGGCATCTCTCACATGACACAGCTCATTGGGAGCAAAAGAACGGTTGGTTACGTGAAGATGGGTTTCATATCAATCATCAAATCATCATCAAAATATACGGATGACTGTATGAAACTCCTAAATTCAACAACATGTGATGTGATGTGATATGCTCTATGTCAAGTGCACAGCACACTTGTCTATAAAGCAATTAAATTCTTATAGGCTAGAAAATTTATATGGTGGCATTGCAACAATCTGCTCAACTTTGGTAAAAGATTTACGAGAGAAAAAAAAGTTGCCTGTCCGCATTACTCCACACTGCATTGCATTGTATCGTATCCTCCTCTCCCTCAAAGTCACATCATGATCATCATCATCATGCATCTCTTTTCAAACGTGAATGTTTTAAAAGGAAATCATTTTTTTACAAGTGATAATCTGGCAATAGGATAGATGATGCGAATTATTCCTATGGCATTGTAGTGATTGGATTTTTCAAACTGAATTTTCAATTGAATTGATGTGATGTGAGCATGGTGAATGGTCAAGTCCTATTGACAAGTTGCAGTTTTCACCTATTCTTTTCGTCAAACAGAAAAAAATTACATTGCACATAATTTGCTTGCGGCCCTGGCTACATGCTAACTTATATGTATATTTACATATATGCATGTATACTTATATACTGTGTAGCATTTGCATTGCGTGCCAAGCGTTTAAAACAAGTTGAATGCCATTTATCAGGGGAAAAGAATTAATCAGATTTTCTGCAACATAAAAACTGGCTGCCTGTATTCAACTCTCTCACACACGTATTTTCTCTCAGCTATGAGATAGGGAGACTGTCAGTAATTGTATAACAACATGAACCACAAGTATGTATATTATTAGCTCGTTGTTGGTTTGGTTTTGATGCACCACACCAACAACATCACATCACATCATTCCTCAAAGCACATTGAATTGAGCATTCTCAACTTGTCGTCCTCTTGTGAAGTTTTCTTACTCATCACATCACAACACATCACCACCATCAACTAGTCAACTATCAACAATACAACGAACCTCACTCACTACTTGACTCTCTGACTAACTGAAGAAGCCAACTCCGGTGCAATGCAATACACCTCAAAGGGAGTTGAGTTGGTTCGTTTGTTTGGTCCAATGCAACATCATCATATCACCCTGTTTTTATTCTGCATAATAATATTGTTGTGAGAGGAGGAATGGAAGATGATGCTAAATTTACGTGGATTTTTGACACTTGCATCAATTTAGAGCGCTCACTGTAAGAAGAAGAAAAAAAGTGAGTCTCGTCGTCATAAATGTCTTGAACAATGAGTCATTTATCATAATAGCATAAAAATAAATGTATAATATGTGGCTTACCTTTTTCTTACCAATGATATGATCCAAGCATACATACCAAAAACTCAATGAAGCTGTAGGTTGACTAGGTAGTTAGTAGATCTGGTGCTGAGAAGAAGAATAAGAAGAAGAAGAGGGTGGTGTATATTATTTGGTAGGTACGTAGATAATTGGGGAGCTGAGAGATGCACCTGAAATACTTTTGGGACATTCATGCATAATAATTTTGTGTCATTCAATAAAATTTGATTGCGTCTACTACTACTTGTAATACTTTTGAAGCATATAGATTCCGCTTCAGACAAAGATAATGATAATGGTGTGGTGTGAGATGGGATGGGATTTCACCAAGGGGCCAACAATTTGGGAGGAAGTCCGATAAAAAAAGAAACAAGAATGGAGTGACTTGAATCATCAAAATGTGGGCTTCCACTTTTCAATGAACTGGTTGTCAGCTTTGTTGGTATCAGGACTTACATTGAAATCCAATAATTATTGGCGTTTTTTTTCTCTCAGTCGTTGAGTCAGTGAACTGATTTTGAGACTGACTTAATTTCTCAAACCAAACCAGAATTGAGGAATGGGTATATAATAATAAGTATATGGATGGTTTTTAAAAAAGATCAATTCAATTCATCAGATCAACAAATTCATGAGAGATGAGATGAGACACATACATGAAACCTGACGTCCACGTGCTACAACATATGCAGATGTGTAGAGAGGGGCCGGTTGAAAGTTGAAACTGAACTTTGATCACATGAGATGAAATGTGAATCTCGTCCTCTCGCTGAAATGTGAAATTGTGTGACTACTGAGGAAATGGTTGGAGTTGCAAATTGGTGATGGCTTCAAATAAATAAATGTATGCACACACAAACAGTGGTCAAGTCAATGGTCCCTAGTGAATGTAGGCCACTTTTATGTATATCAAGAGAGTTGGACAACACAAACCTGTCTCATTCATTTCAAAGAAACAATGGAATGAAGCTCTGATTTGGTTCTTAATTAATCAGAGCAAAAACACACCTTCCAATCCAAACCATTTTGTCACCCAATGATGATTATGTCTAGTCAACTATGCGTAGATAAAAAATACTCTAAAATTGTATGCATATATACAATATCTATCTGTAAATCAACTATGTTAACAAATAATGCAGCGTAAATGCAGTAAGATTAAAATGACATGGAAGTCTCGAGGAAAAACGTTAATTTAATTTAGTAACCATCAGCCAATTATTTTATTGCCAATTCAAAAGATAAAATTTTCGAATTAATTCAAATTTGGTTGTGTATACATTATACACTATATCTCTATATAACTCCTTTAACAGTAGCTATCTGCCATTAAAGAATGTGTTCGAATTTGGATGTAATTAAATTTTGTCATTTCAAAAATTCAAGTCAGGAACAATACCAGGTATCCTAACAGTTTAAACATTCCAAGAAAAAATTTACAGAAAACCTGCCTTGGTAAACACGAATCATGAAAACTACTGCTTTAAAATCAAACTTGATTGAATAGGTATAGAAATGAGGCAAAATTTTGATAAACCGGATTTCAAATATGGCTAACAGTGTTTCAGTTAAACCATCGTCATTATTGCTTTATAAACAATATGGTTTTCGGAAACGGCCATTTAAAAACTTTTAGTTGAAGCTACATATTTTTTTAATTTTAGAAATTCCCAATTGCACGTAGAATATAAATATATTTATGATCACGTTGCTTATATTCAGCAATAACCTATTCCTGTCTCGTCATTCTCCTCCTGTAACACCGGGTGACCATCCGAGTCCAGAACTGACAGGGGCACCTCAATCTCTTTGAATGTGATGTTAATGTATTTGTACTTCATACATTTCTTCACGATGCAGTAGGACACCAAAAAAAGACTTGCAACCCCGCAGGCAGTAAGGATCCCGATTATGGTTAAGGTGAAAATTGTGCCCAAACACACGTTGAACCAGTTACTGCACTCCATCCTTCAAATTATAAAAAAATTGTCACTTAAATCCGTCCCCATTCATCAAATCAAGATATTTTGTGGGATTGAGCTAGATGTACTATTAAAAATAAGTGAATGAGAATTAAATACCTTCAACCAATATCCTGATATATATGACCCCCAAGGTAAAGTCCAGTAGCTAGGATATATTCGAATTGTTTTAGATCCACTGATCAATTAAGTTGTAATGATTAACTAAAATAGCAAATTCTTCGATAAAGAAAAGTGTCCAGTCTCCATATACCAAAGTAGTGATAATGAAGAGACATCAGAGGTCGTCGACGGACAATTTTTTACAAAAGACAATGGTTAATCCATTAATTTTTATGATTTCTTGGAATATACAAAAGGCTGGCTTTTATCCATCGGTTCTCAGCATTAGAGCTCTTTGACTTGTTGGTATAAAGGGTTTACAACATAGACACAGGTGAACTATGCGTCGATTATGTACATAACTATATACATCAAAGTATATGTGATTGGCTTCAGCAATTTCAACTATACAAAGGGTCCGAAGAATGTTTTGTGCATAAATCAGCAACGGTTGTACATATTTAACATAATCAAACCTATCCTGAAGTATACTCCAGAGGACTTATGACAAATAATTTAAAGTTTTAAAAATATGAATGACATAATGCGTATTCCATATTACATTTTATCTTATTTTTAAAAATCAATTCATGGATAACGGCAGCAACAACTTCAAAAATGCAAAAACGCATTTAATACTACCAATCGCATATAATACATACCACGCCGAAAATAAACTGCTCCACCACCACATCATGCCATGCTTGCATCTTTCATATTTTTATGCACAAAGTGCTTATTAGCTCAACCAGTTTTTTTTATATTGCTGCTTTAGAATCTTTAAAATGCAAGATGCTTAAAAAGCTTGTGATGATTCAGTTGAACTGACTCAAACTTTAAGAATAATGACAGCATCAATGGGTATATGAGAGCAGGCAAGTAGACGTTTGTTTGCTTCATCAAAAAATACATGTATGAATGTAATTGCACATTATTTGCATAGAGATTTCTAGGTAATATGCAGATTGATCTAATGATTGATTTGTGTTGTTTAAATAAGCAAAATAATAGTCAATAGTAGCTCAATTGTCTTTTCGAAAATGTAATTCATGTTTGCATTTGTATGGACTTAAATCTCAGTCATCATCATCACCATAACTCATACCATACACCCCAATTCTATTGAGGTGCTTGCTAATGCCTACAACCTACAACATAAAAAAGCATATTCCTACTATCCTCAATGAAAAGCAGACTTTACGCATGATAATGATCATTATTGAGTAGGCCTGGGACTATATCTATGTTCATCAGATTAATCAGAATTGAATGAAATGAAACAATAAAAATATCTCTTGTTCATATACATGCAAATATATATATATGTGTGTTTGGTAGTTATGAATGGAATGTGAGCTCACCTGAGGGTATGCATGTGTTTTTTGATGGGTTCAATCTCTTTTTATGAGACAAGTAGCATAAATATATACTTTTTGAGAGACAATTTGCCCTACTGTCCAACTATTCCATTGAATCAAGGGATATCACATCACTATGAAGCAAAAAAATAGTTTTGCTTTCCAATTTACATTCTGACTTGCAGTTGACGGATGTCTCAATTTAAACAGGTGGCCCGTAACGATTTAATGAGATTCATTTGTACAAAAATGTTGACTACATATACTTTTACTTGATCATTTCCTTTTCATATTGGGATAGTCTTTCATTTCATGAAGGATGTGATAACTCATTAATTCATATTCATGGAACCCCATTCCCAGTCTCCATTAAATTATGTGTGCAATATAATAGCTACTGTGACTGAATAACCTATTTGTCTATGTCATCATCATCATCATCATAAAGTTGGCAGTTATATACCTTCATCATAAATACCATGCATGCATACAGCAAAAATTAGTTGATATATTTTGAAGGTAGTTTAATCAAAACATAGTAATGGCATGTTTGATGTTAATGAGCTTTAAAATATAAGATTTAAGTTAACACTAATAAAACCATTAGCAAAACTTACAATCAAGAAGTAAAATACCAACTGGTTTATTTCAAGCTTTAAGATTTTTTTTGGATATCCACATGACACATACAAGGATATTGCCTGGCTAAGAACTTTTTGACAACTTTTTAACAATTTTTTATATGTTATATTTATATAGTAGCACCATATAAGTAGAATTAATGTGTTATGACTATTGCTCCCTGGAGTATTGTCATTATTCGATTATGGAAGACACAATTCTTCTTTGGATATTTTAAATTTGTATGCCATTATACATATATCTAAACGTCAAAACATTTAAATAAATTATACATTGACAATTAAACAATATTTTTACAATCAATAATCACAGGAATGGATGGAAGAAGATCAATGGTGAGTTGTGAGTTTAACAACAGCGCTGAATAAAATAGTAAGAGTAGCAACTTATATTCATAATGAATAGCATTGGAACATTAGATAAGAAAAGTGGCTGTAAGTATAAGCAACATCACAAATTTTGATATATTTTTTTTTACAATTTTTGTACAATTAGCTGTGTATTAGTTCATTTGGAAAGAATATTTGTGAAGGTACGAAGACTTTGAAGTGGAAATGTAACGTTTTTTAGGTAAATTGTAGAGGTAAACAGTTGGTGTTGCGTTTTGTATGACAAATCCTTTATGCAACATTCTGACGGCCAACGATGAATTTGAACACCAGAAACTCTTGGACTTTTGGGTAGATCAGGTTTGATTCCGTCCCTTTGAATTCTTGCAAAATGTTCTTTGCTCGGTAGTAGTCCAGCAGTGGGTCAGCTACCTTTTGGTAAAGCTCCAATCGCTTCTGAACGGACTCGGGCTTGTCGTCTTCTCGCTGAGTCAAAGGCTCACCGGTCACATCATCAATACCCTAAAATGACAATGCAAAATATACGCTTAGCTCAAATCTAAGTTGTTTTAAATAAATAGTGATAAAATCCTTCAAAAGATCAACTTACAGTAACTTTGGGAGGATTGAAATCCAAGTTGTACACTCGACCGCTTGTACCATGAACCCAACGGGATTTGATGCGATCAATAATAGTTCTAAATGGCACATTCAAGTAGATGACCACGTTCGGAGCATAGGATTTGTCCAGCAGCTCCGCTTGCTCAACAGTGCGAGGATATCCTGAATTTAAAAAAACAATTAAGTTTTTACAGTTTAATTGCACTTAAATTCAGTCTCCATCCATTGAAGAATACTACTTACCATCAAGTAACCATCCATACTCATTATTCTCTGACTTCTTTAACTCATGCTCAATCAGTGGAGCTAGGAGCTCCGTGCCAACTAATCCACCAGCGTTCACGATGGGAGCTATTTTTGCTCCAAACTCTGGAAAGAAAAAATATATCAAACATCCCAAGAAACACATTAAGCCGCAATAATATCTCTACAATATCGAAATGTCTCAAATATATCTCCGTCGACATCTCGATATGGAATCGACATTGCTTATATATCACAGTTGTAACATTTCAACATCTGTATTGTTTCGACATTTCATATACTATGAATATTTCACTGTAATTTTACATTGAGTTTGCAACATCGCATCGATCTAGTAGTAACATTGAACATATTTGTGGAATTTCATACGGTTAATGCATACAAAATCGATATTGCAGCGACATTGTTGTAATGTCGTTTCAAAACGCGCGAACACCAGCACCGCAACACACTCAATTGAATTATGTACAATGTATAGTTAAGTTTTCTTCAATAAAAAGTGTAAACAAGAAACTTTCATTCTGCATTGATGCATAAAAAGTTAGTTTAATTTTTGTGATTAAAAAGTGGACTCTAACTGCATGCGAAGGATTGCTAGACGGCAGCTTCAGTCTCAAAAACGTAAATTTGTCGAGCATTTTAAAATCATGGATCAGCTTAAATCGTTCCAGTTCTACTCCTTCCTGTAATAGTACAGGAAAAATTCATTCTGTAACAGCTTATACATCTAAAACTTCCGGATAAAGGTGACCAATTCTCCAAAAAATCTCAACGTGCGTTTCGAGCATGAAGAAAGTGATATAACGAACACTCCGTCAAGTCCTGCACTAACAGCAACATTTTCAACAGGGCAGTTTCCCAAGGGCCCAAGAAATCTTTTGGTTTCATTTGACATCAAGCAAGTAAAATTAACGACAGTGAAACTAATACAGATATACAGTTTAGCAGTGATAGTGAAGTTGACGACGATGACGAAATTATAAGCTTATTTTTAATCATTATTTTTTGACAAATAGAAACACATTTTAGCTTTGACACGAGGTCGGAATGCGAGAGACGCTTTCAATCGGATTATTGAGAAATTAATGACGGATCATAGGTGGGATGCCAGTACAGTCTCAAAGGCAAAAAAGGAAAGATATTCTTCAACAGCCTTGTTTTGTTGAACGAGTACATGCTAGGTAAATTTTAATTACTTCAATTACTAAGTTAAATAATTTGCCTATTGAGAAAGCATTACACCAATTAATGGTGTATTTTTGCTTGTGTATTTCAGACGCTGCAAGACTGACCATGAAGACTCCAATTACTGAGGCTATGCGAGATGGAAGCATAAGTTCTAGTGAATGTCGGAGATAAGGTCAAGAAATTCATGAAAAGGTATTACGCACAAAGTTATTTACATAAATTGTTATAAAAACGGAAGTTCTAAGCACAAATGTTTACGATTGTGGAATATTCGTTTATTTATAGGCAAGCGCAAGGTGAATAAATTATTTACTATTTGTTAATATTGTTTGTTTCTGTAAAATGTAGATTTTTATTATTATAAACACTGTTGTTCTTTGATTTATGGTTAATTGAATAGATGTTTTGCTATGCAGTTCTTTGAATTTAACTGTAGTTTTCCTTTCACATACACCTGGCACACAAACTGGCATTTGTTCTATATTTATACAATATACCTGCGACCATCGACGTTGATCGACATTTTCGCAATATCGACCAATCATCCATGTCTAACAAGCGGACACTTCGATAGGATTTCGATACCATTTCGATTTTAGTTTACACAGGACATTTATGTCGTAACGGCATCAAAAACTCGAACGTCGATATTTTGAAGATGTCGTACTTATGCCGCTTGATTTCTTGGGATTGTTAGTTCCAGTAAATTCTTATCTATGTACACTATTAAAAATGTAGAATGACTGACCAGTCTTCTGTGAAATGTGAGTCCGTAATAAATCCCCACTAGACAGATGATTTAATTGCAGATCCTTCACAATTCGCTCAGAGATGGTTCCCTTTCCTGAAAATTGAACGTAATGAAATTGATGTTATAATTTATGCGAATTTTAGATAGCAAACATTACTTGAAATAAGGTAATTTGAAGTTCATACCGGAGCCTGGAGCCCCAAAAATGATACCATGGATTTTTCGCTTGTCCCTCCGAGCACTGACGGAAAAGCTACGAGTTAATCCCTTCAGAGATGACATCCTATCAAATCAACAACAGTTAGACAAATTCAAATAAAAAATGAACATAATTAATTCATGCTTTATCCTCATAAATAATATTACTTACATGGTCAACTTTGCGCTGCTCGAAAATCCAATAACCTGACAAATAGGCTTGGCCAACATGATAGAATAGTTTATTCAGCAGTTAGTCTTCCCCAGAAGTAGAAATATCTTGCCACTTGATCTCAATTCTACAAAGTAATTTCAAATAAACAAAAATTGAAGGGATTTTACACAGTTTGATCAGTAACATAACAGGTAGCCTTCTGAGTTTAATACGTTTGCTTCACACAAAAGTTAATCGATGACCTAAATTTTCCATGAGATCGTATCGTAATCACCCTGTACTACTTAAAAATTCAAAAACGTAATTAATTGAACGAATATCTGCATAAATGTAATATTGTTTAGTCCGGCAAACGGACAATAGCCCTAACGCCGCAATACTATATATTTACAAACTCAAAATTTCATGCCTACTTCATTTTCATCACTTTATCCTCTTCAATTGTTGAATAACTATTTCCCTAATCCATCCCCGTCATAATTAACTTTAATTAACCCGCTCCAACCTAATATAATCCAACAAACGTGTCTAATAATGTTACACAGCTGCCATTCTACCACAAAAATGTAATACCATTGCTAACTAAAGCCTTGTGTAACTAAAGTAATCACAAAAATCATTTACTTGATAATATACCACAATTAAAATCATTTTACCACAAACTCCACGTGCTAACACTCACTCAGCTGTCCGTTCCGACTTGTAACGTTTACTGTTCCTCCCTTTAAATTTCAGTTAGAGGAGCTAAATTACCACAAATGATACAACACTTTAATAGATAAAAATTCTCCAATTTACAACTTCCTCGCGTACTCAACAAGCAGAGTCTTACCACAAACTAATGTTTCACTCAAGACTAGTGACAGCTGTCAACGAATGAGTATAATAAAAAGTAATATTATATAATGCACAGTAAAGATGCAAATTCTCATGCTCACATCACATCCACAACCAAACCAAACCACATGTATAATGCAACACAACACGAAACCGGTAATATCTTGGATACCTACATATCTACTACTACACTACTACTACTACTACTCAAAACACAGAAGAAGATGAGAACTGAGTACATGTGTTATTACCCTTTATATACCACGTCCTTGACTAGCTCTATTCTGATGTTGCTGGACTGGATTGGATGCAAGGGATAAGATTGAAAAGGACGTAAATAAAGTCAAACCTTTCAACGTTAATTTTTCCTTTCCCAAATGCCAACACTCTCTTTTGGGGAAAAAAACTTGATGTTATTTTGGGTGCTACTAGCAAGTCTCCAGCAAGAGACATTGAGTTTGGTTACAGGGTTGGTCTGAATCTCTGGAATAACCAGAGCACCGCATGAATCAAATGAAAGCTCTATACTATTTTCTTCACATATGGTTTTTCCATCCAACTCCACTATCCACAAAAAAAAATAGGTAGGCATGCAAGGGATGAGATGCAAGATGCAATGCAATGTGCATATATTATTATTATGCTTATGCTTCTTCCTGTTTTTATCTACTATTGTGTCTATGTCTGTATTGCCTGACTTAAGTTGACTATTGCCATCAGCTCAGCAGCAGCAGCGTTCTCAGACTCAAACAAACATGCATTGCACGCACAGGTTTTTGGATTTATACTTTACTCTTCTGCTTTTCTTATAAATCCGAGAAAAAAATACATAAGGATGTAGTTGTGTCAGTTGTTCTGACTGCAAAACCCAAATTATTCGGTTTTTTGAAGTAGCACATAGAATTAACTTTTTTCATTTTTTTGGAAATTTTTAAACAATCATTGTGAAAGCGAAAAAGATAGGGTGTGTGTGTATGTGTGTTTCTAAAGTGAAGATAATTATTATTATTATCATTGTGTAGGGGACTTCTTTAATTATAAAGTAAATGTATCTTCTAGTTAACTAAAGAAGAAAGTTGAAAGTGTGCTTTGTTTACGTTTTTGTGGCGGTCGATAGTAAAATTTATCAGTTTCTTTGAACAAAATTTAACATTAACATTTGACAGTTCAGTTGTTGTAATGAAGACCCAGAACAAAATGAAAACTTGATGAAAAGCAGTGTAATATTTGTCAACAGTGTTGCTGTTTTCCCCGTCAACATTCATTCCCACACGTTCATTTGTTTGCTGAGTCAAATAATGAATAGGTGAGTAACCGCTTAAAGAAAACAATCAGCTTGCAACTTTAGTTGTTCATGAGCAGCAGGACAACATAAATCTTTGTTGCTTTGACAATTGGATTGAGATGACTTATTTTTATATTTCACAAAAAAAACAGTAGCGGCTGCACCACCAACATTTCTTTCTCATCCTTATGATTCATCGAATCACTGAAAGTGATTGGCACTATTTGAGCAGTGTCCAACCCTAATATACTCTCATCAGGTCGTCATCAAAATGACATCCATGAACATTGTTTTGAGAATTCAGCTACGGCTGGATTCCAAATGGGCCAAGACTGATTTACAAAGGGCACTCGACTCTGATGGAGTATATCAACTGTGGAATGAGATGGTGAAGGATGGAGAAATCACCGGTTCTTTCAGTGATGGGATCTTAAATGCGGCTGGAATCACAGCCAGAAAAGGTGCGACGGATATAATGGAATTATGCATAACATGTACATGAAACCATGTGCTGAGGGGAAGCTTTAACACATGTTAATGTTATTGTTTTGATTGGTAGGAGAGAATGGCCATTATTATTGTGGGATGAGAGCTTTGACTTGTACTTGCTGCGATGGGATTTGTGGACCACATTCAGGGTGTAACTGTGGCCCTTGTCAAAGTCTTGATAAGGAAGAGGAAGCAAGGCAATTTGCAAGTTCTCATACTGTCATATTGTCATCAATGATTCATCAAAGTTGGACCTGGGGTCGAAAACCAAGTAAATCATAAACCGTCTGCAATTATTTTTCACGGCGGAAAAAGTTTTTTTATGTTGTCAAGGATAAGTTTGCTAACATCAGATTTTACTATTTCTAAATAGGTTCCATAGAACTAAAAGAGTGCTTAGAAGCGTTGGTAAATGAGCAGAAGATCGCCGAAGTGGATCACGCTAGCAACTCATTGTATTCCAAAGAACTGTGGATGCGTCTAGTCATTGGATATCGCTATTTTGCCGCACTTGCCCATCAACAACCTAACCCTGCTAAGCTAATTAAGACGAGGACTAACTCGAGTATATTTATGAAAGACTGCAAACCAAGGTAATTTCAAGGAGCTATTGTGTTTCACAATTGTAATATCTGATTTGCAATCATATTTTTTTATATTTCATCATGATTCAAATTTTTTTATTGTTTCAGTTCTTCTTCCAGGTCGGTAGAAGACCCAACATTCGGCCTGGCACGTGTTGGTTACCGAGCAGTTTTTGGTTTTGCTTGCTCATTTTTAAGAAGGGCATGGAGAACTGGACAAGATACTGATTTGTGTACTGAACTGCTAACGGAAGCTCTAGATGCTTTGCGAAACCTTCCGGAAGGCTTGCTTTTTGAAGATTCTAAAATTAATCCTATGTGGCTTGAGATTGTTGATAAGTCTGAAGCGTTCCTCCGTACTGTCGTTGTTGGGTACGCATTTTATTCAAAAGCAATAAGAAGGAAAATTTGTTTCAATGATTTAGATTCCCATTTTTACTCACACATAATGGCATAATATTTTATATATATATTTATTTATTTAGAAACGTTGGTGGTGATCGAGACCGGGAAACATTTACTGTTTCCGTTCCACTTCAGGATCAGTATTTGGCCTTATGTTTGCTGCTAGAGTTGGCAGCACAACGTGGAACCCTTTCTAGATTCCTTGATTGCGTTTTGTTGCTTTTGGATCTTTATGAAAGTCGAAAAAAGAGTCGAATGGACAATCGAATGGAAGGTAGTGATATAGTGGCTCCTCTAGTTCCTTTCCTAAAACGAATGGAAAGTCTTCCCATCACGAAGGCTCAAACTGCAGTCGTTGATTCCAACTTTGAAATGGCACCAGAGAATGAGAATGAGCCAGAAAAGGTATATTGATTGTGACATTAAAAACTTTTATTGAATGCATGGATACATGCTACTGTTGTAGTTGTTGTTGTTGTTGGAGACTGAATTGCAATTTTTGTATTTTCCATGAAATCTAGATGAGTCCCACGGAAAGTTTTTTATTTTACACCCCTCTACCGACCAGCGATTATTCTTTAATTGACATCAAGAGAGCTGCTGTCTTTTTAATGGCCCATTTGGACAGACTAGCACATCCTCATAATCCACCTACATCCTTTTGCAAGGTATCACTATTAAATGGAACATATTTTTTTGCTAAGTCAACATTTGAGCATGTTTTCACATACTTAAATTGCAATTTCATAGGTTCCATTTAATGGGCACTGGCAAGAAGTTTTGACAATGGGAACTCTCGGATGGGGCAGCTTATATGCGGGTGGTGTAGGACCTCAACATTGTGATATTTTAGGGGAACTTGGAGTAAAGCAGATTTGCTGCGCTGAAAGATTGCTAATGATATTAACACAGACTGGAAAAGTTTACACCATGTACTACAACTCGGAAGCTCAGGTTTGGATTAAGATACTGTTAAGTAATGCACAATATACGGCAAGAATGAAATAAAATATAATATATGAGACTTTTTTAGTGTCCTCAAGTGGTGGATGGGTTTGGTGGTGTGGAGATTACTAAGATTGCCACTTATCCGGATGCAAAGCATTATTTAGCACTGACAAAAGATGGAAGAATGTTTTCTTGGGGTTGCGGAGATGGTGGCC
The DNA here is from genome assembly GCA_964034955.1 of Orchesella flavescens. Lineage (NCBI taxonomy): Eukaryota > Metazoa > Arthropoda > Collembola > Entomobryomorpha > Orchesellidae > Orchesella > Orchesella flavescens. The sequence continues at coordinate 14,045,778 of OZ035953.1, read as the reverse complement.
GTCTTGGTCACGGAGATTTTACGTCTCGAGATGAGCCAACTTTAATTCAAAATCTAGTCGGGAAAACCATAGTCCATATTGCTTGTGGAGGCTCATACTCGTAAGTTGTAAAATAATTGCTCTGCGTTTATCACTAATGCATACGTATTATATTTAACAATAGTCCAATTTGAATATCTCTTTTTGCTGTTTAACCAGGGCTGCTATAACGGATACTGGAGAACTATACACCTGGGGAAGGGGAACGTATGGTCGACTTGGTCACGGAAATAGCGAAGACCAAAATGTCCCTCTTTATATTTCTTCTTTGCGTTGTGAGCCCAATTCTAAAAAAATTCCACGATTTTTGCTTGAGAAAAAAAGTATTTAATGTACAAAACAGTATAGATAATAATTATGTTGACTGTCTTATTCTCAGGGCATGTCATCGTTGACGTAGCGTGTGGTAGTGGGGATGCTCAAACTCTTGCTGTAACAAACGAGGGCTTTCTTTTCTCATGGGGTGATGGTGACTACGGGAAATTAGGACGAGGAGGAAGTGACAGCTGCAAAGTCCCACGATTAATTGAGAAATTGGATGGGATCCCCATAGAGAAAGTGTATTGTGGTGCCCAGTTTAGTGTAGCTTTAACAAAAACAGGTGCAGTTTACACATGGGGAAAAGGAGATCATTTCCGGCTAGGACATGGCACGGAGGAGCACGTTCGCTACCCTCGTATTGTGGAAGCCTTGACAGGAAAAGTTGTTAAATCTATTTCCGTCGGCTCCATGCATACTCTAGCTTTAACCCAAGATGGGCAAGTGTTTGGCTGGGGAAGAAATGAGCAGGGTCAACTTGGAGATCTACCGGGAGCATATGTGACCAAACCCTCATTGATTCCAAGTCTGAAAGGTTGTCCAATAATTGGGATTGCATGTGGTCCATCTCAAAGCTTCGTTTGGAGTACCAACAACTGCTGGAATGTGGAGCCACGGCTGCCATTTGTGGTGGATGTAAACAAGCGAACGTTGGAACTGCTAAATACTCTATTGGCCAACGTTTGGGATGGAATAGAAGGGGAAGTAGGTGCAGGACGTCCACCATGTCAACAAAAAGAGTGCATAGCTGTGTCAGCTCTCAACCTGTTGAAGCTCCAGCTGTACTCAGTATTAAGTCATACATTCCACTTAGAATCCTTAGGTCTTTCCCCTGGCGACAAATTGTTGGAAAGCCTCAAATCCAAAGTTGTCGCACTGGCGAGTGGGAGCAAAGTAACTCCCAGTGTGCAAAAAGCAGCTCAATCCACACTGCAAGTTGGGTGGAGCCTTTTAATCCCAACAGCAGAAGAACGTGCTCGTGCTTTATCCTCCCTCCTTCCCTGTACGTTGGATCCATATAGCGTTCCTCCAGGGAAAAAGTTTATGACGGACCTTCTCGTTTCTAGTCTAACGACGGATGGTGGTCTTGAAATTGCATTGAATGCAGCTATAAAGGCTGAAATGGAGTCAACGAAAGATAATCCAAAGAAGGAGCCATGTGAAGACAGTGAAATTAAATACTGTGATAGTAGCCTCTTGCTTCACGATAATTTACTTAGTGATCAAGCCATTTTAGAAGTTCAAGCTAAGTGTAGTGGTGGTGGGGTTGTTGGGGGAGCAAATGCAGCATCCGCTTTGAACAACTCTTCATCGGATGCAACTGATCAAGGAATTCCTTTGCTCAACTTAGTAAAGCAGCTAATCAAAAGTGCTAGCATAAATAGTGTCGGCAAAATTCATGCACTTTGTCCAGCAACGGGAGTCGGGAGTGGTGGTGGTGGTGGGATAGCTCCTTCCAGTAACAACTCTGCTCCTCCCCCAGCAACGAATATGAGTAATAATATGTGCGCTTCAGTAAATAGTGTGAACTCTGCTTCAATGCATCACGCAGTTCCGACTTTCACCTCACGCCACACAAGTAGCTTTCAATCTCAACACCATAATTTACTCGAGTCTTCTAATGGAACAACACTTAAAATCCGTCGCTCTAAATCCCCTAGTCTTATGCTGTTGCTACGATTTCAGCGATTACTTTTATCTAGAATTTTTTACGCACAAAGTCAATTGATTCATGGGGATCAGTCTTGGGGTACGTTTTAAAACCATTATCTGTACTATATGAAAGCTAATTGTCCTCTCATGAAAAAATCTTGAACTCAAATTTGAATCCCAATTTTTTTAATTATAGAGAAAGAAATGCAAGGAACTGAATCTCTGTTGGGAAGATATGTTTGTCACCTAGTTGCCCATGTAAACGAAACGATCTCATCAGCTACTTCCGTAGTATTACAATCTCCTAATGTGTTCAGCAAAGTAGCTAATATTCTTGATGAAGATATTGCAGGTTAGACAAAAGTGTAATATCAAAGCTCATAAATAATTCCTTAGCAGGATCGGATTCTAATATATTAATTAACCTACTTTTTTGCATGATTTTAATTAGGAGTCTTATTTCCGGAACTTTTGGTCTCACTTCTTATTCTAAGTATTGGTGTGGATGGATTCTCTTCAATTTGTCAGACTTCAAAATTAGAAACTCCGAAGCTACCTACGGACTTGAAGTCAAATAAAAACTTGTGCCTCGGTTTAGGATTCCTTCGTCGTGCTAATTTTGTTAAGCCTGTCATTACATTGTTGGAAACTCTCAACTGTTTCAACCGTCTTGCACCATCATGTGATATTGAAGATACTGAAGCACTCTCATGGCCTGGTATAATTGGTAAGGCGGCCAATCTGACTTTTATTCATGTTACTATCTTTGTTTCTACTTGTCTCAAAATGCCCATCAAAATAAGTTACCAAATCTCCCCTTTATATAATCCATATACAACTATAAGCTTTTTATAGTCCCAAAAAACATGCTCATGTGTATCAAAATCAATCAAGGAAACATTAAAACACAAAAGCTAGCAAAATGAAATGTATTTGGCCCTATGAAATTAAAATGTAGTTAGTTGGTAATTGTTTGGGGGGGTTTGTGCATCTAGCACGTTAGTTTGTATTTGTATGCAAAACTATGCTTTGCTGGTGTTGTAAATTGCGTATGTGTTCCTTGCAGCCCCTCAACATAATTGGAATGTACAATATCAAAAGGGTGACGATGACCTTCCCACTATTACAAAGGCAGACATTGAAAATCATACTCGGGATGGAGGTTGTTGGATCATTCTGAATGGAAAGGTGTATGACATCAAAGAGTTCAAGTAAGTGGTTTCTCTAGCATTAATGTTCATAATACCCCATATCTCTACTACTTTAAATATCTTGTATCCCAGGTTACTCACATCAATACCATTATTTTTTTTAAATATTTGTTACTACACAGGTCAAATGCATCATGTGGGAGTGAAATTCTTAGCAATTATATTGGTAAAGATGCTTCCGCTGCTTTTGAAGCAGCAAAACATTCCGATAAAGCAAAGCAGTTGCTCCAGCGATATCTGATTGGCAACTTTGCGTGCTCAGATTCAAGAAGACTTCAAGTAAGTTGGCGATGGTTTCCTATAATTTCATGAAATGTCCTTTGATTTTAAATCTAAACATATTGCTTTTTTGAAACAACTGTAGAGTCCGGATCCATCCAGTATATCTTCCCCTCTTATAGATGCTCAGCGGTCCTTATCCCTCCTTCTAGGTCTGTACTCTTATTCTTTAGTGAATGGGTTGTCTCCTCAACCCTGTGAAGTGGAATGTAAGGAAGTCCTACAAATGCCTTTTATACAAGGAGGACTAGAGGTAATAAATAATTACCCAAAATGCTTATGTCTCAAAAACCCCCAGCCCTCATCCGATAGGTTTTTAACTTGAATTTTTAATTACTCCTAATCTGCAGGGTAAAGTTGGAATGAACCAGTTTGTAGAGTCACTAGAAAGGTCCTCACTTTCACGGACTACCTGGTTTGAGGAGAATGGAGAAAAGGTTACAAGTTCCAACATGATGAGTCAATCCCAAGTCCAGTCACCGCTCCAACAACACCGAACATCTACTTCGGACTCAATTGACTCTGTCAACGAAGATTTAGGGAAAAAGGATGCACTCTCCTTGTTAGATAAGAATAGTGAGGGGTTGGAGACCAAGGCGATTCATTTTATCAATAGCTTTCTTTGCAACGACTGTAATGTAAGTTTTAAGTAGCATTTTCATTGTTTGCTCACAAAATTTTTCAGTAGTGCTACTGATTTTACTGATTACTTTGTGTGCTTTGTGCATTATTTCAGGAAGTTTCTGTCCGTACATTTTTGGGAATGTTGGAGAGGCACGCCAAGGAATCTCATTTTTTAACACACCAAGAATTTACATTTTATCACCCAATCGAGCAAGTGGGTCGACTTTTGATTGCCGTATTTTTAAAACACTTAAACTTGGCAACCGTTCTTTTCAGTTTAATTGAAAAAGGTAATAAAAAATTACTTTTGGCTTGATTTGAATACATGTAGAAATGCATGATTACTCATAAACTTGTGATGTTACTGTAGAAATTGAAGGTCATGGGCCAATGAAACTTCCGCGCGCACTCAAAGAAGTGTTATCTCATGTCAATCAAACCAAATGGAGTCTAGTCAAGCAGAAGCAAGAACTGAATACGTGCTATCGGGACGTTTGCTCTCGTGTAATTGAACGATGTCGTTTCCTCCTCAGTGAAATCCGATTTGTGGATGCTCCCGAGATGCGTGCTTACAGGAAGCAGATATTCCTTCAATATCATTCCAGGTGGAGGTCAGCCATTCGAAAAATCCTTAAAGATATTAAATTAGCTAAGCATGCTGCTCAGCGACATTCTCGTCCTGAGGATATTGTCAATACCAATATCCAAAGTCAAGACTCTCACAACATTTCTCCAAACTCTTCGTCCGCTGCCTTGCTCTACTCAAACGCGACTCAAGTTCCTCATTTGGCCAGTAGTGGCATGCCTCTAAGTAGTAGTAATAATAGTGCTGCTAGTGGTGCAATTATCCTTCAACAATGCAACAACAATGCTCAACAACGCGAGCCAGCTGTCATAATGGAAAAGAAATGTGCCTGTTGCAGTAACTCTTCTAGTCAATCTTCATACGCCGTCACATCCTCCCAACACCAAAACCAGATATTAGTTAGTTCCAACTTTCACTTTCGAAACTGTATTCATTACAATCAAAACAATATTGGTGGGACAATGGTGCCCCCTCCCACAATTGGAGAGAATGAAGTGATATCCTCATATGATTTAAAGTGTAATAACTCAACTGATCTCGGAAGTAATGCTTCCTCTTCTGATGAAAAACAGAAAATGTTGAAAAATGAACAGATTGGAAAAAAGACTAGTGAAAATTCTGAAGCAAGTGGGGGTGGGGGTAGTGGGGATGCCAATAATAGGGATCAACGGGGAAAGGGTGGTGGTGGTGGTGGAAGCTCAGGTGGAACTACTGTACCAATAGCAGCTGGTGCATCTGGAAACAGTTCCAGTTCAACATTTACTCCCCGTTTGAAATCCACTAGTAAATACCAGGGGAGCTCTAGAGTATACTGTCTCCAGATTCCGGATATGTCCGAGCTGAAAAATAGATGCAACAGCATAATACATTTTGTTACTGGTGGCTTCTCCAGTGACAATTGGCCAACCGTGTCATCCATAAGGAAGGCATTGAGGGAACAAAATACTAGAGCAAAGAAGAGATTGGAAGGCCTTTCTTTGATTACCCAACTACTTCGCACCTCAAACTTGATACCTTCAAGCAAGTACCTTTTGATGGTAGGTTGGCATGGTGTTGTCAACTCTGCCCTACAAAACCGGAACTTCCTCAGCAAAATTGATGACAGCATTCAGCAAAGTTTCCCGTACCTGCGTACCAAAATATTTTTAGTACATTCGGAGCTGCTGAAATGGGCTCTAATGGATCTCCGGAGGATTACAATAGAGTCCCGAAGTCATGGCTCGGAAAGCAGGAGTTTGAAGCGGGGTGCTCGCTTCAAGGAAAACATTAATCACCGTGATAGGATTGGGCTAGGAACATTATCCCAAGCAAGATTTATCCTCGCATTGATAGCCATCCTATCAGAAAACATGTATGGAAGTGTAGTCAGTCATTTGATATCAATGGGACTTTTATCCGTTATTCAAACACTCCTCTCCTGCGTCGGCCCCGATTCCGTCTGCTTCAACACTGAGAAAGCGAGACTGGCCAGTTTAAATGTGGCATTTGAAGAAATGATATATAAAAGCAAGCCACCTCCACCACCCCTCACAGGAGCAGAAATGGCTGCGCTTATGAAAGTTGGGACTCCAGTTGTGAGGGGTGTTGACTGGAAGTGGGGAGATCAAGATGGGATTCCACCAGGGGAAGGACGTGTAGTCACAGAATTAGGGGAAGATGGGTGGGTAAGGGTAACCTGGTCCAATGGAACCACCAACTCATATCGAATGGGAAAAGAAGGAAAATATGATCTGAAACTAGCAGATCCTCCTGTTGCCCAAGAAAGTGAGTCGGATAGTGAGTCCTTTGATGAGGATGGGATTTATGAAACATCCTGTGTTGGGAAGCATCCAACAGCACTCATTCGAAATAGTTGTCTTCATCTCATGAGAATCATCGCCGTGTCCATTGGTCTTCATTCGGATACCATGCAAGAGTCTGCCGTTCGCTCCTTTGCGTCCCTTCTAAAGGAAATTGTTTTTGTAAGTTATGTATTTTTGTAGTAAAATGTTTATTTAGTATTTTTTGCTTAATTAATTAATAATAATAATTTATGATTTACCTTTGTTTCCTCAGAATGGTTGCACCCTACGTGAAGAAGATAGACAAACTGAGAAACAATTTTTAGCATGCCAACAATACGACGAATGGGCTCATCTTGGGTTTTGTAGAGCGATTACCATTTCTAGCAAAATATGTGATGCTTTGTCTTCAACACCTTGGATCAATATGTGTTTGGAAATGGTAGAAAATGTGGATGCCAACTTCATTGATCTTCCAAAACAGGTAATAAATTTGTAATCATTGTTTAAAGGCTACCTATAAGGGGTCAGTTGCAACTTTTTACTTATTTGTAATATGAATAATATGTAGGTGCTCGTCCTAAGAGTTTTGAAGTCAGTACTTCCCATTTCCAAAAGTATGGATTTGAACACGAAAACTGTGCTTTTAAAACGAATCTTTAAGATCATGGGCACCCGCATACTCATGTTGATTAAAGATCCTTCCATTGAAAATGATGGTGAGTTGAAGAAGCAGATCCTAACTTTACATATACATGTATAGTGTTAGGGGCAATATGATTAATTGTTGGGACGTTACTATTCCAGATTATATAACAAAGCAGGAGAGTTTTGTGAAGCTAACTGTCCCAATGACAGCGTCCCACTCCAGCACCGTGGTGGAGGAGTGTGTTAGCCTTATCCGCTGTCTTTTGGATGTTAGAGAGTGGTGCTTTCTCATTCGCAGCTTTATTCAAACCACTGTGATGCACCTTTGTGAATCTCCGTTCCATCTTCCGGTAAGAAACAATTGTGATGTTATTATATTGGGGTGTTGTGCACACAACTTAGTAGTTAGGTAGTTCTATTTGGTTCAATTTTTTTAATGAAAATCTTTTTTATTAATCCTTTCTAGTCCAACCAGGAAGGAGAAGTTGACAAGCAAAATCCAGCAGTTGTAGCTGATTCAGCAGTTGCTGATCCCGAATTCATGGCAAATGACAGAATGTTCTGTGCCGTTCTCGCCGTGATAGGAGGCTATGACTCTCGAATCCGCGTTGGTGGCACAGTTCGCATAAACGATGATGGTAAAACAGAGCTTGGAGCTGGTAGCACGGAGACAACAGGGGTTCTCTGTAGAATCAGCTCGAGTGGGAGAATCTACGTTCAGGATGACTTTGGGACAATCAAACGCTTTGCCTTGTCAGCACTTGATTGTGTGCCGGAACTCAGCTTTAATCCTCGCGTTCTTCCCGAATCGGATGAAACGACTCAGCTATGGGTTCAATTGATCTCATTGGCAATGGGCACCATTCGAGTTAAGGACTGGACGACTGTATCTGTTGTCTACTCTGACGCAGTAATATCTCAGTTGTTGGTACGGCAGCAGGAGCTACTCCAAATACTACAAGCTATATCTGTACTTACGGGGCATCAAGAGCTACTCCGTAAAGTGTTACGGCAGGTGTGGAAGGAAGAGTCTGAGGTGGTGGTTACCGACGACAAATCCTCCTCCATTGGGGAAGTGGCTGAGAACATGGGGAAAAGTGCTAAAAAGAACATGTTCCTTTTTGAAAAGGTATTATCAAAAGCCACCCAGCCTTCCCCAGTAAAAGCCATCTTTTGCCGTAAAGAGCTGGAAGAAGCCGCTCTCACCATTTACCAACATTTGGCTGCTATAAACCGGAAGCACCAGGAAACAACAATAGAAAATGACACTGCAAAATGTTTAGTAAAGTGTGTGTGGTCCACCACCAACACAATAGCTTCCGTTCCAAGTATTGAAGATCAAGTAAGGAGCCCCACTAGCGAAACATCTGTTGGTTCAGCTGCCGAGCCAGGAAGCCTTGGTAACAAAAATGTGGCAAAGGCAGCCAGCAAGAAACAACTCTCCACCACTCCTGTTGCCCCAGTAGTTCAACAACTGATGGATATGGGGTTCCCAAGAGATTCTGTGGAAGCTGCTCTCAAAGCATTAACAACGGAACAACAAGCAGTGTCCCCAAGTCCAGAAACATTAGTAGCATGGATTTTAGAACATTATTATCATGACTACCGACCTCCTACGGAGGCAAGCAACCAAAGACAATCTAGCGTCAACACTCATTCCTCCACAGAAGCTGAGCTATCTGATTCCGACTCGATATCAGAGGAGTTTGAAGATATTGATGCATCAGGACATGATACATGCGTTCAACCCGAAGTGTTTAAGAAACCAACTGATTTCAACAGCAATGATGAGTACGCTAGATATGTTCAGGAGCAGATTTCAATTGGAATGACGGTCCGTTGCTGTCTCACATTTGATGACTTGTACGAAGGAGATATTGGGAAAGTTGTCAAGTTAGATTTGGATGGACTTCATGATCTCAATGTTCAAGTGGATTGGCAACAAAAAGGGGGCAAGCATTGGGTAGGATATATTCACGTTGAAATGTTGGGCTACCCTTTACCCGTCCCTCAACCCGTTCCAGCTCACATGCAGAACCCAACCTTACACATGGCATCTATGGCCGTAGCTGCTGGGCAGAATCAACCCCCAAAATCACAGTTGGCAAACTCTCATACCCAAATTCGCATTGGAGACAGGGTTCGGTTGACTCCCTCATTTTCTCGCATTGAATTTGGAACTGATGGCCGCAACTTATATACTCAATGGGGCAACAATGTATCAGACTTGGCGGACTTTGGGATCGTCACAAATATAAGCGGACTTCATGCAACGGTGAAGTTTGGAAACAATGTGAAGGCTACTGGCCCCCTCAACGAGCTTTCCTTGGATATCTCAACTCATCCTGGGGTGGTGTGCGATGGGTGCTTTGCAAGTCCCATCATAGGACCAAGATTCAAGTGTAAACTTTGTTACTCATATGACTACTGCCAGCAATGTTTTGGGGAAAAAAATAGTCATCCTCATCCCTTCTATAGAATTAATGAGGCAGGCGTACCCTCAATATATGCTGGGAAACCGGGTAGAGCCAAAGAAGGAACGGGGGCGAGTGCTACAACTCAAAAGACAGGGAATTTACAGCCTCTAGTCACTGGGATATTGAAGGAGTGGTCTAAATGTGTGAAACAAATTAACGTGTCCTCTCTAGACACTTGGGCTTATCGATTGATTGACGGGAATCCAACAACATTTTGGCAATCATGTGGGAACCAAGGGAAGCATTGGGTGATGCTTGAGATGCAGCCTAATGTGTTAGTACAACATTTAAAAATGACAGTGGATCCTTCTGATGGGAGCTACATGCCCTCAAAAGTATCTATATCTGTGGGTAGTTCAACAGCCAATATGAAGGACTTAACATTCATCATCATTCCTAGCACCGCTGCTGTTGTCACTTTACTATCTGATTTGAAGGAATACTATCGTTTTATTGAGATCAACGTTATGCAGTGTCGAAATGGAGGGATTGACTGCAGAATTCATGGACTGAGTGTTGTTGGAAGGCAGAGATCCGACTCGGATGAGTTTGTCCGCTCCTTCTCCTTCCTCGCGTCGGATGGGGAGGAACAAGAGGATTTGGAGGAGTTTGTTGATGTTTGTACTACCACAACTGTAAGCAACACTCCAGCTCCTCCGGATTTTAAATCGAGGAGAAGTAGTAGTAGTGACTCAACCGCTATGCCGTTCGGCTATCGACAACACGGATCAAGAAAAGAGCCAGCCTGTATTCGTGTACTGGTTTGGGGACTCAATGATAAAGACCAGTTGGGTGGTTTGAAAGGATCTAAAATCAAAACTCCTCTCTTTTCTGAGACACTTTCCACTCTCAAGCCAGTTCATATTTGTGGGGGTTCCAAGTCCCTCTTCATTATTAGTCAGGATGGGCGTGTTTATGCTTGTGGAGAAGGCACAAATGGTCGTCTGGGGTTGGGACATAGCAACAACGTGTCCGTACCCCAACAGCTTACTGCCCTCTCTCCATATGTGGTGAAGAAGGTGGCAGTTCATTCCGGGGGCAAACACGCCATGGCATTGACGACTGACGGGAAAGTTTTCTCGTGGGGAGAAGGGGATGAAGGGAAGCTAGGACATGGGAATACAATTACATATGAGCGGCCCAAGGTAGTTGAAGCCTTGAAATCTAAGCGCATCAGGGAGATTGCTTGTGGAAGTTCCCATTCTGCAGCAATCACGTCTGGCGGAGAGTTATATACTTGGGGACTTGGTGAGTATGGCAGACTAGGACATGGGGATAATGTCACTCAAACTTTACCCAAATTGGTGGAGGCTTTAGTGGGAAAGCGAGTGCTTCAAGTGGCATGTGGTAGTAGGGATGCCCAAACGCTCGCCTTGACTGATGAAGGGATGGTGTACTCATGGGGAGATGGGGATTTTGGAAAGCTGGGAAGAGGGGGATCCGAAGGTTGTGCTGTTCCTCAAAACATTGAAAAGTTGAATGGACTTGGAGTGTGTCAAATCGAATGTGGAGCTCAGTTCTCTCTCGCACTCACAAGGTACGGTCAAGTTTGGACTTGGGGTAAAGGAGACTACTTTAGACTGGGGCATAATGATGATCGCCATGTAAGGAAACCTACGCTGGTGGAAGCACTGAAAGGAAAAAAGATTGTTCATGTGGCCGTGGGTGCATTGCATTGTCTCGCGGTGACGGATACAGGACAAGTATTTGGGTGGGGTGATAATGATCACGGGCAACAAGGGAATGGGACGACGGTTGTGAATCGAAAGCCAACTTTAGTTCAGGGTTTGGAGAATGTGAAGGTAACCAAGGTTGCTTGTGGATCATCACACAGCGTTGCATGGACTTCACCAGAAGTGTCTTACGTAAAAGGGAATGAGACGGTGATGTTCAAGGTGTCCAGAGATCCACTAGGAATTCATTCACTTGGTAAGGATATACATAGTTGCTATAATTAAATGAATATTACTTACTATCCTCTTTTAAACGTTAAAAGTGTGCTGTTTGACTTTAATAAGATTTTGATTAATTACTAGGTTACACTGTGGCAGCACCTGAAGACACAGAGTTTGTCCAAGATAATGAAAACTCGAGTAGGTATAATGGAGTAGATGCACATCTCAACACGGGAACCGACGCCTATGACAGCCGACTTGCTATGGCTGCTATCCTTATGGAAAATGACGAGTAAGAAAATTGTAACCTTAAACTTGTATTAGTTCTTCAAAAAGTGTCTATAAAACAAAGTTTATAACCATAAACAAAAATTCTTTTCGTAGCTACCAACAAGATGAAGACCTGAACGTAGCAAGAGTCATTGGCGTGGAGTCTTACACCTACGCTAGAGTTCCTAATCCAAACAATCCGTCTAGTAGTGAGTATCGCGTGGTTGACATGGAATATATGCCAGCAGATCATTTGATAGTCGGAGACCCAGAAAAGCCGAATCGACCCTCATTATCAAAAATCTTGGTGTCTTTGGAGTCCACTTCTGCTCAGCAGCAAGCACTTCAGCATATTTTGAATGCGTTGCAAATTATGATAGCTCGAGAGATCATTGTTGCCGCCCTAGTGCCACCGCATGCTACCAGTTTGATCAATAACAATGGTAACTAACCAACAACCATCAAGTTCGAGCCTATAAATAATTGTTATGTTGCTAGGAATTACTTTACTTAAATAAATCGACCTGATTCTTTCACAGAATTTGACAAAATATCCACAAGTGGGCTACAAAAGATTCCTCCAGACTTATCCACCCGGTGTGACTCCCTTGGCACTTCACCTTCTTTGACCAGCTTGATGCTGTCTTTGGATGGGTCTGTTGCAAAGGATGTGGACATGGCTCAAGGTGGTGGTGAAGCTCCTGCTGATGGTTCCCTAGAAATTTTGGTAACTCCATCATCATCATATTCAATTACCTCCATAAAGCTTAATAATTTTCTATATAAAAATTATTCACTTCCATAAATATTTCAACTGTAGAATGACACATTTGGAGTGGACCAGGAGTTTCACGAAGAGTCTTCAGCAAGTGCGGAAGGTGCTTCACCAAGTTTCTCCTTTTCATCTCATGGTTCCCAGCTAAGTGGTAGTGGGATTAGCGTCATTGCAGCTGCATTGGTGTCAGATAGTCAGGTAAATAGTGTTGGTTTAATTTGTAATTTTAAAATTGATCCTGACTAAAAATCAAGTGTGTTCTAACTTTGATTTGATACATCACAGCAGCTTATTGAAAACCATGACGATGAGGATCAGTCTCTATGCCTTAGTAAAGTGGATGACTTTGTTGGATTGTTTACACAAGAGGAAGCCTGTGTTCTTGTTGATTTACTTAAGATTGGAGTGGCTGGGCGAGCTGGTCATGATGCCAAGCAAATTATATCCTCTATGTTATTAGGTAAAATTTCATCCCATAAAAATTAAATTCTATATAACTATAGTGCATCTACTAACATTGTTGTTTTTGTGTAGCCTTAAGTAAAGCACAACCAAGTGTTGCGGAGATGTTGCTAGAGTTGTGTGTTACGGAGCTGGAGGATGTTGCAGCTAATATGGATTTTGTTCGAACATTACCTGCCCCTGTGGTTCAGGAAAGTAGTCATCCATACAGTGATAACTCCTTTAATACTGGAAGAGTCAAAATTCCAGGTACTGTTTTATCTGTTTAGTGTATTCCTTTGCCCCAATGTCTCAATATAAATACATAAGTAATGCATTGTGTTTTGTTACAGGAGCTGAACAATTACGAGTAGAGTTTGATGTTCAATGCTCAACCGAAAAAAGACATGATCCTCTTACCATCATGGACGGATCGGGAAGGATTATTGCAGTGCGCTCAGGTCGAGAACCTGGTGACTGGACACCTGATATACGCGTCAAAGGTATGTCTCAAATACGCAATATGAGCATGCTTCATATGCTTAATATGGGGGCAAAGTAAACACGTCCTTATTTTTTGCTACTTTTAAGGAGATGAACTGCTATGGAAGTTTCAAAGCGACTCGTCAGTCAACGGTTGGGGTTGGCGGTTCACTGTATACCCCCTTATGCCCAGTTTTGGAGCACATGATCTGCTCTCTGATAGAGCTGTTCTTTCACGTCCTTCAGTGGACGCTGTCATGTGCCTTCTGGATGACAATCTAGATATACTGCCGAGAAGTCGTGGTGTAAACCTGGCTCTTCGACTTGTGGCCGCTTTGGCAGCCAGTGCCCAAGCCGGGTTTCTCAACGCCATCCAACGAATGTGGGCCCTTCAACGGTTGAGAAAAGTGATCCGCATAATATCCGCCGTGATCCTCAAGTCATCCTCAGATTCCACAATGGTTGTAAGCTTCGGCTCCGGTGGCGGCAGTGGAAGTAGTACCAGTAATCCTGGTCCAAGTCGAAATGTTGTACCTGTAGCAGCAAGTCTGGGGCTGGAAAGGTTTTTAAGTAATTGCACAGCTGTCATAGACAATCCCTATGCGATCACAGGCGGAGGGGGTATCTTAAATAGAAATGCTTGCTTGAGAGGCTTACGAGGTTTACCTGATCTCCTTCTCAAACAATATGAGTATGAAGAGCCAATAGTCAGAACTGGAAAGCACCTAACTTACAGCCCATTCTTTAAAGTTTTGGCTGCCCTTGCATGCGATCTAAGCATGGATTCACTACCCTCCATTGCAGACAGTTATAGGTGGTCTTGGTTCCGTAAATATTGTCTTGCTGCTCGAGTAACTTCTGGGCTACTCAATCGGAGTGAGCTGCCAGTGCCTTTTAAGTCTGAGGTGGTGAATAAGATTTCGGAAATGCACTCCAAAGAGGATATTGCTTCCATGAACTTTATGAGTCAGGAGGTGTTTAGGCAAGAGCATGATGAGCAGTTGATAAGTTGGTTGAATAGAAGACCAGAAGATTGGACATTGTCTTGGGGTGGCACTGGCACCATTTATGGCTGGGGACACAATCACAGAGGACAACTTGGTGGGGTGGAAGGTGCTAAAGTGAAATTACCTGCTTCCTGTCACTCACTCTCATCCTTGCGCCCCGTTCAGATCATTGGTGGCGAGCAAACTTTGTTCATAGTTACTATAGATGGGAAAGTGTATGCAACAGGATATGGGGTGGGTGGTCGACTTGGGATTGGTGGTTTGGAATCCGTGTCAACCCCAACACTACTTGAATCCATATCTCACGTGTTTATCAAGAAGGTTGCTGTCAACTCTGGAGGAAAACATTGCTTAGCGTTGAGTGCGGATGGGGATGTGTACTCTTGGGGTGAAGGGGACGATGGCAAGCTTGGCCATGGGAACAAAAGGTATTATTGTTTCTTTTTTAAAGCTTTTCCTAGCATTTTACAAATCCTACAATTTTATTAATGAATTATTTCATTGCATTCCTTTAGCAATTGTGATCGACCACGCATCATAGAAGCCCTACGAGGAAAGGAAATCGTGGATATTGCGTGTGGTGGTGCTCACAGTGCAGCAATTACAGCCAGGGGCGAACTATTCACATGGGGTAAAGGGCGTTATGGTAGACTAGGTCATGGGGATGGAGAAGATCAGTTGCGCCCTAAATTAATTGAAAGTTTGACGGGTTACAAAGTTGTTGATGTTGCGTGTGGAAGTGGTGATGCACAAACACTTTGTATTACGGAAGATGACTGTACTTGGTCATGGGGTGATGGTGATTATGGTAAATTTTCTTTAAAATTAGTTCATAATATTTAGTAATGCTTCATTTTGAAACACTATAAAAAACTTGATAATAAATTATACACTTGTAGGGAAATTGGGTCGTGGTGGGTCAGACGGATGCAAGGTCAGTGTTGTACGTATTCTAAAGATTGTGTGCACCATCATGCACCTTTCATCATAAGGGTTTTTATCACATTGCCCATAATATTCTGTTTCTTATCAAATCAATATAGACTCCTATGAAAATCGAATCATTGTGTGGGCAAGGAGTTCAGAAGGTGGAGTGTGGTTCCCAGTTCTCTGTTGCTCTTACCCGGATGGGTGTGGTTTATACTTGGTATGTTCATTGAGAATGGCACTCTTTATTTAACACACGTTGTTATGTTATACCTAATAATGTATTTTGTAAATTTAGGGGCAAGGGAGATTACCATCGACTGGGGCATGGTACGGATGACCACGTACGTAGGCCCAAGAAAGTTGCAGCACTTCAGGGTAAAAAGGTTATCTGCATTGCAACAGGCTCACTTCATTGTGTAGCTTGTACTGACACGGGAGAGGTTTACACTTGGGGAGACAATGATGAAGGGCAGTTGGGAGATGGAACCACCAACGCGATACAGAGACCACGTCTCGTTGCGTCATTACAGGTAGAGTTAAATTGAATATTTTTTACTTTTCCTACCTAGAAATGCTTGATCTACATCATATTCATGATTATGACTCTCAAATGTTTTTTAAAGGGTAAGAAGATTAACAAGGTGACTTGCGGCTCAGCCCACACCTTAGCGTGGACCACTAACAAGCCAAACAACACAGGCCGACTTCCAACAGAAACACCTATGGAATACGATCTCCTCAAAGATATCCTAATTTTAACTCTCCGCAATCGAATTGTGCTTTTACACTACTTTTCTGACGTATTTTGTCCACATATCCCCATGTTCCTATTGGGGCATGAAGGTGCATCCGATGGGGTGATTAGTTTTGACACCAATAAACTTCGGGGACTGCTCGTGTCTTCAGCCAAAGAGATGGCTTTTAGGAAAGTAATTCATGCCACAATGGTGAGGGAAAGGCAACACGGTCCAGTAATAGAACTCAATCGGATTCAAGTAAAACGAGCACGGGGTAAAGGTGGGCTTGCTGGACCTGACGGGATAAAATCAGTTTTTGGCCAGATGGTTGCTAAAATGCATTTGCTCACTCAAGAAACCCTTTTCTTACCCCATCGCGTGTGGAAGGTAAAGTTTGTGGGGGAAAGTGTAGATGATTGTGGTGGTGGGTATAGTGAAAGCATAGCGGAAATGTGTGATGAGCTGATGAATGGGAGTCTACCCCTCCTAATTCTCACCCCCAATGGAAGAGAGGAGTCGGGCACGAGTCGGGATTGTTTCATTCTTAATCCATCTGTGAGATCACATCTCCACATGAAAATGTTTAAGTTTCTTGGTAAGTGGTAAATAATACGACGAGGGTTTCATCACACTGTCTTACATTACCCTTTTGTGTATAGCAATAATAATATGTTATATGAATTATTTTTTAGGTGTTCTGATGGGAATTGCTATTCGCACCGGAAGTCCTTTAAGTTTAAATTTGGCAGAGCCCGTATGGAAACAACTTGCTGGGATGCCGCTGACAGCTTCTGATTTATCTGAGATTGATAGACATTATTTACAAGGTATACATACTTTTGTGATGCTACTACATATATAATACTACAGTATTTTATTTGTGTTTGGCTGTGGCACTAACTTTTGGATAATTTTTTGTTTTATGCAGGTCTTCTGTATATACGAGATTGTAACAATGAAGAAAAGGCTATTTCCTATTTGGACTATCCCTTTTCAACAACATCCGCAGCAGGGAATGAAGTCCAGTTGTCTCACGCGCACAAGAAAATAACGATAGAGAATCGACAGGAGTACTTTCGCATGGCCCTTAACTACAGGTAATTTCGTAATTTTGATTATTTGATCGAAAATAAATGGTTGGTATTTTTAAGTAGATCCTGTTTCACATTTTCTTATAATTTACTATTTCCAGATTACATGAATTTGATGAAGCGGTTGCTGCAGTGCGTGAAGGAATGTCTCAGGTTGTACCAGTCCCATTACTTTCTTTATTTACGGGTTACGAACTGGAGACAATGGTGTGTGGTTCTCCTGACATTCCACTGACGCTCTTAAAATCGGTGGCCACATACAAAGGTGTAGATCCAACGGCACCCTTAATTCAATGGTTTTGGGAAGTTATGGAAGAATTCACAAGTCAAGAGCGATCCCTATTTCTACGATTTGTTTGGGGGCGAACGAGACTGCCCCGAACAATAGCGGATTTCAGAGGCAGAGACTTTGTTATACAGGTTCGTGGTCAAATTTGACAATTCAATGAAAAACTATTAGATTTGGTGATACAATGATTGTGCAGTAGTTTACTAATTTTTTTAAAAACTGTTTAAAGGTAATGGATAAATATAATCCTCCTGATCACTTTCTACCGGAAAGCTACACTTGCTTCTTTCTACTCAAGATGCCCCGCTATTCATGCAAGGTATTAAAAATATCAATGTTATTATTTCTCGAATCCTTAATTAGGGGATATCTTTGGGTGGTGTTATAAATTATTTACACTATATTCTACTTCCACTTTCAGTATGTGCTTCGTGATAAGGTCAAATATGCCATTTACTTTTGCAAATCTATTGACACGGATGAGTACGCTAGAGTTGCAATTCCTGGTAGTGTTGCAACCGCCGATGAAACACCGGATGAGTCTAACGATGGAGTAGATACGGATACTAGTGAGGATCCAATCATAATGGACTATCCTTCGCCTAGTTCCGCACATTGAGACTCGCTTCAATTTAAGTCTAATAATACTAGTAATCTATGGACACACATTCTGCCTACAGT
The DNA here is from genome assembly GCA_964034955.1 of Orchesella flavescens. NCBI lineage: Eukaryota > Metazoa > Arthropoda > Collembola > Entomobryomorpha > Orchesellidae > Orchesella > Orchesella flavescens. The sequence continues at coordinate 14,027,563 of OZ035953.1, read as the reverse complement.
GCTTAAAAGTAGTAGTTTCATGGTGTAAATTACTATTCAAAATGAAAAATAACTTGGCAATTCAATAAATCTATAACAGCCCACATAACGCAATTGCAATGCAAACTACACATTCTTCATACATCCGTATTGAAATACGCTTTGTCATTCCTTTTTCTTTGTTTTTTTACTGACATGAATATAATCCCAACTACAACACGCATAATGCTAGGATGTATTTTAATGTGTATTATATTGTATTTTCAGAAGAAAAAAACTTGTCTCTTTGTAATTCTTTCTTACCGGCCACAAGTAGACACTGACACTTATTGCTAATTAGGCTATACCAAAGTTTTAAATGCTAAACTGACATTACCATTATTATGATTATTATTATTATTAACGGAGGTATGAGTTTTTTTTCGCTAATCCGTAAAAAATAATATGAAATAACGCATCTCACACAGTGTTGGTACGTTGATATTTTGAGCAAACAAATAAAGCAACTTGTTATACGAAAAAAAATTGTGATGGGAAGCAGTGAGTTGATTTATTTTTTGGCGTCATATAAATCGGTCATTAGTTAAATTGTATTTTAGATTTATGCATTTATTAACTGCTCACAATCTTGCATCTTTTAACGCACGTTGTTGCAAAATGAAAATATTCCATTTCATACATACATTTCGTTTAATGGTGTTTCTTAAGCCTAAGCATCCAGTGGGACAAGATCTTCTTGTGTATATTCAGAGAATGGTGACCATAGGGTTGGCTCTGTCGGCGGATACTCATTGTTTACCAATTTCTAGGATGGCACAGCACATGTTTTTGGCTGCCGGTCGTCGGCTAAGTAAACACATTTTAGTGTTTTATTTAATAGTTTAAATTTTAGTGATTCTCAATTTTGTATTTTATGTTGAACATCTCAATCTAGTCTTACAGTATTAAATACTCTCAATCAAAATCTGAATCATTACCTAAATGTATTAATTGTGGACTGTGTACCAAATCAGTGTATACATATTTATTATTATCATTTTCATCAGCTCAGTATTAAATCAAAAGTACATCAAATTACACATCATTAGTCTGGAAAGGACATTTTCAACCAGTCACATATCACCATTAACGCTGGAGGACGTATTTCTTTGATGCAAAGTGTTTATCCACTGTTCCGAAATGATGATCATGTCAGTGAATAATTATTGTTGAGTTCACTAAAGAAAAAGCTTAGTGAGGTGACGTTCCATGTGTACGACTTAGCTTCGTTTGTGATATGCTCCAACCAGTCATCAACCCGTCGAATATGATGGTAGGTGTACAAATAATTCTAGGGTTAAGTAACTATAAATTTTAGACGCTGCAGTCAGTTACATAAATTTTCCGTTACTTTGCTAGGTTGTAATAAATCATGCGATACATGTATGATAAGCTAATTTGACAATTTTATTTCGAAACTGGGAGATTGAATATTACGGTATTTACAAGTAGTCATGCATTTATTGTCTTATTTCGTTTTAGCTTCTAATTAAGCTATTGATCTGATTACATATTGCATAAATTTAAATTAAAGTCACGAACATTATTATACTCACTTGGGTATTTTTATTTTTGAACTAAACTACTTAGGTTTGATATTAAAATACTTCTAATTTATCATTAGAAATTTGAATTATACGTAGTAATTTGATTAGAAAAACATATCAAATGTCAAATTTGAAAGGTTGTCCAGAAGAAAAACGCACCTAAAAGCTTCAAATAATTTAACAAGGCAAGTTTAAAACTTGTAAATTATAAGGAAATGAAAACTTTATGTAGCTAGTAAGTAAGTAAGTGTATCCATTTCTCCTGGAATGCGGCCCAGGTAGTTTTCTTCAATCAATGTATCGATGCATTTCTAAAGAAATATTAAGGAAACAGTTACATAGGTCAATTTCCTTTGTATGACTTTATGATTGAAGTCATTATTGCTTGAATAATTTTTACCTTGATCGATTTCACATTCGGTGCCAAGTAAGTTCCAGCTTGCTTCATAACTTGGGATACCAGTTGCTCATAATTAAGAACCTTTTTAGTTTTCATGATCCGAACTATGGCACCTTGGATTTGAATTAGTCCATCCTCTTCTCTTTGGGGACGAGGTAACCTGGCCTGACGTACTTTTTGATGGTCGACTTCCTCTCTATGTGGCTCGCAAATGTCCCTATGACGCCTTTTGTCGTTGTATTCCTTACATAAACTGATAACAGTTTTGGAAGTAAAAGGATCATCTTCACTAGTCCCGCTCTCAGTCATCAGAATCCGAGATTTTACAAGACTGCGTACAACCTAAAGTAAGGAATTCGAACTCACTTTAAAACAAGGCAACCGTTTATAAAAAGTTGTTTAGTTTTCACAATCTCATTACTTGTATAATAGTGTGCAAATTCAGCTTGGTGGCATCAACCAACTCTGAAACACAATAGGAATCCATAGAATTGAACAGTAGTAGTACACTGATTTGAAATACGGATGCTTTGAAAACATGGCAGGTCTTGAAACAAGTTGACAACACATTTCCTTGTGAATAATTGATCATAAAAGTAAGCTTTTTTCCAGCACATTCTCTCTTGGCAAAATCATTGAATTTGTTGATGGATTGTATCAACTGCGGAAAGTAAGAGGGATTGCATAAATTCGCACTACTAATTTTTTAAATTTCATATTCAATTATCATGAAATTAAAAAAAAAACTTTTGCATTAGATCATACCGACGGATGCGGAGCAAATTCACTGGCAGTTGTTTCTTTGAACTGTGTTACAAATGGCCAAGAGTCAGACGAAAATACTTGAACTTGAAAGCCCGTCCTAAGACGCTCACCATCATCCCCATCGCGAATTTTGAACTTATTATACTCGCGAAATTTGTCATTTAAATCTTTGGAAAACAGCATGTCCTTAAAGCAGAAAAAGTAGCTTGGGTTATTCTTCAAATATTTAAATATTTTGTATGTGGTGTATATTTTCAAATGAACTTGATGTTGTAAAAAGTATTTCAAATACCCTATAAATTCGCTGCAAGTTGGATACATATTTCGCACCGTATTTTGTTTCCAATTCTGATATAAGGAATAACTCATGCTCATCATTAACTGAACTAAATGAAACTAATCGTTCAATCATCTTTTGGCCACATAATGTTTGAAACATGTCCTTGTCATCAAGAAATTCAAACATTTCCAACTGTAAAATCCAAATGTTTAAAGCTTCAAATTTGCTTTCATTTACTTGAAAAGTTGATAAGTTTGCTTTACCGCAAGAATGATGTCAAGCATACTGTTGTCAACTGTCTTGTAGTCCCCTTTCATTACGAAATCGAAGAAGCAAGCAAAAAGTTCGGCTGCGTTCCAAGTTGACAATGACGTTGGGATTTCAAAATTTGCGATATTTCTTATTGCAAATTTCACAATGCTAGCAAATGCATCATCACTCCTGAACAAAGTGTTTGCAAGAATTTTATACTCATGATTGAGTTCAAAAACCGACTTGACGAAAGTGTTTGCTTCCTAAAAAAAAAGTTGACATTTGACATAACAACTAAAACCATTTTTACGGCAACCATTTTGATGATAAATTATGAGCACATTACCTCCTTACTACCGCTTTGAGTCTTACTCAACGCATTCAACACTGCCATCCCATTCTCGTCTAAATGAATTTTGAATTGGTGATGAAATCCATTTGGTAAAAACCCCATTTTGACAACATAGTCATAGATTTCCAATAGAGTTTCACCTTTCTCTTCATGTAAAGGGAGAAGGCTTTTGAACTCGTTATGAAAAGTTTCCAGGTGATATTCAATTAGGCCCTACAATCAAAAAAGTAAATGTAGGTATGTATGGATGTATAGGGGCATAATTTATAAATTTATGAACACAAAAAGATCCTATCAAAGGTCACCTTTTTGCAAGCATTTCTCAGCGGCTCTGAGCTACTACCATGTAAGTAGGGCCGAATTCGAGATTGTTCTTCATCGATAAGCTGATTTACCTGTTCACAAACAAAATTTTTGATTCACATTTTTTAATCCCCATGTTATAAAACAAACTGATACAACCCACACGTACCTTTTCCATATATTCCGCTAGCGGAAGTTGTTGTAACAGCTTAGTTGCTATTGGCCTGTAATACATCTCAATTTGGTACAGCCATGGTGCTTCAAAATATTCCTGGTAGATTCCCAAGTACTCCTCGTCATTATTTTGATTGAAAGAAGTGTTCTCTGACAGGCACGTTCGTATTTTAGTTACAATGCCTGATTAAATTTAAAAAAACTCTTATTTTAGTAAAAATAATTCTTGTAATATTAAATTTATGGTTTTATGATCCAAAGGAACAAACCTAAATCCAAGTAAGACCTGATCAAACCACTGACTAGATCATTGTTCAAGTTTTCACCATTGAATTCTGATCTTGTAATCAGACTCAGAGCCGCATTCGTAACCTAAAAAAGGATTTGAACGCAATGAATTGTTTTGGTTTTATTAATGCTGAAAATTATATGCCACGCTAGTACCTTTTCATGCACCTCACTAAAAAAATACTCTTTGAATTGTACGAGGGCCATGTGTTGTATATCATAAATATACTCATTTCTACGGTTCCCTTCACTTGGCCCGGGTGTATAATGCCTACAAAATTCGGCAACATCACAATCATTCATTTATACTATCCCCAAACAATGTTTTAAACAGAAGGTCAAAAATTATGAATTTAAAATCACTTAACTCTATTAGCCTGCGGCAGATATTACGAACAATTTTAGAAATGCGCCGGTAACTGTGCCATTCGTTGATATAGAAAGTTATTATAGCTTCTTCTCCCGTCACCTCTTTTGCTTCCTAAAAGTAAAGAACATATCGGTTACTATTGGTTTAATATTATTACTTATGAAAAAGTTGCACTTACTTCAACAATGCGGCGTAGATGCTCAATCATTGCATTTTTTACTTGGCCATGTAGCTCATCCCTCTTTAAATCTCCGTCGGTTGATTTCATTTGCTCGAAATCCGAGCAGTAATAAACAACATGGCTAAACAGACGTAAAGAAATCAAAACTCGTTATTAATTTTATCAAACATTTTTTTTTAGAAAAACAGTTTCTCTAATGAATTGAAAAGTTAAAACTCATCAAAATTCATCAAAGGTGTGACTAATATATATATATTAACATTCACCGTACTCGGCTAGTTGTATGTAAGTCAAAGGGAGTATTGACAAATTCCTCCGGGTGTATAAATCCTCAACTCCCCGTTTTATTTCTTCACACACGAGGGTCATATTGGTCTTATCCATCGTGAAAAGTTTTGTTTTCCAATCTAAAATTCAGAAATTAAAAGAGAATAAGAAAAACCTATAAAAACTGTAAAAACTGTTTGCTGCCTGTTATGAAAAACTTTCGGTGATTTACTTTGTCTAATTCTAGAAAGTTTCAAGCGTCAATGAAGTGCAGGAGACGACTGTTAGCTGATGACGGTGAGAACGAGGCGCACGGTTGTTTTAGATTTTAGAAGCTCACAATATTTATGTTCAATTTTCTATTAAATTTATTTACTGTAGTCTGTTTTTAAATGTGAGTACAAGACACGAATTTTCCCTCAAATGAAATATTTCAATTTCTCAAAACACTTGGCTAAATTATAATACAGTCTTTGGGAAACCCTTTTTTCTACTGCTCTCGTTTTTTAATGAAGTTTTAATACGTAATGGATCTGGTTGCAATTGTGACTTCCTATCATAGATATAAATATGTTATATAGGATGTTCACATATCTAAACGTGATTTTGGTTTGCATTTACGTGCAACTCACTCAGTTATGAAGCAATATGATGTTTTTATAGTACAATATAAATTGTATAATGAGGCAATCAATTGCATCTTAAAATTGTCATATTTTCATATAATTTCATAGCTTACAAATCCATTCTCAAAGGTGGCATAAAAGTTAACGACTTTTCAGCTCATCATAAACAATCCAAATGTTCTCTTCTTTTATTTTCTGACGTGTATGGAGTTTATAATTCTCCATGTAGAGCAAGAACAACCTCGCATTAAATGCATCTGCTTCTTTACAATACCATTCATTTCCTTGGCCACTGAAAATCATAAGTTGAAAGATAGAAAACTCTACCGCAAATGCCAGTGCCGACACATCAGATAAAATTTGTAATATGATCATAAACTTCGACTTCGACACTTTGGCCCTTTTTTGGTTTGCTAGTTTTATTTTCGCATGCAAATCCAGCTGCGCATAAAAATGGGGAATGAGAGACACCTTCAACATTACATTATGCTTTTAAACAAAGATGATATGACTATCTTATATGAATATGGGATGGGATGGTATGGATGGCGTGATGCATGATGATTTAAGTACGTCATCTTTTATCTTTCAGTAGCACAGGAAGTTTTGAAATTTCTCTCTTGTGCAATATATCAAGCTAAAACCTTGCAAAGGAATATCTATCTGCTTTAGTATATTGAGCTTTGAGTATATTTGACTTTAGTTTTAACCATCCACACATGCCTCATCAAGAGACCTAAAGTTCAGCAGATTTGTACAACAGCTTTTTTCCTATTATAAAATATTTTAAACTGAACTAAGCATCAGCATAAAATTCCAATACTGAGCAAAGTTGCATACATCAACAAGCTTCAATGAACCTTTCCTTTTGATATTTTATGTAAGTGATAGGTGCAATGCGATGCGATGGCTTCATTGGAACAAATCGAGTGAGAATGACTCATGAGAAATCACAAGAATACGAGCAAATATTACTTTCATTATATTATCATGCTTTTTTTCGATCGACAAGTAATTACCATTTAGGCATATCATGGATACATATATAATGTATAATATTATCAAAGTACCACTACCACTTTTGTCCTGCAACTTGACTATTTACAATGCAAGCGACGTATGGCCATGGACAACCTCAATGTTGTTAACTTCACATCAAGTTACGCTTTCGTTGTCAGAGAATAATGCATTAACATTAACACCTTCTTTGGTTTGGTTTGCAAAGTTTTTTTCATTTTTGTTTGCCATCTCAGTGACAAGGACTGGTTGTAAAGTTATAAATGTTTTTATCATGTTCATGCTCAATGTTTTCATTTGTTAGCAACTTTTTTATGTATTTTGAGTCGCTTGTACAGTACAAAACATTCATTTTTTTTGGGTAGGGTACTACTGCAAGTGGATAGATTACAGGTGAGTATGTCATGTTGTTTTCGTCATTGACATGCAGTTGTACACCTGGATGAGTTTTCCGATCATGTTAGTGATATATTTTTTTTATTATAATATTACATTTGTCGCTGTCATTTAACATTAGTTGAAAAATAATTGCTCAAAATAATTGTCAAATTTGAACAAGCATTATGCATACTGCTACAAACATCCGCTTTTTTATGGCTTGTTATGATGATGATAATGATGGAAAGAGATGAGAAAAAATGCTCTATTTTCATGCTGCAGTCAAATAAAATTATCATGCTACCAGTAGAATCATCATCATCGAGCATCCAGCTTTGAAATTATTTCTCTCATATTCTAAACCTTACACCAAATTTTTTTAATGACTTTGTCGAAAACTCAAGAGACAGGAAAGAAGAGCTGTCTTTTTCCTATGAAGTTGGGTGATAGAAATAATGCTCGAATTACTTACCTTTCATTGTCACCTCTCGCTGTATGTGTATGGTACGACTGTTTTAACATATTCAACAAAACTGATAAGATGGTTTTGCAGTAAAAATTTCCATGCAAAAAAAATCTTATGAATCTTTTGTACCTTTAGGTTGACTTTTGGATACAAGCACAGGCTGTCTGTTGTGCTGTCCTTGATGCAAATCAGTTCAACGAAAAGCCCAAGCATATTTTTTTATATTCAGCATCATATCATATCCCATAGCTTCAACAAGACGAAGACCAAGAGAGAGTGTATTGTGTATGCATATGCATATTGAGCAAGTTGTCTGGATGAGTGAGTGGTTTGGTTTGCTCTCTTGCTTTGCTTTACCACTGATTTGGGCTGAAGAGAATTTAAGCTCAAGAAACTTGGGTCACTTTTCGCATTGCTTCCATTTCAGTTGACCAAGAAGGTCGCAAAAAGTTATGCGTTTTAATCATCCACACAATATAGTACCAAGTGGACAGGTTCCAGAAAGAATCGAAACTTATTCTTCTTCGTCCCATTATACATAGAAAAAGCTTCCTCATAGGAATCTACACTAAATTAAATATTATTTGCTCCATTAAGCAACTATAATTCCTACTCTTAGCTTTTTTTTTGCAAGCAATCAAAACCAACGTCCAGTCTACTATATATCAATTTTTGAGTAGGTACATATTATTTGATCGTCGCAAAAATCCTAACAGATAGCCAACTGGCTTGACTTTGACTATACAGGGTTGTTGGTTTGTGTGTTTGTGAAGCCATAAAACTTAAATTAGCAAAGATTCAACCGTTTTATTATTCTCTTTTCATTCATTCCACACAACGCATGTTTACATACATACGTTTGCCTCATCTTCTAGAAAAAAAGTCCCATTAAAAGTCATAAAAGAATGGAAGAGAGTAGACCATAAAATGTTACGTTGCATTTTGACTCGTGTATTCTTTTATCATTTGCTTGTATCTCGTGACCAACAAGGTGATATTAGTTGAGGGTAGAATTGAAGCTCTTGTCTTGTAATAACTGATATTATGGACAAACTTCCCATTATAAAATGTTTGTAAGTACATGCAGTTTTACGAGAAGGAGTTGTTTAGTTGCATAGATTACAAAAAAAAATTATTAGATTTTCCATGCAAAATTGGTTCCTTATATGCAACCATTATTTTCCAGAATTTGCTTAAATATTACTTGTTTCCTCTTACGCACATCGTAGTTAGTACTCATTATACATAAGTAGCTGCTGTCCCATATAATTTTTATTATTGTTGGTTGTGTTTGAGGATCAAGTGCAACGTAAACACTTTTGGTGTAGACGAAGGTGAGAAGTTGTAGGGAACTATAAGTTTGGTTTTACTCGTCATCGTCAGGCTAGCTTCCTCTCGAAATATATTTGGGTTTTACAGACTAGCATACATAAACATATAATATAATGAGAGCAGAGAGCCTTTTCCGCTTTCCGTAATCCTGTTTGGTAGTTGTCTACTTTGCTAATTTTTTTGTTTCTGGAACTGCATGAGTGAGCAGTTTAGTCAGTGGTGTGGTGAGCGAGGTTGTTGAGAGTGAAACTAAGAAAAAACAAGCTCTTGCTCCAGTTCATTGCACAAACTTTCATAGTCACTTTGTCTCTCACGCACACACACACACACTCACACATTCAACCAAGCCAAAGTCAAGCTAGGCCAGGCCAGATCCACAACTCTCCCATGTTCTCAATTCATTTCAGAGAAGCCAGCCAAAAATTATACTCAACAAGAATAAAGTACGAAGTGCACGTTGGACTGTTTTGGCAAATATAATTAAGTACAAGTAGTCTCTCAATATACAGACGCTTGAGGTCTTTAGGAGACGGTTTTATTTTTCATTAAAACATTGTAAACAATATTAAATAAAGGTGGGATTCATTAGTGAAGTTTTATTGTAACTTGTCATCAAGATGGGATTTAAATTTTGTAAGTATTTATATGAAAAATTGGTTCTGCATGATCGAAAAAAGGAAAGAAAGCTAGAATTATGTGTATATGAAATTTATGATGCTGTAGTGTACGGAAAGTAATTAAGCTGAAGTAGCTGAAAAATTAATATCAAAATGGGTTTGTTTTGTTTCTTTAGATTCCTCATGCGCCTTCCTGCTGCTGAGTTACATTGTTGCGTTAAGTTCCAGTAGCAATATGCCGGAATCCGTGTCCGTAAAGCAGTACTTCAGTGATCCTGAGCGAGTGGAGCTAAATGACATAACTTGGGCTCATGCTGTCAACAATCATGCAGCTTTAACTCAGGCTATAAATGGTGAGTGTAATTAGCATTAAATTTTTCATGTAGCTTTCCATAATTTCACTATGAAATTACAAAACTTTCGGTTTTGTCTTTTTAATTCTATTACAGATCCACACATCATGATGTTAGAAGCGGATGTGTTGATGGGTGTACACAAGGGCTCTCATAACCTCCTGGATAATGTTCCTATAATGGCTCATCCCCCGGATAAAGAGTCTGACCTCTCCTTTACACAGTTTGTTGATACTTTTATCCAAGCCATTGAATCAAATGCAGATCGCAAGAAAGGAATCAAGCTGGATTTTAAGGAGATTGATGCAGTGGAGCCCTGTCTCATTTTGCTAACACAGAAACTGGAGGACGGAAAGGTGCCACCTTTTCCCATAATCATCAACGCAGACATATTGCGTGGACCAGTTAATTCAACAAAGAAGCCTTTGGATGCGGAACGTTTTATTTCTTCCGTCAGAACTCATGCTCCCTATACAACAATCTCTTTAGGATGGACCACACGATTTGGTCATGATGATGGTAAGATTTTGCTCTAGTTTTCCTTTTTCATTTCATTTATATTGATAAAATCCCTTATTGAATAAAGCTCTCATTTATTTTATTTGTAGAAAAACAAGGGAAAGATGTTGGGGAACCGATTGTAAAGGGAATGTACACAAGAGCTCACATGAAGGAAATGGCTGCAGTTATCAAGAAATATGCTGGTGATCCACCCATCTTTCAACACATAACTTTCCCAGTGCGAGCGGCTCTTGCAGCAAGCTCTGTTGATGAGCTGTTATATCTTCAAGGGAAAATGAGAAATGAGTTCAGCATCACCCTTTGGTCACCCAAAGATGACCCAATAGATCTTTCAGAGGTGGAGAGTACGGTGTCACAAATTGGAAAGCACTATGTTTTCCTGGATCTCCCATTTCGCATTGAGTCGAATGCCAAACATTTTCATCATCAAGAGGAACATGAACATGAACACACATTGGATGACCAAAGTGTCCACCACAACTCTGAGCAAGGGATTTCTGCTCGGGGTCACTCAGAAGAGGAACCACCTAAAGATAAAGATATGTCAGCAGCTGCAGCAGCAGCGAGCGCAGTCTCTTTCATTCCTGTGATCACGCTTGGGCTACTGACTGCATTTATCGTTTATCGTCATCTTTGAATAAAAATGTGTCCGATTTTTATTCATAGTTTCTCATTTTAATCATGCTTTACTTATTATTATGAAATGAAGTTTTAATTTTAGCTAAAAGCTTAAGTAAAAATTTCTTGGTGATCCAATGATTTGGGTAGTTTTACTGTAAAGTTAGGCTCATATCCAAAGTTTTTGATTGGACTGAAACATTAGGTTAGAAATGTGATTTTTTGATTTTTACTAATTTTAATGTTGTAGATAAAGATTATTATTATTATTATGTATTATGTTCGTTTAGTTTTTTTTAAAATCTAGTCTGTCTAGAAAATATCAGACTATAAACTCATATCACAGATATGAGGAAATCTCAGTGTGTCCGAATTTGTCAAAGCACAGAATTGTAATTGGTGATATACATACATGGTGGGGGGAGAAAAATAGAAGATAAATGTAATAAAAATATTTTTAGTAAGAAGTTAAATCATGTCAGTTGTATGCATAATGTTACTAAATTTTTAAACATCAAGCGGGACAATGGAAAATATCTCTGGAATTTTATTAGGCTTTGCTGGTATAAAAACAAGCATTCAATCAGAAACCACCTGAAAATATTTAGCACATATGTACATTTAATTGAACTGGCTATCATATAAATTAGATTCATCATCTCAATTTATCATTGATCAAAATTAAAAGTAATAACTGAAACTTAAAACTACCCCGGAGAATAAATTCATAACGATTTTTACCATAATACATACATACATAAAACATCTATAATTGATCTGTACATACAAACGGTTCACCGTGTCGCATCTCCTTTTGTAGTATAATGTATCATTTATTGCATTCACTTGAGCCATCCTGATTCGATGTGTGTGTATGATATACATAGACGCAGACTGTAAATATGCGTTGGCACAATACCATCATGAACCTGTAAAAGAGGTACATTCACGCATGAGCCTTTGTTCACTGGATGCTACGGCAGATGCAAATATTTTTCATGAACGCGTGCACAGCATCAACAAAGTTTAGTTGCCGAATGTACTCACTCATGGTAATAAGTATGATTGTATCCTAAACTGAAGATTTTATAACTTTAAAATGTTAGTCCGATTCTGCAGCAACAGCCATGCCAAACTATGCAAGTTCTTCAAAAGTACAATTTATATGCAAAATTTGGTACATTCTATGAACGTCAGGTGTCATCAGGAGAGTGCTAACTAAAAGACGAAGAAATGAAAGAAGCAAAGTCAATCCTTGTTGAATGCAATTCAGCAATGTAAAACTGAGATGGTTACAGAGGGTAAGTGTTTTGTAGGGTACTATTTGCGAATCCTTTCTGCTTCTTCTCCAATACGCATTTTGTAAGACATCTGCAACAACACTAACTCAATAACAATTTTTGTAACCAAAACCTTTGAAACTAAACGTACCTATCAGTCATTTAATATGAAAGTATCATATCATATTGCCAGTTAACTAGAAGACTATGAAGGAGGGTGACTAAGAAAAGGATTAAACGATGGAGAAAAAGTCTTTCATTCCGTAGCATCATAACAAAATAACACAACCATCGCTCGCTCTTGCTTTCATTCATTCTTTGCTGTGCATTGGCTACTATGTATATACATGCTGCTTGAATGCTCTTTCTCTTGAGTAAAGCGTGGGCTGCCATGTAAAACAAAAGGAGCAGCGTATTGTTTGGGTACCTTGCTAAAAGTGTGTGCGATACTTTTTGTTGTGTTGATTGTCTGCAGTTCAGTTTTCTTGGTGGAGGAGCAGAGGCTAGTGGAACAAGAGCTTATGAAAAATCAGTGAAATTCGAAGTTCTTCACTGATTCAACAACACAACCTTTTCGGAGGCTGGAACATCATCATCATCAGCAGCATTGTCCTCAGTACAAGAAATCTTAGTTTCCCCCGTATTCAGTGTGTCTGAGGAAAATAGAGATGGACATGGAATAAGTAATAGTTTTGAGAGTTTATATTAAAACAGACATAAACTGTTACTAGTTAAGGTAATTGTTACTATGAGACTGATCACCGTCATTACAGTTGTTAGAAAGTCGATTGCTACGTGTTAAGACGGTTAGATGGACATTTAAATCGTCGCTGATACATAGCACCTGATGGAGCGCTGCTTCATTAATTTTAGCGAATAAGTAATCAGTCTCAAACTACTTGATCAAACCAGATATTAGAAAAAGACCAGCGTCGAAAATTTTGGAGAGGACTTCAACCTACATATCTAACCGGGTAAGTCTAGTATTTTAGCAAGTTTCATTTGACGTTGAAAAAAAATAACTTGTAAGCCGGAGTTTGAAACTTACTGAGGGATTACTGAACTTTCATTTTAGGTTCAAGGTTCATTTACTTCTCTATCTAAATTAGATTTTTAGTAAGATGATACCTGAAACAAAAAACGTGTATGAGGAAAATGGCTTTAATTGATTAATTTGCATACGGAAGGAAAAGGTTTATCTGTACCACGCTAATTTTTTCTTGCTTATCTCAACCCCCAATGCACACTATTTACGACGGATACTGTATATGCTTATATATATTGTAGAAAACTGATATTCAGCAGAGGTATTTGAACCATTTTAAGTTTAATTTATTTCATACATTAGCTAAATTGGAATAACACATTGAAATAGCCATCCTTCATGGTTCCAATTCCAACCTTACAAAATGTCGAGAAGGTTGTTGCTGTATTTGAGGAGTGCAAGACATTATTTTTTGGTCTTAATGTATTTTATACACTCCACTGTAAAAATATTCTCATCTTATATGCATACGCATACGCATACATGAAGAATGCAGATTGAGTGGAGACTGGAGGTTCAATGAAATGGAAAAAGCTCTGGTGCATATGCGATCATTCACAACCACCACATTCCATTCAGATGTCATTTCATGCGTCCAGCTAGTAAACAAATTACTAAGGAAAGGTTAACTAGGGGAAGCCAAATACCTTTCTAGATCAGGTCATGTTTCCTACATGGAGGGAATGATGACGGTGAAAAACAGGACATTTAGTAACTGAGAGATAAGAACGGACCCATAAATCTTTTGATATGAATATGAAAAAATACTTTCAACGTGTCTGCATTAGAGTATAAGATGTTTGATCGTAAAGTCAGCAGTAAAGTACGCTGCATTATTATTCGGGGCATTGAGATTTTGTGTTGTTTGAATTTTCAGTTTTTTCAAGATTCATTTTGTATCGGTAAATTTTTTAAATCAGCAACAACGAATTTCATTTCGAATACGAGTTCAGCGCCAGGTGTTACCTGCCATGGTGTGAATTTTCCAGGAAATTATTCACTAAAGGAACACCTTAACATTTTAGTCCGGGAAAAACTTGTGAATTGGGTAGGGAAAATGAGTGAGCCCAACGAAAAAGTTAGCGAACCCGCTGCTAACATTGGTAGAGGTGGCTCTACCCCACCACCTATATCAACCTCTACTACTACCGCCAACATCATTGCTCCTTCTTCCTCAACAAGTGGAAGTTCTATGCAGAATGGGTTTGCATCCTCTTTAACAAGACTTCCACCCACCTGCGCAGCAGATACTGTACCAATTTCTTCACCGGAATCCGATGATGTAGTTAGATGTGGTTACTTGAAGAAGGTTAAGGGAAAAAAGAAAAAGTTTTTCGTTCTCCGGAAAGAGACAAGTATTGACAAACCTGCCAGATTGGAGTATTACGATAAGGAGAAGAATTTTCGGTCTGGACAACCTACGAAAAAGTAAGTAATGCTCATCTTTTAATAATATTACTATAGCCTGATCTTTATATAACTTGCTTGCAAATAGAAAAATTTGAATGCACGACTGTCTTTATAGTCTATAGTCTAAAGTTATGGTGATATTTGGAATATGTAGCTGAGAGGTTTAATAGCTTGGCATTTGTGTGATTGAGGAGTTGTAATCTAAAGCATAGGTAGTAGAGGGAATGAATGATACATACATAGTATATCCTACTGTTGCCCAAGATTCGTGTTTAGTTGAGTTTTTGTTTACGCACTCTAGTCCCTTTCTTTTGCTTTTTCGCTTGTCTTTGTATTTGATAATATCATTTTGAATGAATGAATCAGATCTGTATTGTACAATGAACTAAAAAAAGAAACATACAGCTGCACTAGCTGCAGACTGCGTGGCCCAAGTCTGCTTTACATACGATGTAAAATAAAACGCAAGTTGTTTTTCTTACATTCAACATCGTGATATCCCTCAAATCAACTTGAAATCAATTCAAACCTAGTTGTTGTTTTTCGGGTTTCACATTCGTAGCTAATGAAGAGAAAGGCCGGAAACTGTTAAGTGGATTTGAATAATAATTTTATTATGATTTGATTACAGTAATTTTTTTAGTTGGTTTGTATGATAAAGATTCTATTGGTCTAAGGTAATGATGACTTTACGGCTTTATTATTCATTTTGAGCACTAAGCTAGGGAAGGTGTTGTTTTGAAACTAGAAGAGGAAATTAAATAAATATCATAGATGATTGAGAATTGCAGTTTACAAGGAATAGAATAATAATGAGCGAATGAATTCAGCCATTTAACAAGAACTAAGTCTGGAAATGGTCTTGTTTTTTCGATATTCATAATGTTCAGCTGCTCCAGTGCTGAATGCTGAGGAAGTCATGTAGACGATTGGTATTAAATTTGATTGAGTATTGAGTGAGTAATTGAGTGAGGTCAGCAAGAGATAAAATATTATAAAAGAATCATTACTCCCCTTGAATACGTATATACATATGGGATAGATGTTGTTGCTGAAGAAATGCTGTAAACACGTCTAGTGGAGAACACCCACACACCTTTCTTAACAAGCATATTATAGATCTCTGTCTACATACAGAAAGTTATGGTTTTATCTGATAAACTCTTTTCCATCTTTCTTTGTCCTATCGTGTAAAAAACACTAACACGACACATGAGCAATGGATTCAGTCCACTAAGATGTAGTTAATGTTTTTTTGGAATTACATGATACCAAATAAAATTTCGCAACAACATGTTGTCATCAGTCTACAATGTAGTGGAGCAAAAAAAAGGAGAATAGTGAAGACTGGTAGCTGGTGCTAATGTCATGAACGTGCTTTTTATGAAATAATATTGAAATATGATATCTAAAAATACGTGGCTGCTGGATACGTAAGCTTTTTGACATGTTATTGCTAAGGAGTTAGGTTAATAAGTATCAGAATATTGATGCCAATAAAAAAAACACTTGTGTGGCCCCTGGTCTGTCGATTTTTGGAAAGGCGTCACAAAACTCATAAAAATCATGCTACTGGAATGACTGCATGTAGGTACTTCACTGGAGCAATCCATTTCTATTTCTCGTTTGAGAAGATTGTCCGTTTTATTCGAATGCATTGGATGAGTGCTTGGATGTGAATTGCCATGCAGTCTTCAAATGCAAATATTGAAATTGTACCCGAGAGCTAGAAGCACTTGCGAAGAAATCTGTTTGTATTGTACTTCTCAATTTCCCTCTAAATTTTGACGGTACATCCAACGATTTCATGCAAGCAGCCCTGCTTAATTTATGTTACAATGCAAATGTGTAGAACAAGACATCAATAATGATTTATTACTAATAATAAATATCTTTCTTAACTTGTGTGAACCAGATTTAGATGTGTGGGGTTAGGGTTGCAATACACATAATAATATGTTATGTTTTCAAGAATGATGAAAAGTGTCACGACGAATCTTATGAATTCGTTCTGCCACTGTAGTTCTGTGACCACATTTTAAGTAGTACTATATTTTTAAGTCTTTATAACTACTCACTACTTTTCCTAACCTAACCTTGAACTGGAGATGTACTTATATCTGTCTTTACTGCAACATATCACATTTGCCATATACACTGAATTTCAGAAGGCATACATTTTTCATCTAAACAGAATAATATGTACATGTTATACTGGAAAGCTACCACGGAAAAAAAACTCTTCGCTTTTGACGCGAATGTTGAAGTACCAAAAAGATCATCATTATTTTACCAATGCTTCATGAGATAAGAATTTATTTGTTTCTCAGCAATGGCCCACGATCAACGTTGCCATTGATGATTGCTTCGATACTAAATTACTTTTATTTCAACTTCTGCTTGCGTTGCTTTTACGCATGCAAATGGATGAATAAATATATGTATATATGCTAAAATATTATTTGCTTTTAATATTTTAAGAAAAGAAAAATGGAATGAACGGTCCTCATCTAATTCCTTGCTGCTTCTTTTTACTTTATTTTAGGAGCATTGATCTCAAGGCTTGTTTCAACATAAGCCGTATAGATTCCAAGTGCAAATACTCTATTGCCCTTCATACCCGCAATGACTGTGTTCGTATAGCAATGAAAAATGAAGAAGAAATGAAGGATTGGCTTAAGGTAATGAACTCCCTAGCTGGATCGGAGGAAGACGAAGAGGACGACTTCGACTTACCCCAGAGTACTGGAAAATTTACTTTTGAACACATATGGTTTGTCACCGCCATCAACAAGGGACTTGGCAGTACAAATAACATTATTGGTCCTTATCGCCTGTGTCTGACGCCGAAAGAAGTGACTCTCCTTAAAGTTGGTGGACATGATGGACGAAAGGAAAAGTTGACATTTTCGGTAAATTTCCTCTCTTTGAATGCTTTCTATGTTTGTCTTTCATATTTAATATTTTGGTGACCTGCACACACAATTTGGTATTAGTCCCACTGCATGTAATTGTTGAGGAGGACAATGTAATATTGTTGAAGAATGCAGTAGTACATGAATTTGAATTTTCTCCACCAGTTGCCCGTAATCAGGAATATTTCCCATTCTGCGACGGTTGGTGGTTATTTCACAATGGAATTGGGTCGTTTGGCACCCACTGGATCTGGGCTTCTCTGGTTAAAAGCTGATGATAACAACATTGCTCAAAACATGCACGTCCTAATTCTCAAGTGAGTACCTTTTTAATTCTTTCCTTCTTTCCATTTCTAAGAGTTCAAAATCGGCAGAAATTTGCTATTCACTAGCGCTAAAACTAAGAAATATTTTATAACCTATGCCATTGTTGCACCATGAAGAAAATTAATTCTAGTAGTGTACACTACTTATGTTGGTGAAATGACAATAGTTTCATTCCTGCACATGCCATTAGACTTTCGTTAGATAGTGTTGTTGCCTTGTGCATACCAAAGCAAGTGACATGAATTTTGCAAATGATTAGTCAAATTGTTTTTATATAATGATGCAAACATTTGCAAGCTACAGGATGTTCTGAAGCGAGTCCACACATTCAGTGTCATCTTAACTCGTTCTCATTACTTAAAATAAATGACAGCGAAGGACTTTGTACGAATGTTCCATTTCGATTGCGTTTACAAACATTAGACGTTAAAAACCTAGCAGACAAATACGACTGAAAACTGAATAGGAATAACATGGTCGATGATACAATTTATCATGTAGTTTTATATACAAATTCCTTCCAATGAAATTGTACGTTATGTTTATAGAGCAATGCAAAACTCAAGAAAAGGGAGAGTATGCGGAGATCGGGAGTCACGGAGGGATTTGACTTACGCCTGGAATAGTGACAGGACTTTGGGCCCTCGCTCTAGCTCTTTCCATAGTAGTTCACCGCCTGGATTGACCAGGATGATTAACCCTATTGACGGATCCATGGAAGGTTGCCGGGGACGGGTAGATTCAATCTCGTCATCCTTCCCAAGTAAAGGACTTTGGATGTCGACAACTCCATCCTTTACCTTGAGCCGTCCACATAGTTCTACAGGCACAAATTCCGCTTCAAGTTCTTATTCCATAGACTATGACAGTAACAACCACCACCACATTCATCATCAGAAGGGAAGTATGTTTGGCTCTGAAAATGCCTACTCCGAAAGTCAAGATGAAGATGAGTATGTGCCTTGGAGCCCAGCCGATAAACAACAAACTAGTGTGAATAGTTTAAATCAAGATGCTACGCCAAATGTTGAAATTTCCTTGGCAAGCAAGGATGATTCCGGCTACATGGAGATGCAAAGTCCAATGCCACTTTTTGACGATTATGTGCCGATGAACCCTCCAGGTTAGTGCTAACATACAAACATATTAATTATTACGATTGTGACTTTTTTTTTTGTATTATTGTACTACAGCAAAAAAAAATGTTTTACATTCCGCTCGTGTATTTATTTTGGTACAATTTTAGATTGGAGTTCTCCGAACCTACAAAATTGCACTGGTGGTAAACTTACAGGCTCACACAGTCGTAACTTAACTCCGATTGAAGAGTATGGTAGCTTTATTCCTATAAACCCAACCGCCCACAACATGTAAGTAAAAAGGTGTTAATCAAAATAAGCGATTAACTTTATATGAGTGCGGCTTATATAGTAACATATTATGTAATTTTCAGGAGATATGAGGCGATGTCATGTGGGAACTCAACGGCTGGATCCACCAAAGGATTAGGTAAAGACTACCTGGACATGGACTTGGGGAAAAGCCTGAATTTACACAATGGTATTACACAATATTTAGTAATAATTATCCTGTTTCGTAATAAATTGAAATAAATAAATTAATTAAAATTACATGAATTTCTTCATTACTTCTGCAGATGTTAGACAGAGATCTGCATCAAGTAGCGAGTCTACAGGATTGCCATATTTCCCATTAGAAAAAGTTAGTTGTTATCTGATTGGCCACTTGGATGATGACAGGAATTCCATGCGACCAGTGAGAGCTTACTCTGAGGGCTCAACATCAAATGCATCATCATCAGCAAGAAGGGTTCGAACAGAAAAGGGGTGGCTGGGAGCAGTTCGAAAGACCTTCCGTATTAGATCTATGTCTGCTGGCTCCAAAGAAAAACTTCCTTTGGTCACCCAGAATTCGGATCCCGTTGCTTCTCCTAGTAGTGAATTGTGCCCAGCTTCGTCCTTACCCAATTCTTGTAGTGACTCAACTGGATGACATTGCAAAAGCAAAATTTGAATCCCTCAATAACTAGTGAAAGGTTTCACATCGTTCTCTGTAAAAGTTATAGTTTATATATTGCTACAAGCTTTAATTTATTCATCATGTTTCAATTCATAAAAGATGTGAATAATATTTGGGGACGAGCGAGAGTGAGAGTGCTGGAGCTCCATGTGATTTCAGTTGAGCTCTGATGAGAATGGGTTATGTGTGGGGTATGCGTTTAGAGAGCATGCGTCATACAATATGTATGAATCATAAATAAGTAGTTATGTATCTAGGGACATTACAATAGGTACATATCAATATTGATCGTTTATTGAACTAGTTATTATTATAACTATATTATAATTTAGTAAAACTCTTGTCCTCCCTGGGGAAATATTGTTCGCTACGTCGATGATGGCATACATTCATATTAGATCCTCTAGACCTTCCGTGTTCCTTGTAAATTATTGATGACTTCGCTACACATAGCGTCCAGCAACGTTAGTAGTACATAATATTAATAAAAATTGGTATAAGATTGAAACACTGTTTTACCACAGCATAATATATATGATTAAGAAACAAAACTTCCCACATGATTTGGGAAAGGAGCGAGTGAGCAGTAGTAAGAATCACTTAACTTTTGTATTGGCAAAATATAATTAATTTTGTATTGGACTCATAATATTTAATAAATTGTTGTACTGCTATGAATTATACAACCAAAAAATGTAACTATATAAAACTGACGCTTTGATTGGATCCTCAAAAAAATATTCAGAGAATACTAGGTGAAGACTATATATATATCATTTTTTAGCTCAAGCTCAACAATTGCCTTAACATTAGTTAAAAATATTTTTATATCTTCTTCATGGTTAGATTTTCATGTAGGTTTGACAATATTAAAGAAATGATTAAGTACACAGAGGTGTAGTAGCTAAACATTCGTATAATTAAAGCTCGAAAACAGTAGTAAGTTAACATACAACACCGTTCTAGTTGATTTTTAACAAGAAAAAATAAATAACAAAACAAGTTACTTTTTCTTTTTGCCTTTAAAAAAAATTCACTCTCTAACTAATGTTTCACGTAAGCCTGCAGCCTGCGTGTGAAGGTTTGGTTCAGTTAAACTGGAGCAGCGTCAAACTGCAAGCTAGGAAAAAATGAAAGTTAATTAGATAATATTTTATTCATTATTTTCTACACTATTTTATTTGCATTCCTGTTTAAGCTAGAATTGAATGCAACTTACAATGAGCGATTATTATGATCATCAAGGTTCATAACGGCACCTTGATTCCCTTCACAGCCACAGTAGTTTGGGGCGGAGAATATGGTGACGACTCTCTTGTTATGATGATACTTGTACCCCTTCATGACGCATTCATGAGCCCTATGCAAACAAAGTCAAGATGAGATGAGCTAAAGCTGATTTCACAGTATATTTAGGAATGTATACAATTTCATTTAGGATAATTGTGCTTTACCTAGCGACTAACTTGATTCCATTTTTGTAATTGAAAAGCTGTGAGACAGCTTTTCCAAAGGACTGGACGTAAGCCCCGCGGTTGCTTTCTCCCCAATACAAAATATGATCATTTGGATCTGTCCATAACAGGTCAAACATTCCTCCCCATGATGGTATCTCTTGAAATCTATCCAGCTGGCGGATGTCATCTAGCTTTTGAATTTCACTGCTTAATCCTCCATGCATGCATAACGTTTGTGACTCGATCAAGGCTGTGAGGGGAAGGAAATCAAACAATCCTGTGAAACATTTCCACACCTCAGCAGTCTTGTACTTTTGCATGCATTCGTCATAGAATCCATAAACTTTAGTGAGCTTTCTGGACTCGTGGTTTCCACGAAGAAGCGTGATCCTGTCCTTGTGGCGCACTTTGAGTGCAATCAGGAGAGTCATTGTTTCCACAGAGTTGTAACCCCTGTCTACATAATCGCCCATAAATAAATAGTTTGTGTCAGGACATTTCCCTCCGACTCGGAATAGCTCCATCAGATCCTCGAATTGGCCGTGAATGTCCCCACAAACAGTAACCGGACATTTCACCTCTTGAACGTTGGATTCGTTTACTAATATTTCTTGAGCCTATAAAACGAATAAAAGTTAGTAAAGAATTTTTCATTTGGGTATTCAATGTACTCATTCAACCAATGATTTTATAAAGCATTATTAAAATTCACATATACATACCTTTTTACACAGTATCTTCACTTGTATTTCGCTGAGCGGTTTGCATTGATACAATTGTTGGATCCACTGATCCAAATCCGTAACAGCGGGTTGTGAAGTTACCATATTGACTTGTACAAAGTTGCTTGCTAATGCAGATATGGCTTCCTCTCCCACTTCAACTGTTTGGGGTCCACGAGCCGATTCGGAGGCTGATGATTTCTCCATAGTTAAAACCTAACTTCTTCTCTGTAAACTGGCAACCGTTTTTCTTGTAGTGTTATGTTCTGTTGATGGTTGAGTAGAGTCAATCGAATCACTTCAATTTCAGTTCAATTTCCCGTCCCTAACTGACTTTCAAGAAATGGGATATAACAACTTAACAATTTGCGTTAACGTTTATTCCCTTGTGTTTTCCCACTACTCCAATGTCAAGGTCTGCTATCAATATGTTGATGAAAATTCCAACGTACATTAGGTTTATTCCAATACTGGATAGGAAAATATTAGGTGCTGACGAGTTTATAATCCAAAATTACTACTACAGATTTTTTAACTCGTTTTTGAGTTGAAATACATGATATCACGCGTACCACCACATAAATTCTCAGAAACAACGGTGACAGGAGTAGAGGATGACTGTGTGGATGATACACAAAAAGAGAAACTCTACTTAAACCCATTTGCTCTAACACTTATGTAATATAATATGTAGATCACATGAGAATGCTTTCCTGGATCCGGTTGGCGTGCTCCTTTTGCTCAAAATTGTTAAGGTTTTGATTATAATATTTATCCAAAGAAAGGTCTACTGCTATTTAGAAAAAATACGGGGTGAATTCTTAAGCATGTACGAGTACATATATAAGGAAGGTACTGTTACATTATGTAAGTCACAGCTGCATAAACAACAAATATCGTGGAAGTTAGCAGAAGGATTTGCGATGAAGCAAGTTCAGCAAAAAGCATAACTCCTCATATCATGTCATATTTTACAGCTATCACACCTACAATGCAATGCTAGCACACGTTATGTATACCCCTTCTCTTATTTTCGCACGACGTATTCTCCACTTCGGTTTCAGTATTGCACATGTCAATTTTGTGTGTATGCATCTTGGCATGAAGTTGCATTGTGAGTATTTCTTACATATATCATGCATTTTGTCTTTGTTCGTTGTTCTCTAAAATGCTGGCTGGGGATGTAAATGTGTGATATGAGATTGCATATGCAAATCCACCTGATATAATTTTGCACTAGGTCATGATTTCAGCTATCAATATATTCAATACTTCAGTACAGTTTAAGTCGATAAATACAAACATGATATGTTTGTGCTTAATCAAAAAACAGGATCATCACTGGTTTTATTAACAAATATGCATGTACTCATAATTCCGACAATCGGCGCATGATATACTAAAACCCCTAAAAAATCGTTATTATGAGATTAAATGGAAACATATTAGATACATAACAATGTTTTGGTATCACAACATACAGTTAATGATTTTATTATTTTTCAACAAAATATTACTATTATGTGAAAACTACAACGTAAATTGGTAGACTACACGACAATCATTAAAAGATAAGTTATTACTGTTCTATTTTAGCTTCCTTAGTTAACAACATTAAATCTATACCTTATATATATATAATTGAGTCTGTGCTCTGCTTGAAAGTGTAAACAGAGTACTAAAATTACATAATAAGCCTATTCATTTCTGGGCATTGCACTGTCAGTCCGAGTCAAAAACTTCTGCTTTGATGTATCTTTGTACACTGATAATTAGTGAATGCATAATGTTGTTTCTATAGCATCACCATTGATGTACAAAAATTGATTGTTGCAAGCAGGAAATAAAAGAGAGAGCCAGGAAGAAATGTGACGAATATGCATATATGAACATTACAAAGACTATAACTTTGATCCTATGATTCCTTTGCCCCATCCATACTCATTTTTTTAAAAACATTAGGATATTAAATAGATTCTTGACAAGCAGCCTCTTTTTTATTGCTCTGGGTGATAGCAAAATGTACACTATGACTCGCTATAAGAATACTAACCAAGGTTCCCTCACGGAATTTGGAATATCATTTTACTAATTACATGAGGTTCAAATTATCTATAGAATTACTTGAAATGCGACCAAATTCAAGTATGGATCAACTTTTCACTTGCATAAATTGAGTTAAATGTCTATAAAAAAAATTACTGCAAGAATTAAGCACAATACACATTAAAATATACAAAGGGGTGCAAACATAAGTAAGCATGCTTTATACTTCCTTATACAATCGGATGTTAAGTGGTAAAATCATTTTTAGTAACCCAACGTTTTCATTATTTTTACATGATCAACATGAAGGTTCCATGCGGTATATTAGTAATGGATGATCTGATATCATGGAGATGTAACAAACATGGTATTAATCATTTGGTTCTTGGCTTAGGAACAACTTAATAATTACGTACAAGCATTTTACTTGACCAATGTTAAGTGTTTGCTAGGAAAGTTGGTTCCAATATGGACCAAAAATCAGCATACCCTTACTAGTTGACTGGGTCAATACTTTTATAAGCATCTGTGAATATATAAATAAATACAAAATGGTATCTATGAATTCCGTTAACGAATCATCTTTTATAAGCAGTTTATCTTGCCAAATGACAAAAAACAAGCTGAATTGAGCTCTTTTCCTGTGACAGGTATGTATGAAGAGATACACTATTCAAAGTTGAAGAGAAACTTTTTTTGGTTATATGCTCCTATACTTGTACTAAAATTGCATAGTTACAAGCTCCTACGAGCTGCACTATCCTTATCACCTTTGTATCGAACTGTTCAAAGTGATCAAGTCTGCAAATTTTGTTGGTAGATACGCTGTATTACAGTTTCCAACAGTAGTGTACAGCTACATGATAGATATACCATCGAGCAAGCTTGCTGCTTCCAAGCGTTGCTGCAATCCATGCAGTACATATAGTGTCATATACATATACTGGCACCGTTCCAGACTCAATAGAATTCTTAGACTTTAGTACCTACATAAAATATTTAGGTAACCATCAAAATTTACAGCAGCTAAATTTATCTAAAATGCAGCAGGCAACGAAAACAAGCTGGCAATAAAATTTGTACGCAGTGTTAAGGTAAGGCAATTGTGGTATTTTCATTGACTTATGATATGACGTGGCGTATCATTTGCAGGCAACTTGCTGAAACAAGTAGTGGTACACGTATGGTCTAAGGTAACCGACAGAGTAGCAGTTTCTACTTACTTATCTTTAGCACAGTCAAGTAGACACATCATCATCCCTTCAACAACTTTATCAAGCTTAAAGCTTGCATACAAAATTGGGTGAACGTGGTGAGTATATATTTTACTAGTTTGTTAGTCAGCCGTTTCTAGTGTTTAAGTAAAAACTTATTTTAATTCGATATTCTGATCTACAATTGACAATGCTTGCTTTTGTTTCAAGAATCGGCAATAAGAATGAGTAGTGGCAGTGGAGCAAGCTCGTCTCACGAAGACGTGAGCTGGCACCAATCCGACTGCATGTATCGTAAGTTTGTGCAAAAAAACACGGAAGGTTGTCTCCTCACCGATAAGGAAATTCGTAAGGAGTTGGGAAATAAGTACAAGAGAGACGTTTCTCGTGCTTCTGGACCAACAAGAAGGACGAAACAGAAACGACGAAGGGTGGCCAAATTACTGACGCCACAGGAAAAGGCTGCTGTGAATGACAAGGTTGATCAGGCTATGACACAGGATGGATCCATTCGTTGGTATTTAGACAGCCAGCGCAGAGAGATGCAGGAAACTAAAGAGCGCTTGAAGCAGGAATGCCGTTGCATTAAGGTAAATATACATATATATATATATAAAAACTAAATATGAAAAGTGCAGCTAACTAATTTGCATCAATGCATTTATTTTCCGAAGGAAACCGATGCCGATGAACACGATTTTCAAAATTCTCCCGAGGGGCATATTGAGGAAGTGGTGGAAGCTGAACCTGTGACAGCTCAATCCAGCGTCGATGATGAAGTTGATGATGATACTGATGAATCAACAGTCAATGAAGAGGAGGCGGAGGAAGAGGCGGTTGAGGAGGATGGTGTGTTTTATTTCTAAACCCGTGACTGTCGAT
Organism: Orchesella flavescens; assembly: GCA_964034955.1. Lineage (NCBI taxonomy): Eukaryota > Metazoa > Arthropoda > Collembola > Entomobryomorpha > Orchesellidae > Orchesella > Orchesella flavescens. Next base: position 14,001,099 of record OZ035953.1, on the reverse strand, counting down.
ATGACTACTAGTTGTTACTAGCAGACCAAAACCAAAAAATTCATACTAGTAATTTTGAAAATCATACAAAGGCTTTATATTTACATTGATCGATTCAAATTGCCCTGATTGATAACCTTTGAAGTGTACTAAATAACATCAACATCATTTGTTTGGAATTATGATGTTTGATCTTGGCATTTTGTATTTCATGTCCCTCGAGAAAACTCAACACCGCACTGGAAGGCATTTACATAAAGTTAACAACAATCGTCGTTGATTAGTCTAAATTAGCTATTGGTTTAGGTAGGCTTATGTACAAGACGTGAATGAATCAGTGCTGTTATATAAGATGAGTATCAATGGAAGGTTTTCTATAAAATTGCACGCCTATATATCAAGGTGAAGATCATGTAGTTCTTTGGCACAAGACCCCCTCAAACAACTTACATACAATATCCCTTTACGATTTGCACTTGAATGAATCAACTAAATGAATGAGTGGCTCTTTCCCCCATCTGTGACTGCCTCTTTTTAACAAACAATTTCAGTGATTTTTTCTGTTTAAATTTACTTCATTCTACCTTGAGCAGCTTGAGTCACATACACATTTATATGCATTATTATATGGAATGATAATTATCTTACACACTTGAATTGCGTTACATAGGAATATATGTACAGATTTGTGTACACACCAAAATTTTATTACAGCAGTCGGAAACAGTACTAAAGTAGTACAACACTACCAGTCCATCACATTCCATTCTTTAAATTAGTAAAACTAGAGATATATAAATATAAAAACTTTGGATAAACTATGATTGACTTAAAGCGTCTGACAATACAAGGTCAACAAAAAACAGAAATACGTCAATCATTTTATGCTGATTCAGAAATACATACATAGATTCACTCTTAACAATCTGGTATTCTCATATTTGATACTTGGAATGCTGACCGTCAACTAAAATGGGAAGTAGCCTGGGGCTCAACGTTTTTCTGGAATTTTGGATTCGTCGAATTGCAATCTGAAAAAAAATAAAATTCATAGATTAGGTACGCATGAAGCAGGGGTAAAGCCATGAAGTGTTTTGGTTATTGTCTTGTCACTAAGTTTTGTATAAGGTTTTAGAAATGTAGTCTTACACCAAATTGTTGAGTTGGTCATCCACTTGCATAATAGCTGCTCGATTTCCATCTTGGCAATAGTTAGGTGCAGAGAATATTGTGACAACCTTCTCACCATGGTCCCACCGGTATCCGTCCATCACATATTCGTGAGCCCTTAATTGTTGAATGCAACAACGTAAAATAATTGGAAAGAAAAGTATTAGGACGGATAAAAATAAAAGTTGTTTCTATTCTATAATATAACATTATTAAAGGATAGTTTCTGCTTACCTTGACAAAAGCGTTAGTGCATTTGTATGATTGAACTTGTCAGTGATGTCTGGCCCAAATTGGAAGACAGCAGGTCCACGCTTCTTATTTTTTCTCCAACCGGCTTCATCACCTGGATCAGACCACAGTAAGTCAAACATTCCACCAGATGAAGGGACTTCTTGCAATCGGGGGAGTTCCGCGAGATCATCCAATGAGTCCACAGCGGGGCTAAGACCTCCATGCATGCACAAGATTTGGCCCTCGACATTTGCAGCCAGTGGAAAGTAGTCAAAGAGGCTGGTGAAACAATTCCAAACGACTGCATTTCCATACTTTTGAATACATTCATCATAGAATCCATAAACATATGAGACATTTCGACATTCATGGTTTCCTCGAAGAAGGGTAATACGATCCACATATCGCACTTTCAGAGCCACTAGGAGTGACACAGTTTCAACTGAATAATCTCCTCTATCAACGTAGTCTCCCATGAACAAGTAGTTAGTTGCAGGACACCTTCCTCCCAGGCGGAAAAGCTCCAGTAGGTCCTTGAACTGTCCATGAACATCACCACAGATAGTGACAGGGGCACTCACGTTCCGAATGTTTGGCTCCTCTACAAACAATTCTTTAGCCTGTAAAATGAACAAATGCATGGTGTTAATTTTTATTTTTAAATCTTTCATTCCACTATTCACATCTGAAAGCGTTTTTAAATTTAATACGTACCTTCTCACAAAGCTTCTTAACTTGTGTTTCTGTTAGCTTCTCACATTCGTATAATTGCTCAATCCATTCGTCCAAATCATCCATGAATGAAGAACCATTGTCGTGAGAATTCATCGTTGTTGGAGGTTCCTCAGTTGGATCACATCCTTTTCCGCAACTTTCCATTTTTTATCGTGGATATATCTTCTTTTCTCTTGTACAGATACTTTTTAAGCGAATTTTCAACAAGGGCTGATCTAGGAGAAACCAAATGAAAAAACGAATGACGTTAGAATCACCTTCATCATCTCCGGGATCAAGGATTATTATCACTGAATGTGTGAGTTAGCTTCTAAAATATATTCTAATTTACAAATATAGTAATCTCAAGAACTGATTAGAGTAAGCATGGAAAGTGGAAAAAAAGATAAAAAAACAAATCAGGACCCACATAACGACTGCCAATTACATGCTCGCCTGCTGACAGTCAGCAGTGACAACAATTAGATCATATGATCTAATCCACCTCCTCCTTCCTTTCGCTATCAATATTACAAACTTTACAATGGACTACTTTAAATCACAAGTTGTTTATCACAAAATAAATGGGTTTACACAAAAACCTGAGCAAAAAAATTGACTATTTTTTTTACAAGCACCACTTCCATCAGCTGACTGACAGGCGTAGAAGGCAATAAACTGGTAATCAAACAAAATAAACGCGATTGCCACCAAAATAAAAAATTAGATCTATCTCTAAACACAACGCTGTGTCTACAAAAAATTGAGTTCCTTACTTGAGTAAACGGAGAGCGAAGAAGTGAAACAAGAGGAGAGCAAGCAATACCACCAGACGTTCCTATGCTTTACGCGAGAACACACACATTTTAACACTGCATATCAGCTCTTGTTTATGACAAATTGAATATTTGCTAAAAATCCATCAGAAACTTATACAGTGGATTACATTCCCGGTATTTTACACAATGCAGCTGGCTGACAGTTTGGCTTGGTAGGAGACGAAGAGGATGATTGAATGCTTTTGTTATTTATAAAAACAGGTGATTGAGCACTTAATTGAAATTACGAATGTATTCACATAATTAATTCGCCATGTCCTGATATTTTAAGGATTGGATACGGATTAAAACTTCATAATGGACGTACTGATGCGAATGACAACACGGCTCGGTTTAAAAAACACTATTTGTGTCATTTTAAAGATTTTATCTTTCTGCCATAAAACTAAACTTTCTAAGTAGACATTTTAAGTTATTAAAACTTGTTTAAGAAAGACATAAATGAAGATTGACTTCGAAATTGTCACAGTACTCTTTGGGACCAAAGATAAGTATCAGTAATGTAGTGGTTGGCGTCTAAAGTAAATCAGTCCAAATTTACAAAGAGAGAAAGAGTGACACTGTCTCAATCAAATCACTTTATTTTCCTACACTAGCTCAATTTCCTGTGCCTAACTGACTTTCAAGAAATAGGATATAACAACTTAAAAATCAAACTTCCATTACGAATAGCTCAAACAACTATCTATTTTTTTACGTTAAGTATTATTCCCTTGTTTTTCCCACCGCTCTTATGTCAAGGTCTGCTATCAATATGTTGGAGAAAATTCCAACTTACATTGGACAAGAAAATATTAGGAATTGGCGAGTTTATGATCCAAAATTACTACTAAAGATTTTTTAACTTGTTGTTGAGATACATAATATTATGCGTTCCACCATATAAATTCCCAGAAACAACGGTGACAGGAGTAGAGGATGGCTGTGTGGATGATACACAAAAAGAGAAACTCTACTTCAACCCTTTAGCCCTAACACTTATGTAATACAATATGTAGATCACATGAGAATGCTTTCCTGGACCCGGTTGGCGTGCTTCTTTTGCTCAAAATTGCTAAGGTTTTGATTATAATATTTATCCAAAGAAAGGTCTACTGCTATTTAGAAAAAATACAAAGTGTATTCTTAAGCATGTACAAGATCTAACAAATGTAAAGAATATAGATAGTCATTTGTTGTGAGTACATATATAAGGAAGGTACTGTTACATTATGTAAGTCACAGCTGCATAAAAAACAAATATCGTGGAAGTTAGCAGAAGGATTTGTGATGAAGCAAGTTCAGCAACAAGCAGAACACCTCATATCATGTCATATTTTACAGCTATCACACCTACAAGGCAATGCTAGCACACGTTATGTATACCCCTTCTCCTATTTTCGCACGACGTATTCTCCACTTCGGTTTCAGTATTGCACATGTCAATTTTGTGTGTATGCATCTAGGCATGAAGTTGCATTGGGAGTATTTCTTACATATATCATGCATTTTGTCTTTGTTCGTAGCTCTAAATTGCTGGCTGGGGATGTAAATGTGTGACAGGAGATTGCATATGCAAATCCACCTCATATAATTTTGCACTAGGTCATGATTTCAGCTATCAATATATTCAATACTTCAGTACAGTTTAAGTCGAGAAATACAAACATGATATGTTTATGCTTAATCAAAAAACAGGATCATCACTGGTTTTATTAACAAATATGCATGTACTCATAATTCCGACAATCGGCGCATGATATACTAAAACCCCTAAAAAATCGTTATTATGAGATTAAAAGGAAACATATTAGATACATAACATTGTTTTGGTATCACAACATACAGTTAATGATTTTATTATTTTTCAACAAAATATTACTATTATGTGAAAACTACAACGTAAATTGGTAGACTACACGACAATCATTATAAGATAAGTTATTATTGTTCTACTTCAGCTTTCCTTAGTTAGCAACATTAAATATATACCTTATATATATATATAACTTGAAAGTGTAAATAGAGTTCTAAAATTTCATAATTGTACCAACAAATTTTTGCATTGTTCAAATATTGTATTCAATTTCAATAATTTTTGGAAGAGAGTTTCTTAAATTACATAAAAAAAATTACAAACTATGAATACTATCAAAATCCTCTGAATACTAACAACAAACACGTGAAATGAACTCTTAACAAAGTATTGTGTACAGAAAACGTAAAATTCCTTTGAGATGCGGAAACCAAGTACTTTTGGCCATTTGTTCTAATAGAAATCACGGATGTACATTGAAACGTTATCTAAGCCTACGGTCTGCACCACAATCTTTTTTAGGTTGGGACAAAAAGTCCAATACTTCTCTTGATGCATCTGTTTTCGAACCATTGCCTCGCATAATGTGCTATCCATCCTATCAAACCTTTCTTCTCCTTCTTCCGTATACTTATCATTGAAAGAAAGTAAGATGATCGTTTCCACATTGGGAAAAGACCTCAGGAAATCTTTAATGGTTTCCTTTTCCCAAGAAAATTTGGGATAGATAACTGAAAATATTTTCAGATTAGGGAAGGGTGGGAAGATTACTGGCACGCTACTGAAGATCCTTTGCTCTTCCGTTAAATTTTGGTTATACGTGTGCAGATCAACTGTTCGACCTATGCAGCTGAGATGTAGCTCAACAAGCGTCTTTGAAAACTGAGCAAGAATTTGCTTCAAAACTTTAAAAGGAAATTGACTTTTTTCAAGTGGAACAAAAAATAGTTCAAGGTAAAGGCTCTGCAATTTCGGAAATTTAGGAGTATACACGATACTAGTATTTCCAACAAAAAAATGGGCTTTCAAGTGCTTTAGTTTCTGATACTGGGTTTGGTCACATCCTAAGGCAGAAATTGTTTGATGAACTTCCAGGCTTTCTAGTTGCTTTATGTATGGATGTACCACCCAAGTACACAAACCAAAATTTAAGTACTCATCAATGGACGGCAAAATTCCTACCTTTTTCAAAGCATCAAAGCGTAAATGCTTAAGCTGGGGTAAGGGAGTAAGTGAGGTAACACCACGAGCGGACATGGTTTTTCCCAAAGAATAATTTAAGAAATGAATTTCCATGTCTTCCAAAATCAAAGCCTTCAAACTTGTAGTGTGAGTAAGTATCCCATGCAAAACCTCAAAACTGACTTTGGGAATGTGGGATAAAGAGAGGGATGTTAGGTAACGCCCAAATTGAGCGAAACACTGAACTACCTCCATGGCTCTATACCCTTTTTGCATCAATGCGTGGCTTGACATGCCATTGAATCCATTATCAAAGGAGACACAAAGGGATTTTGAGGGAAATGGGTTATCAAAATAGGTTTCATCATACAGCATGCTTGGAACCAATACCAACTCCAATAACTGTTTCTGATTAGCGAAGATAACCCAGAAATTAGGAAACTCTTTTGGACTGGAAATATAAGGGGGTGGGAATCTGGTCCAGTTTTGCAACGCTTTTGTCTCTAGCACTGACTCCGTCTCTTCTTTCCACGTTGTGTGGACCGCTCGACAATGTAGTAGGGAATGCGTCAGATAATCATCTTCATCATCAGCCAACTTGAAAAGTATCTCTCTTAGTACCTGAAATCACATAATTTAATTGGAAAATTTAAATAATTGTCTCAGCAATCATATCATCACATCACATCAAAAATATTTGTTTTGGAAGTAAATATTAGTCATTCCTTGTGTACACAGAAATTGCTACTCACCACATTTGGTAGCACGACAGTCCACAAATCTGAATAGTCTTCGGATTGTAAGCTATCTTCTTCAACTTCATTCTTATTTTCTTGCGAGCACGCTTCAATTTCTGAATCACTGGAAGACATTTTCACGTCCCACTTATTAATTGTTATCCTTCACAAAAACGTTTGTGAGGGATTTTGCGTACTAGAGATGACGGGAAGGAGCAGTGTTCGCGCACAACTTAATAGTAACTCTGTAGGTTTATAAGGAATGATGACAGAACTAATAACAATAATTATAGTTTAGTAAGCAGCTTCTCCTCTGACTTATTGCAAGTTGAAGTTGGACTCTTAGAATCCGACGCACGTACATATACGTCGAGAATGAAAGCAGGAGATAAAATGAACGAAAATCTTTTTCATATTTTCTTTTTTTAAATGGCTTGGGTGGTATGGTGTCCCAGAATAGAAAGGAATATGGTAGGCAGAAAAGGACTCCGTACACATAGAGGCATTCAGGTTATTTTTCTTATGGAAGTGAGTAAATACGAATTTGTTGGCTTGTTGTGACATGGCAATCAACCCATTGTGTATGAAGTGAGATCAAACCGGTTGAGTAAGCTTTAAGTGTAAAAATGGAAAAGTGCATGCCTGTAAGGTACATGACTCATATCTTGAATGGTATTGAGCGTAAGTTATAGTGACTGAAACCAATATCCCATACTGTCTTTCACGGATGCATAGGGCAGAAGACATAGTTTGTACTTTTGGTATATTCTGGGAGAACATAGCACTCAATATCCAGGGAAATGTCAGTTGGGCTTGCATCCCTATATGGTCAGCTTAAGGAGTCAAAGGCAGGAGCTATGTGAGAAGAGTCACTTGCAGGCTCTCAAAAATATTAACCTTTCTTCGAGTCTGCATGTATGTTCTCCTTCGTTTTCATGCCACACTTTCTTGTTTTAGGGTACTTATCCTTTCTCTTTGTTAGTTCCTGATACTTCTTACTCGAACAAAATAAGTTTGCTGCTCACAATATGCAGAGGATTTAGTGCATCGAGTCTATTTTCGTCAGGAAAGGTTCGGCAATAATAAGCCGATTCATTTCTGGGCATTGCACTGTCAGTCCGAGTCAAAAACTCCTCCCTTTATGTATTTTTGTACATGATAGTTCACTAGCTAGTAAGTGAATGCATAATGTTGTTCATATGGCATCATCATTCTTCATTGATGTACGAAAATATATTGTTGCAAGCACAGAGAGCCAGGAAGAAATGTGACGCTGATATTGTTGCACGAATATGTAAGTGATTTTGTCCTTCTGCACTATGAACATTATAAAGAATATAACTTTGATCCTATGATTCCTACGACTACTAGTTGTTACAAGCAGACCAAAACCAAAAAATTCGTACTAGTAATTTTGAAAATTATACAAAGGCTTTATATTTACATTGATCGATTCAAATTGTCCTGATTGATAACCTTTGAAGTGTACTAAATAATATTAACGTCTTTTGTTTGGAATTTTGATGTTTGGTCTTGGCATTTTGTATTTCATGTCCCTCGTGTAAACTCAACACCGCATTGGAAGGCATTTACATAAAGTTAACAACAATCGTCGTTGATTAGTCAAAATTAGCTATTGGTTTAGGTAGGCTTATGTACATGACTTGAATGAATCAGTGCTGTTATATAAGATGTGCGTCAATGGAAGGGGGTTCTATAAAATTTCACGCCTATATAATATCAAATTGAAGAGCATTTAGTCCTTTGCCACAAGACCCCCTCAAACAACTTACATACAATATCCCTTTTCGATTTGCACTTGAATGTATCAACTGAATGAATGAGTTGCACTTTCCTCCATCTCTGACTGCCTCTTTTTAACAAACCGTTTCAGTGATTTTTTCGGTTTAAATGCACTTCATTCTATCTTGACCAACTTGAGTCACACACACATTTATATGCATTATTATATGGAATGATAATTATCTTACACACTTGAATTGCGTTACATAGGAATATATGTACAGATTTGTGTACACATCAAAATTTTATTACAGCAGTCGGAAACAGTGCTAAAGTAGTACAATACTACCAGTCCATCACATTCCATTCTTTAAATTCGTAAAACAAGAGATATGTTTATATAAAACTTTGGATAAATTATGCATTACCGATTCAGAAATTCATATACAGATTCACTCTTAAGAATCTGGTATTCTCATATTTGATACTTGGAATGCTGATCGTTAACTAAAATGGGAAGTAGACTGGGGCTCAACGTTTTTCTGGAAATTTGGATTCGTCGAATTGCAATCTGAAAAAAAATAAAATTGATAGATTATGTAGGCATGAAGCAGGGGTAAAGCCATGAAGTGTTTTGGTTATTGTCTTGTCACTATGTTTTGTATAAGGTTTTAGAAATGTTGTCTTACACCAAATGGTTGAGTTGGTCATCCACTTGCATAATAGCTGCTCGATTTCCATCTTGGCAATAGTTGGGTGCAGAGAATATTGTGACAACCTTCTCACCATGGTCCCACCGGTATCCGTCCATCACATATTCGTGAGCCCTAAATTGTTGAATGCAACAACGTAATATAAATGGAAACATAAGTATTAGGACGGATATAAATAAAAGCGGTTTCTATTCTATAATATAACATTATTAAGGATAGTTTCTGCTTACCTTGACAAAAGCGTTAGTGCATTTGTATGATTGAACTTGTCAGTGATGTCTTGCCCAAATTGGAATACAGCAGGTCCACGCTTCTTATTTTTTCCCCAACCGGCTTCATCACCTGGATCAGACCACAGTAAGTGAAACATTCCACCAGATGAAGGGATTTCCTGCGATCGGGAGAGTTCCGGGAGATCATCCAATGAGTCCACAGCGTGGCAGAGACCTCCATGCATGCACAAGATTTGGCCCTCGACACTTGCAGCCAGTGGAAAAAGGTCGAAGAGACTGGTTAAACAATACTAAACGACTGCATTTCCATACTTTTGAATACATTCGTCATAAAATCCATACACAAATGTGATATTACGACATTCATGGTTTCCTCGAAGACGGGTAATACGATCCCTATATTCAGAGGCCGATGATTTCTTCATTGTTAAAACTTAACTTCTTCTCTTTAAACTGGCAACCGTTTTTCTTGTAGTGTTATATTCTGTGTAGGGTTGAATAGAGTCAATCGAATCTTTTCATTTTCATAAACTAGTTCAATTTCCCGTGCCTAACTGACTTTCAAGAAATAGGATGTAACAACTTAACAATCAAATTTCCATTACGAATAGCTCAAACAACTATCTATTTTTTTGCGTTAAGTATTATTCCCTTGTGTGTTCCCAGTGCTCGAATGTCAAGATCTGCTATCATTATTCTGATGAAAATTCCAACTTAGATTGGGTTTATTCCAATGCTGGATAGGAAAATATTAGGTGCTGAAGAGTTTAGGATACAAAATTACTACTACAGATTTTTTAACTCGTTTTTGAATTGAAATACATAGTATCACTCGTACCACCATATAAATTCTCAGAAACAACGGTGACAGGAGTAGAGGATGGCTCTATGGATGATGCACAACGAGAGTAACTCTACCTCAACCCTTTAGCCCTAACACTTATGTAATACAATATGTAGATCACATGAGAATGCTTTCCTGGACCCGGTTGGCGTGCTTCTTTTGCTCAAAATTGCTAAGGTTTTGATTATAATAATATTTAACCAAAGAGAGGTCTACTGCTACTTTAAAAAAAATACAGTGTATTCTTAAGCATGTACAAGATCTAACAAATGCAAAGAATACAGATAGTCATTGGTTGCGAGTACCTAATATGTACTACATATATAAGGAAGTTACATGTAAGCCACAGCTGCATAAAAAACAAATTTTCGTGGAAGTTAGCAGAAGGATATGCGCTGAAGCAAGCTCAGCAACAAGCAGAACATATCATATCATGTTATATTTTACAGCTATCACACCTACAACGCAATGCTAGCACACGTTATGTATACCCCTTCTCTTATTTTCGCACGACGTATTCTAATTTTGTATGCATGCATCTTGGCATGAGGTTGCTTTGTGAGTATTTTATACATGCATTATGCATTTTGTCTTTGTTGGTTGTTCTCTAAAATACTGACTGGGCATGTTAATGTGTGATATGAGATTGCATATGCAAATCCACCTGATATAATTTTGCACTAGGTCATGATTTCAGCTATCAATATATTCAATACTTCAAGTACATTTTAAGTCGAGAAATGTTAGCATGATTTTTTTATGCTTAATCAAAAGAAAGGATTATCACTGGTTAGTTAACAAATATGCATGTGCTCATAATTCCGACAATCGGCGCATGATACACTAAAAGCCCCAAAAAATTGTTATTATGAGATTAAGAGGATACATATTAGATACATAACAATGTTTTGGTATCACAACATACAGTTAATGATTTTATTATTTTTCTACAAAATATTACTATTATGTGAAAACTACAACGTAAATTGGTAGACTACACGACAATCATTAAAAGATAAGTTATTACTGTTCTATTTTAGCTTCCTTAGTTAACAACATTAAATATATACCTTATATATATATAATTGAGTCTGTGCTCTGCTTGAAAGTGTAAATAGAGTACTATAATTCCGTAATATTAATAAACCAACACATTTATATTGTTCAAATATTGTATTCAATATCAATAATTTTTAGAAGGGACTTTCTCAATTACCTTTTACTACTTTTTAAAAGTTTTTTTTAACATAAACTTATAAAAGTTTATAAATTATGAGTACCACTAACAAACCCTTGTGAAATGAACTCTTAACGAAGTAGTGTGCACAGAAAACATAAAATTCCTTTGAGGTGCCAAAACCAAGTACTTTTGGCCATTTGTTTTAACAAAAATCACGGATGTAAATTGAATCGTTGTCTAAGCCTACGGGTTTCACCACAATCTTTTTTAGGTTGGGACATAAAGTCCAATACTTCTCTTGATGCATCTGTTTTCGTGCCATTGCCTCGCATAATGTGCTATCCATCCTATCAAACCTTTCTTCTCCTTCTTCCGTATACTTATCATTGAAAGAAAGTAATATGATCGTTTCCACATTGGGAAAAGACCTCAGGAAATCTTTAATGGTTTCCTTTTCCCAAGAAAATTTGGGATAGATAACTGAAAATATTTTGAGATTAGGGAAGGGTGGGAAGATTACTGGCACGCTACTGAATGCCCTTTGCTCTTCAGTTAGGTTTTGGTAATATGTATGCAGGTCAACTGTTCGACCTATGCAGTTGAGATGTAGCTCAACAAGCGTCTTTGAAAACTGAGCAAGAATTTGCTTCAAAACTTTGAATTGATATTCATTTCTTTCTAGCGGAATAAAATATAGTTCAAGGTAAAGTCGCTGCAATTTTGGACATTTAGGAGTACGCTTGACACTAATATTTCCAACAAAAAGATGGGCTTTCAAGTGCTTTAGTTTCTGATAATGAGTATGGTGGCATCCTATGGCATAAAGTAATTCCTGAACTTCCAGGCTTTCTAGTTGCTTTATGTATGGATTCACCACCCAAAAACGCAAATCATAATAAGAGTACGCATCATTGAACGGTAAACTTCCTTCCGCTTTCAAAGCATTAAAGCGTAAATGCTTAAGTTTGGGTAAGGGAGGAAGTGAGGTAAATCCACGAGGGGGCTTGGTTTTGCCCAAAGAATAATTTAGGAAATGAATTTCCATGTCTTCCAAAATCAAAGCCTTCAAACTTGTAGTGTGAGTAAGTATCCCATGCAAAACCTCAAAGCTGACTTTGGGAATGTGGGATAAAGAGAGGGATGTTAGGAAATGCCCAAATTGAGCGAAACACTGAACTACCTCCACGGCTCTATAGCCTTTTTGCATCAATGCGTGGCTTGACATGCCATTGAAGCCATTATCAAAGGAGACACAAAGGGATTTTGAGGGAAATGGGTTATCAAAATAGGTTTCATCATACAGCATGCTTGGAACCAATACCAACTCGAACAACTGTTTCTGATTAGTGAAGATAACCCAGAAAGTAGGAAACTCTTTTGAACTGGAAATATAAGGGGGTGGGAATCTGGTCCAGTTTTCCAACGCTTTTGTCTCTAACACTGACTCCGTCTCTTTTTTCCACGTTGTGTGGACCGCTCGACAATTTAGCACAGACTGCTTTAGATAATCATCTTCATCATTAGCCAACTTCAAAATTATCTCTTTTACCTGAAATCACATAATTTAAATGGATGATTGAAATAATTGTCTCAGCAATCATATCATCACATCACGTAACAAACATTTGTTTTGGAAGTAAATGTTAGTCGCTCATGATATAACACAGAAATAGCTACTCACCAAATGTGGTAGAATGACAGTCCACAGATCTGAATAGTCTTCGGATTGTAAGCTGTCTTCTTCAGTTTCTTTCGCATTTTCTTGCGAGCACGCTTCAATTTCTGAATCCCTGGAAGACATATTCACGTCCCACTTATTAATTGTTATCCTTCACAAAAGCGTTTGTGAGCGACAGATTTTGCTTACTAGAGATAACGGAAAGGAACAGCGTTCGCTCACAATTTAATAGTAATCGTAGGTTTATAAAGAATGATCGCAGAACTAATAATAATTATATTTTTAGTAAGCAGCTTCTCCTCTGACTTATTGGAAGTTGAAGTTGGACTCTTGAGATCCGACGCACGTACATATGTGTCGAGAATGAAAGCAGGAGATAAAATGAACGAAATAGTTTTTCATATTTTCTATTTAAATGGCTTGGGTTGTGTGGTGTCCCAGAACAGAAAGGAATATGGTAGGTGGGAAAGGACTCCGTACACATAGAGGCATTCAGGTTATTTTTCTTATGGAAGTGAGTAAATACAAATTTGTTGGCTTGTTGTGACATGGCAATCAACCCATTGTGTATGAAGTAAGATCAAACCGGTTGAGTAAGCTTTAAGTGTAAAAATGGAAAAGTGCATGCCTGTAAGGTACATGACTCATATCTTGAATGGTATTGAGCGTAAGTTATAGTGACTGAAACCAATATCCCATACTGTCTTTCACGGATGCATAGGGCAGAAGACATAGCTTGTACTTTTGGTATATTCTGGGAGAACATAGCACTCAATATCCAGAGAAATGTAAGTTGGGCTTGAGTCCCTTTATGGTCAGCTTAAGGAGGCAAAGGCAGGAGCTATGTGAGAAGAGTCACTTGCAGGCTCTCAAAAATATTAACCTTTCTTCGAGTCTGCATGTATGTTCTCCCTCTTTTTCCCTCTCCCTTGTCTTTGGGGTTCTTGGGGGCTTTGTCTTTGTCAGTCCCTGATATTTCTTTTAAAAAAATAAATTTTCTGCTCACAATATGCAGAGAATTTAATGCATCGAGTCTATTTTCGTCAAGAAGGTTCGGCAATAATAAGCCTATTCATTTCTGGGCATTGCACTGTGAGTCCAAGTCAAAAACTCCTGCCTTGATGTATCTTTGTACATTGATAATTCAGCTAGTAAGTGAATGCATAATGTTGTTCAAATGGCTTCATCATTCTTCATTGATGTATTGATTGTTGCCAGCAGGAAATAAAAGAGAGAGCCAGGAAGAAATGTGACGCTGATATGGTTGTACGAATATATACTAGGACTCGCTATAAGAATACTAATCAAGGCTCTCCCAAGGATTTGGAGTATCTTTTTACTAATTACATGAGATTCAAATTATCTATAAGTTTACTTGAAATGGGACCGAAGTCAAATATGGATCACATGAAACCAAAACCTTTTTTCTTACACAAATTGAGTAAAACCTATCAAAAATTCATTGCAAAAATAAAGCACAATACACATTAAAATATAGAAATGGGTGCAAACATAAGTAAGCATGCTTTATACTTACTTATACAAACGGTTGTTGAGTGGTAAAACCATTTTTAGTAACCCAACGTTGTCATTGTTTTTACGTGATCAACATAAAGGTTCCATGCGGTATATTAGTAATGGAGGATCTAATATCGTGGAGATATAAAATATATTGTATGTATCATTTATGTTCATGGCAAAGGAACAACTTAAGAATTAAGTACAAGCATTTTACTGCACCAATGTGAAGTATTTGCTGAGAGACTTGGTTCCAATATGGAACAAAAATCAGCATACCCCTATTGTTAGACTGGGTAAATACTTTTATAAGCAGTTCTTGCCAAATGACAAGAAACAAGCTGAATTGAGCTCGTCCAGTGACACGTATGTATGATGAGATATTACTACTATTCAAAGTTGAAGAGAAACTTTTTTTGGTTATATGCTCCTATACTTGTACTAAAATTGCATAGTAATAAAACCGTAAGTGTACGAAGATACACAAGCAATGAAATTGGAATTTGCGAGTGAAACTACCTTGATTTAACATGAAAAATAACCTTCAGATACTGACTTTCAACTAAATCGATTGATTTTTTGAATTTTCGCGCGAAAACTTTCGAACTTTGCATTGAATTTAAAATCTAATATTGTCAGTTAATTCACCATAAAAAATAACCTTTAGATACTGATTTTCAATTAAATCGATTGATTTTTTAAATTTTCGCGCGAAAACTTTCGAAATTTAATTCGAATTTAAAATCTAATACAACCACTTGATTCGCCATGAAAATTAACCTTTAGATACTGATTTTCAATTAAATCGATTGATTTTTTTGAATTTTCGCGCGAAAACTTTCGAAATTTGCATTGAATTTAAAATCTACTATTGTCAGTTAATTCACCATGAAAAATAACCTTTAGATACTGACTTTCAATTAAATCGATTGATTTTTTAAATTTTCGCGCGAAAACTTTCGAAATTTAATTTGAATTTAAAATCTAATATAACCACTTGATTCGCCATGAAAAATAACCTTTAGATACTGATTTTCAATTAAATCGATTGATTTTTTAAATTTTCGCGCGTTATGACATGACACTTACGCCGTACACTATGACACTTACGCGTACGCGTACGCAAGCTCCCGTATGACCAAATTTTCATCCTTAAGATATAGTATGTAACCACGATTATGACATGACACTTACGCCGTACACTATGACACTTACGCGTACGCGTACGCAAGCTCCCGTATGACCAAATTTTCATCCTTAAGATATAGTATGTAACCATGATTATGACATGACACTTACGCCGTACACTATGACACTTACGCGTACGCGTACGCAAGCTCCCGTATGACCAAATTTTCATCCTTAAGATATAGTATGTAACCATGATTATGACATGACACTTACGCCGTACACTATGACACTTACGCGTACGCGTACGCAAGCTCCCGTATGACCAAATTTTCATCCTTAAGATATAATATGTAACCATGATTATGACATGACACTTACGCCGTACACTATGACACTTACGCGTACGCGTACGCAAGCTCCCGTATGACCAAATTTTCATCCTTAAGATATAATATGTAACCATGATTATGACATGACACTTACGCCGTACACTTACGCGTACGCGTACGCAAACCCCCGAGAGGAGAAATTTCTCATTCTTAAGAAGCAATTTCATTGCTTAATAAGCACCTACATGATGATAGCCATACCATATAGCAAGCTTGCTGCTTCCAAGCGTTGCTGCAATGCATGTAGTACATATAGAGTCGTATACATATATTGGGACCGTTCCAGACGCAACAGAATTCTTAGAATTTAGTACCTACATAAAATATTTATTTCCAGTATTTCCAGCTAACCATCAAAATTTACAGCAACTAAATTTATCTAAAATGCAGCAGGCAACGAAAACAAGCTGGCAATAAAATTTGTACGCAGTGTTAAGGCAAGGCAATTGTGGTATTTTCATTGACTTATGATATGACGTGGCGTATCATTTGCAGGCAACTTGCTGAAACAAGTAGTGGTACACGTATGGTCTAAGGTAACCGACAGAGTAGTAGTTTCTACTTACTTATCTTTAGCACAGTCAAGTAGACACATCATCATCCCTTCAACAAATTTATCAAGCTTAAAGCTTGCATATAAAATTGGGCGAACGTGGTGAGAATATATTTTACTAGTTTGTTAGTCAGCCGTTTCTAGTGTTTAAGTAAAAACTTATTTTAATTCGATATTCTGATCTACAATGCTTGCTTTTGTTTTAGGAATCGGCAATAAGAATGAGTAGTAGCAGTGGAGCAAGCTCGTCTCACGAAGACGTGAGCTGGCACCAATCCGACTGCATCTATCGTAAGTTTGTGCAAAAAAACACGGAAGGTTGTCTCCTCACCGATAAGGAAATTCGTAAGGAGTTGGGAAATAAGTACAAGAGAGACGTTTCTCGTGCTTCTGGACCACCAAGAAGGACGAAACAGAAACGACGAAGGGTGGCCAAAGTACTGACGCCACAGGAAAAGGCTGCTGTGAATGACAAGGTTGATCAGGCTATGACTCAGGATGGATCCATTCGTTGGTATTTAGACAGCCAGCGCAGAGAGATGCAGGAAACTAAAGAGCGCTTGAAGCAGGAATGCCGTTGCATTAAGGTAAATATACATATATATATATATAAAAACTAAAAAGTGCAGCTAACTAATTTGCATCAATGCATTTATTTTCCGAAGGAAACCGGTGCCACTGAACATCACTTTCAAAGTTCACCCGAGGGGCATATTGAGGAAGTGGTGGAAGCTGAACCTGTGACAGCTCAATCCAGCGTCGATGATGACGTTGATGATGATACTGACGAATCAACAGTCAATGAAGAGGAGGTTGAGGAGGATGGTGCGTTTTATTTCTAAACCCTTGACTGTCAATACGACTACTAGTTGTTACAAGCAGACTAAAACCAAACAATTCGTACTAGTAATTTTGAAAATTATACAAAGGCTTTATATTTACATTGATCGATTCAAATTGCCCTGATTGATAACCTTTGAAGTGTACTAAATAACATCAACATCATTTGTTTGGAATTATGATGTTTGATCTTGGCATTTTTTATTTCATGTCCCTCGAGTAAACTCAACACCGCACTGGAAGGCATTTACATAAACTTAACAACAATCGTCGTTGATTAGTCTAAATTAGCTATTGGTTTAGGTAGGCTTATGTACATGACTTGAATGAATCAGTGCTGTTATATAAGATGAGTATCAATGAAAGGTTTTCTATAAAATTGCACGCCTATATATCAAGGTGAAGATCATGTAGTTCTTTGCCACAAGACCCCCTCATACAACTTACATACAATATCCCTTTACGATTTGCCCTTGAATGAATCAACTGAATGAATGAGTTGCTCTTTCCTCCATCTCGGATTGCCCCTTTTTAACAAAAAGTTTCAACGATTTTTCTGTTTAAATGCACTTCATTCTATCTTGACCAACTTGAGTCACACACACATTTATATATATTATTATATGAAATGATAATTATCTTACACATTTGAATTGCGTTACATAGGAATATATGTACAGATTTGTGTACACATCAAAATTTTATTACAGCAGTCGGAAACAGTACGAAAGTAGTACAACACTACCAGTATATCGCATTCCATTATTTAAATTCGTAAAAAAGAGATATGTTTATATAAAACTTTGGATAAACTATGCTTAACTTAAAGCATCTGACAATACAAGGTCAACAAAAAACAGAAATACGTCAATCATTTTATATTACTGATTCAGAAATTCATATACAGATTCACTCTTAAGATTCTGGTATTCTCATATTTGATACTTGGAATGCTGAGCGTCAACTAAAATGGGCAAAAGACTGGGGCTCAACGTTTTTCTGGAAATTTGGATTCGTCGAATTGCAATCTGAAAAACAATAAAATTGATACATTACGTAGGCATGAAGCAGGGGTAAATTCATGAAGTGTTTTGGTTGTTGTCTTGTCACGAAGTTTTGTATAAGGTTTTAGATATGTAGTCTTACACCAAATTGTTGAGTTGGTCATCCACTTGCATAATAGCTGCTCGATTTCCAACTAGGCCGCAATAGTTGGGTGCAGAGAATATTGTGACCACCTTCTCTCCATGGTCCCACCGGTATCCGTCCATCATACATTCGTGAGCCCTATATTGTAGAATGTAACAACATAAAATAAATGGAAAGATAAGTATTAGGACGGATAAAAATAAAAGTTGTTTCTATTCTATAATATAACATTATTAAAGGATAGTTTTAGTTTACCTTGACACAAGCGTTAGTGCATTTGTATGATTGAACTTGTCAGTGATGTCTGGCCCAAATTTGAGTACAGAAGGCCCACGCTCCTTATTTTCCGTCCAACCGGCTTCATTACCTGGATCAGACCACAATAAATCACGTATTCCACCAGATGAGGGGACTTCTTGCAATCGGGGGAGTTCCGCGAGATCATCCAATGAGTCCACATCGGGGCTGAGACCTCCATGCATGCACAAGATTTGGCCCTCGACATTTGCAGCCAGTGGAAAGTAGTCAAAGAGGCTGGTGAAACAATTCCAAACGACTGCATTTCCATACTTTTGAATACATTCGTCATAAAATCCCCACACAAATGAGAGTTTCCTAGATTCGTGGTTTCCTCGAAGAAGGGTAATACGATCCCTGTATCGCACTTTCAGAGCAACAAGGAGTGACATAGTTTCAACTGAATAAGCTCCTCTATCAATGTAGTCTCCCATGAACAAGTAGTTAGTCGCAGGACACCTTCCTCCCTGGCGGAAAAGCTCCAAAAGGTCCTTGAACTGTCCATGGACATCACCACAGATAGTTACAGGGGCAAACACGTTCCGAACGTTTGACTCCCTTATAAATACTTCCTTAGCCTGTAAAATGAACAAAAGTATGTTGTTAATTTTTGAATCTTTTATTCCAATATTCACATCTGAAAGCGTTTATAAATTTAATACGTACCTTCTCACAAAGCTTCTTAACTTGTGTTTCTGTTAGCTTCTTACATTTGTACAATTGCTCAATCCATTCGTCCAAATCATCCATGAATGAAGAACCATAGTCGTGAGAATTCATCGTTGTTGGAGGTTCCTCAGTTGGACCACATCCTTTCCTGGAACTATCCATTTTTGATCGTGGATATATCTTCTTTTCTCTTGTACAGATACTTTTTAAGCGAATTTTCAACAAGAGCTGATCTAGGAGAAACCAAATGGAAAAAAGAATGACGTTAGAATCACCTTCATCAGCTCCGGGATCAAAGATTATCTTTTAATGTGTGGGTTAGCTTCTAAAATAAATTCTAATTTACAAATAGAGTAATCTCAAGAACTGATTAGATTAAGCATGAAAAGTGGAAAAAAAGAAAACAGATAAAAAAAAACAAATCAGGACCCACATAACGACTGCCAATTACATGCTCGCCTGCTGACAGTCAACAGTGACAACAATAAGATCATATGATCTAATCCACCTCCTCCTTCCTTTTGCTATTAATATTACAGACTTTACAATGGACTACTTTAAATCACAAGTTGATTATCACAAAATAAAAGGGTTTAAAGAAAAAACTGTACAAAAAAATTGACTATTTTTTTTGCAAACACAACTTTTATGTCAGCTGATTAACACGCGTAAATGGCATTAAATTGATAATTAAACAAAATAAACACGATTGCCACCAAAATGAAAATTAGATCTATCTCTAAACACAACGTCATGTTGACAACAAAATTAGTTACTTACATGAGAACACGGAGAGCGAAGAAGTGGAAAAAACTAGAGGAGAGCAAGCAATACCACCAGACGTTCCTATGCTTTACACTAGAACACACACAATTTAACACAGTATATCAGCTCTTGTTTATGACAAATGTTAAGATTTTCTAAAAATTCTATCAGAAACTTATGCAGTGCATTACATTCCCGGTATTTTACACAATGCAGCTGGCTGGCAGTTTGGTCTGGTAGGAGACGAAGGGGATGATTGAATGCCTTTGTTATTTATACAAACAGGTGATTGAGTACTTGATTGAAATTAGGAATGTATTCACAGAATCTATTTGTTATGTCTTTTTACTTACTAATCAGATACTGATTAAAACTGATAATGGATGTACTGATGCGACGGATAAACGCGACTCGGTTTAAAAACTAATGTTTTTATCATATTAAAGTTTAGAATCTCTCTGTCATTAAACTAAACTTTCAGTCATATAATGATAATAGTCAGTATAATAATTTTTTTTCGGAAGAAGCATCACCACCATTCAGAGTCATTCGTCCTTAATTTAAAGTTTAGTCAATACTTAAACCAAAATGAATTCATTCTCTTAACGTTAAGTGTAATAATCTACTATAGAATGTTTTAAATACAACTTCAAAAATAATTACCATTTTTTTCACATTCCACGCGCGTCTTGAAATGCTTTTCCAATTTACTATGAGTAGAACTGCTAAAATTCGGATTGTACATGGTCCGGCATCTAACCAGAGACGGATGGTTTGCATGTATTTTTTTCACACTATTAATCATTGGTACAACACAATGAATGCTTGGGTTCTTCAAACTTATAGAGTCAGAACGAATTCCTTACCAGCATTATCAACCCAAGCATTTTTATTCGCATAACATACTTGGAGTGGTTTGTAAGGGAAGCGAAGCGTACTTAATGGTTGAATTTATGCAAATCGTTGCACGATAAGATACATACTCCAATTCCAATATCAAAAGCCAGGAGGATAAACACAGCGTTTTTCGTATTGAAAGGGCGTATAAACGAAAGTGTAAGTGCAATGCAATTAGATGCCTGTGAAGCAAGATTTATCAACTACTACTGCGGTTCTACTTGGACCGTCGCTTCTAGTTGCTGTTGCGGTAGAGCAATGTAGGAAATAACATGCGAATGTTTAAATGAGAGTTTAGGGAATGATCTAGTTATAAGAAACATGAATGAAAACCAAAACTTTCCTTTGTGAGGAAGTTTTATACACAAGTAGGTTCTGTAATCGGGGCTATTTGGCAAAAGAGAAAACACACACAGCAATGAAAGTGTAAGACACGGAATCACCAGGATATCATAGTTGTTTCAGCTTTTCATCATTACTTTACCTTCATGTGTATTGGCGTGGCTCAGTCACCAACACATCATATTCGATTGTTTCTATGTGCATAAAGGTAATGTCGTTCTGTAATAAAAAAAAGGGAAAGTATCTAAGAAAAATACGCAAAAAAAAATCTTTTCTAGAAAAGCAACAAGTATGAGAGCAAAGCGAAAGGAATAACTGATTTTTTGTCCTTTAAACATCGTAAAAAGTTTTGTCTACTTTACCAGTAATTGTAGTAGCAATTCGCTATTACTTCTCCATCAGTGTCTTTCGGAGTTCATGAGATTTCTTAAAACGTAATTGTCATAACATTTTCAGCACAAAATACAAAATAATAAAATGTGAGTAAATATTTTATCTCAATGCAAAGTCAAAAGTATATACATTCTCATTTTACGATATACAAGACATTTTTAGATCATGTGATTGTCTCAACTATATGCTAAGTTGAAGAATAAGCCGGTTGATGCCTAAGTGTGGGCATGAATAGTTCCATTATATTTAGTTTTGTAATAAATTCTTTCTAAAATCCAATTCCAGAAAACATCTTTTCTCACGCTTATCTTGCTGATCCATAAAATATTTATTTCACAGTCCTCAGAGAGCTCCAACATTGTTAGCCCTTTTAAATGCTCATTACTTTCAAAGGTGACAGGTGTGGGGAATCATTCGCCTGATATTTCTGAAATAGAGATGCTATCTTTGTGAGGGCTCCTATCCAATGTTCATTTGTGTTATTGAGATGATGAAGAAGCTGATGAGAGCATTGTGTGCAAGGTATGATAAAATTATTCGCAACAAAGCAATGTTGACACATGCTTGCTGATTGGATTTACCCTTTATAAATCAACGGCTCATCACTAAAGGGAAGTTACCAAGTCGTTGTGTCAGGAAATTTTTACCCGGAGAAATTTAAACGCTTACTCTGCGCATGCTTAGAGTTTTCGAGACAAAGACTCACACTTGGTTTTTATGGAGCACTGCATAAACGGCAGTTTGTTTGAACTCATCTAGGAAAAGGGATATTTGAACAAAGAGCTCCGTAAAGAATATTTCCGGTAGGTAATTTAGTATGGTAGTTCCAATATTTAAATTTTTCTTGACACTTAATGAAACGCGTTTTGAAAAAGTAACATGTATTCTCAATTTCGCATTGCTGCTGTCTATACAGCTCATTCAGATATGCCAATTAATACCAAACTGATTAAAAGAGTTGAATTAAATTGGGAAAATACTTTCACTCGTAAAATCCATTCAAAATGCTTTTACTTTAAAATACCATTACACCATTTGCAACAAGCAGAACATATCATATCATGTCATATTTTAGAGCTATCACACCTACAACGCAATGCTAGCACACGTTGTGCTAGCATTGCGTTGCCCTTCTCTTATTTCGCACGACGTATTCTCCACTTCGGTTTCAGTATTGTACATGTTAATTTTGTATGTATGCATCTTGGCCTGAGGTTGCATTGTGAAAATTTTTTACATACATCATGAATATTGTCTTTGTTCGTTGTTCTCGAAATTGCTGGCTAGGGATGTAGATCTGTGACAGGAGATTGCATATGCAAATCCACCCAATATAATTTTACACCTTTTTTTAGCCTCTCTGTATTTGTGCATGCTGCACAAATCCAGAGTTGCATTGAGCTTTTCGTGATTACTCTCTTCCTTACTTTTTGTCAAGGAAATACTCTCAAATACAAGCAAGGACAGCAAGTCCTTACAATATCATCAATTGTTGAATCTTGAATTCTGTTCCCCAGACACAGCCAGTAAATATCAAAAGGCCTACTGCCTACTCCCTGATTTCACGTGCCCGTAGTTACTTGCAAAACTTTCAGTAAATTCATTCATAAAATTTCACTTAGCATTTCCTTTTCATATCTTACATGAAAAGATATTGTGTATAACTACTGCATACAACTATTTGTGGAAACTATTTCGCATCCAAAATCATAAGCTTTCCGTTGTCTCACTTGTTTTAGTGCACACGTTAAATTGTCAAGTTAACCCTTTTCCCGGAACTTCTTTCTCGTTTCAAATATGGCCTTCAACGGTTACAACAAAATCTTTCTTACGGTGGCTGGGTAAGTTTTTTCGCTTTCCAAGAATCTACATGGCATGTCAAAGTCATTCAACAAAAGGTAACGTCAACTAATTGATAACGAGGAAATCTACATTTGACTATATTTATATTTTCAGTGCTTATGCCATCTGGATGATAAATCCTTACGAGTGTGCCATTAACTTTGCAGATTATATTTCCACCCAATATAATAAACTAGTCTCCAAGAAATGGTACATGTCCGAGGTGCCCAGCGTGCCCTACTATGGATGGCAGGCGGTCAGGCCGGATGTCGACTTGAAGGATTGGTACCAAAGCCAATACTTGGTGTATGCGGAGGATCGTCTTACCAAAGAAACCACAGGGACTCTTATGATGGCCCTAACTCAAGCTCCAGAACGTTGGTATGGTTGCTATTTACTGACCAATTTTTACGCTCCTGTTCAACGGGAAACTGACAAGTTATTCTTCACCATGTCAATCGACTATGAAGCCGTCATCTTGGGATTCTGCTATGGAATATTTGTCACCCTATGGAAAGTTTTTGGACTAGAGCTTTGCCAAAACCCCAGAGTTGCGGTCACATGCATCCGTCTGTAGTTGTTCCAACAACCATTTATCTCAAGCACACCGTCATTTACCAACAATGAAGTCACAATTAATCAAGAAAGGAAAGATTACCGGTGTCAAAACGTAATATAAAATGACTGGTTCATGTCGGTAGTGCTTGATAATAACATTGAAATTTTAAGAAAAATGAATAAATCATTAATTAAAGTAACGCCATTTTAACATTGTAAAACAATTATTTATACATTGGTTTATTTTTCCCTGAAAGGGAGTTTTATTTTTTAATGAAATTGGGAGAGAAAACTACACAGATGGCAAACCAATATACTAGAATCTAATACAAATGCAGGAAATTGAATCCAAATAAGGTTTACATTCATGTGTGATTGGATTCACACATAACAGCGCCATAAATTTTTTTGAAAGATGTCCCGATTACCTAACTTTTAGAAGTATGTTTAAAGCGTACGTTAGTTTAGTAGACGAGGTTGATGTGTTGCACTATTTCCTTTGAAAGGGATGTGATTACATCTCCACAGCTTTGGAGTTACGTCATCGAGTTACTTGATTTCATTGAGCAATCTGTTAATTCATCTTGAACCTGACCAAGAGCTTACGGTTGCTGCTGATTCTCCCGAATACGCTGAAGTTCCATCCCCAGCTGCAGATTTTCCTCCCGAATTCGCTGATTCTCAATCTCCAACTGCAGATTCTCCTCCTGCATCCGCTGAGCTACCATTTGCAGCTGCTGATGTATTTCCATATTTCTGTCTAGAGTTCGAACGTTATCCCGACGAAGAGCGTCTTCAGCAGCAATTCTGCTTTCCTCGTTTAGATCACGAAACTTTAGTAATACTTTTCTGGAGATACCTCCTTCCACTCCTAGTTCCAGAACCTGATAAAAATACACACATTTAATTGTCAGTATATTTCTTCTTCTCTGGGTAACAATTACTCATCACTTTTCAATTGATATTTACCTGGGAAACCAGCTTCTTTGCCTTGTAAGGTTTTAATAACTGGTACCACTCTGGGCACAAACCACTAACCCTCATAAAATCAGTAGGCGTCAATCGTCTAAAAGTTTGTTCCCATATCTATTAAAAAGAACAGAAACAGATGCAATTAGTCTATAATTACTGAGATTTTGAGATGTTACAATGAAACAATATTTTTATACTACCTCAGGAAGAAGCATTAGTGCAGTTTTTGGTGACTGTAAAACAATCACTTGATCACTGACGTTTCCAGTTGAACCCGACTCTGCTGGATGATTTTCATCTCCTCCTTCGATTTTTAGATCTTTAGATGATGGTGAGTTTTTTTCCTCCATGCTGCAACTATTAGTATTTCCTTCTACTTATGATTATAATTAAAAATTTCTTAAAATTCAGCCAGGTTGTAGAAAAATATATTCTCACTCGCTCCGGCAAACCAAACAAGTGCGGCTGATTGAGAAGCATCTATCCACGCTATGTTATCTAAGTTTGAATGACGTAAGGAATATACCTAATCAAAGAGACGAAAAAGCGGAGTGGAATAGCTGGTTTTAGGTACATTTTAAGCATACCCATCAGTTGAAAAAAGCCATCATCGTCTGCTGTTCTACTTCACGCTACTGAAAGACCTGACGACGAGTGAGAGTGAGTCAAAGCATCACTTGTGTAAAAATATCATAAAAAATTTGCTTGCCTTAAATGTTTTCATTATCGTGCTCTCTTAAGATTTTTTTTTCATTTAATACATTTCCCTTCCATGTATCATTTAATACATTTTCTATCGAAACTACTCCCTTCAACGATATCTACACGTACCCAAGGCATGGTGTATAGTATAACAATAATGTATTGCCATGTATATGTAAAGCTATTGTCGAAATCCTGTCACCTTACTTAAAGTGAAGCAGAAGGCCAAGCAAGTAGAAAATAAACCCGACAGCTCGAGATGTAATGATGTACCTTAAAAATACATTGATACGCATTTAAACACTTTGATACACCTCCTGAGTGATCCCTCCTTATCCCCTAACAGATTGCTTTCAAAACCTCTGAGTGATTCTCTCCAACATACCTCCGTGAGTGATCCCCTCCTCTAGAATTTTATTGTTACTTTTATGCGGTCAAACGTCACACTGGGGTCACCAAGATACCATTTAGGAACTGTTCTTTCCAGTTATCGTGCCCGCAGACGGACAGACGATGTCCTGAGTCTTTTCAATATATACCTAAAGGTACATAATAAAGAATATAGTCAAGCAATCAATCTTCGTTTGGTGTGTTGGCGTGTTACAGTTGCAGCGTGTTTTCATATAACTTTTCCGTTGTTCTTATATTATTCATATCACTAAGCAGAATTTCTCCCTATTTTTAGATTACGCTGCGTGTTTGATTCACACCAGAGCATTAGTTATACCATTTCTTACGCATATCCTCACCACCACGCATTTTTTTACGCTGACCTGTCACATTCACAAAAGTGCTTCTTACTTTCTACTTACGTGTCACATTCAATATCTTGTAGAGCTACTGTAGCTGCAGTAACTGCTTTCAATTTTAAAATATATATTGTTAAAAATCTGAAAGACACATGTTTTAATAAAAGTATTAGCAATAACAACAGTTATCATTAACAAGAAAGGCGAAGTGCCACCCTCAGTAGCATCACTACTAAAACAATCGCGTTGAAGAAAATGAAAGGGTCATCAGCTCAACTTGAAAATTCAGCTTAACCACCAGGTGAGGATGTTGCAACTGCTAGGATAAAATCTGTAATTCTTCATGAGGCATCTTACAATATAACTTATGATCGTGATGAAAATCAATGTACATCGTAATTTGATTTTCATGATAAAAAATTCACGAGCCACAAATCAAGCTTACTGAAAACAAGCGAGAACCTTAAGGAATCTTGTTGAGAAGAGAAACCGCATTTGATAAGCGTCTGCCAGTTAAAGGTTGGAGTGTTCCGATTGACTTTTTCCACACACAAATTTAATTTGAAGGACAGCTTTGTAAATGACGGAGCCTGTGAGAGCGTTCCCGTAGATAACAGTCACTTTCTCCCAGCCATTACATTTAAATCAGGCATGGTTAAAACCCAGGTTTTAACGCTAGAACCCACTAGGTACGGGTTTTGTGGGTTATAACGGGTTAAAATGGGTTAAAACGGGGAATATTGATTTTCCTTGTATTTAGCATGGTAAGTGGTAAACTAAGTAATTTCACTGTGCATTTTCACAGTTCAATTACCAATAATTGTATTACAGTACGACTTTTTTCCAGTCTGCAACTGCAAATATAATTCCTATTGTTAGATCATACAGGAAGCGATGAGTTTTGACATTTAATTTTGACTGAAGATAAATGATGATCAACAATTGGTGTTTAAGTTAGAATCAGTTATATATACATTATACCACATCAGAGAGACTACTATCAGTGCTTAAATCTTCTTAATATTGAAGTAAAATTCAGCTGTAAGCACCAACAACAACGTATTTATAGTTAAAAATACAGATTTAGCACTGTTTTGCTTGAGTTTTTATTGAAACCCATTTTACCCATTTTACCCACCAAATTCTAGCTGCCTATGTGCCATCTCTGATTCAACTTGTATCAAGCATTGGA
Organism: Orchesella flavescens; assembly: GCA_964034955.1. Lineage (NCBI taxonomy): Eukaryota > Metazoa > Arthropoda > Collembola > Entomobryomorpha > Orchesellidae > Orchesella > Orchesella flavescens. The sequence goes on along the minus strand of OZ035953.1, from coordinate 13,973,100 downwards.
TGGGAAAACAAATTCTGTCAAATAAGAATTATCTTCGTTTCTGCCAAGCCAGTATTTTCTGTCAAAAGCTTTTCCAAATGAGGTGCAACATTTCTTAAGGCTGGTCTAGCTCGAGCTCCACAGATTCCTTGAAAACAAACCCTGCATCCCATTTTGTAAGGATCCAACATCGTGTTTGGATATTCGAGATAAACGAAATCGGTACAAATTCCCCTGTCACATATCCAAGGTAGAAATATCGTCCAATCCCATAGAAAACGAGTACTTTTCTTGAATGCTTAAACCAAAATTCCACGTGAAGCATAATAATAAACATAAGATCCAATGCCCTCGAAAAGGTTTTGAAAATAAAGGTATACAGAAGGGAGTTTCTTACATTACTTAAAAAAATATACCAACTATGAATACTAACAACAAACACGTGAAATGAACTCTTAACAAAGTAGTGTGTTCAGAAAACGTAAAATTCCTATGAGATGCTAAAACCAAGTAATGTTGGCCATTTGTTCTAACAGAAATCACAGCTATAAATTGATACTTTTTATAAGCCTACGGTCTTCACCAAAAACCTTTTTTAGATTGGGACAAAAAGTCCAATACTTCTCATGATGCATCTGTTTTCGAACCATTGCCTCGCATAATGTCCTATCCATCCTATTCCACCTCTCTTCTCCTTCCGTATACTTATCAGTGAAATCAAGTAAGATGATAGTTTCCACATTGAGAAAAGACCTCAGAAAATATTTAATGGTTTCCTTTTCCCAAGAAAATTTGGGATAGATAACTGAAAATATTTTCAGATTAGGGAAGGGCGGGAAGACTATTGCCACGCTACTGAATATCCTTTGCTCTTCAGTTAGATTTTGGTTGTACGTGTGCGGATCAACAGTTCGACCTATGCAGTTGAGACGTAGCTCAACAAGCGTGTTTGAAAACTGAGCAAGAATTTGCTACGAAACTTTGAAAGGAAATTGATTTTTTTCAATAGCAAGCCTAGCCTCAATAGCAATCATCGTCGATAAGTGTAAATTACCTATTGGTTTAGGTAGGCTTATGTACATGACTTGAATGAATCAGTGGTGTTATATAAGATGAGTATCAATGGAAGGTTTTCTATAAAGTTGCACGCCTATATATCAAGGTGATGAGCATTTAGTTCTTTGTCACAAGACCCCCTCACACAATACATCCCTTTACAATTTGCACTTAAATGTATCAACTAATTGAATGAATTGCTCTTTTTCCCATCTCTGACTGCCTCCTCTTAACAAACAGTTTCAGTGATTCTTTCTGTTTAAATGCACTTCATTCTATCTTGAGCAACTTGAGTCACACACACATTTATAGATATGTCATATGGAATGATAATTATCTTACACATTTGAATTGCGTTACATAGGAATATATGTACATATTTGTGTACACATCAAAATTTTATTACAGCAGTAGGAAACAGTACGGAAGTAGTACAACGCTACCAGTCCATCACATTCCATTCTATAAATTCGTAAAACTAGAGATATCTTTTTTAAGCTTTGGATAAACTATGATTAACTTAAAGCGTCAGACAATACAAGGTCAACAAAAAACAGAAATACGTCAATCATTTTATATTACTGATTCAGAAATTCATATACAGATTCACTCTTAAGAATCTGGTATTCTCATATTTGATACTTGGAATGCTGAGCGTCAACTAAAATGGGAAGTAGCCCGGGGCTCAACGTTTTTCTGGAAATTTGGATTCTTCGAATTGCAATCTGAAAAAAAAAAATTGATTACGCATGAAGCTGGGGTAAAGCCATGAAGTGTTTTGGTTGTTGTCTTGTCACTAAGTTTTGTATAAGGTTTTAGATATGTAGTCTTACACCAAATTGTTGAGTTGGTCATCCACTTGCATAATAGCTGCTCGATTTCCAACTAGGCCGCAATAGTTGGGTGCAGAGAATATTGTGACCACCTTCTCTCCATGGTCCCACCGGTATCCGTCCATCATACATTCGTGAGCCCTATATTGTAGAATGTAACAACATAAAATAAATGGAAAGATAAGTATTAGGACGGATAAAAATAAAAGTTGTTTCTATTCTATAATATAACATTATTAAAGGATAGTTTTAGTTTACCTTGACACAAGCGTTAGTGCATTTGTATGATTGAACTTGTCAGTGATGTCTGGCCCAAATTTGAGTACAGAAGGCCCACGCTCCTTATTTTCCGTCCAACCGGCTTCATTACCTGGATCAGACCACAATAAATCACGTATTCCACCAGATGAGGGGACTTCTTGCAATCGGGGGAGTTCCGCGAGATCATCCAATGAGTCCACATCGGGGCTGAGACCTCCATGCATGCACAAGATTTGGCCCTCGACATTTGCAGCCAGTGGAAAGTAGTCAAAGAGGCTGGTGAAACAATTCCAAACGACTGCATTTCCATACTTTTGAATACATTCGTCATAAAATCCCCACACAAATGAGAGTTTCCTAGATTCGTGGTTTCCTCGAAGAAGGGTAATACGATCCCTGTATCGCACTTTCAGAGCAACAAGGAGTGACATAGTTTCAACTGAATAAGCTCCTCTATCAATGTAGTCTCCCATGAACAAGTAGTTAGTCGCAGGACACCTTCCTCCCTGGCGGAAAAGCTCCAAAAGGTCCTTGAACTGTCCATGGACATCACCACAGATAGTTACAGGGGCAAACACGTTCCGAACGTTTGACTCCCTTATAAATACTTCCTTAGCCTGTAAAATGAACAAAAGTATGTTGTTAATTTTTGAATCTTTTATTCCAATATTCACATCTGAAAGCGTTTATAAATTTAATACGTACCTTCTCACAAAGCTTCTTAACTTGTGTTTCTGTTAGCTTCTTACATTTGTACAATTGCTCAATCCATTCGTCCAAATCATCCATGAATGAAGAACCATAGTCGTGAGAATTCATCGTTGTTGGAGGTTCCTCAGTTGGACCACATCCTTTCCTGGAACTATCCATTTTTGATCGTGGATATATCTTCTTTTCTCTTGTACAGATACTTTTTAAGCGAATTTTCAACAAGAGCTGATCTAGGAGAAACCAAATGGAAAAAAGAATGACGTTAGAATCACCTTCATCAGCTCCGGGATCAAAGATTATCTTTTAATGTGTGGGTTAGCTTCTAAAATAAATTCTAATTTACAAATAGAGTAATCTCAAGAACTGATTAGATTAAGCATGAAAAGTGGAAAAAAAGAAAACAGATAAAAAAAAACAAATCAGGACCCACATAACGACTGCCAATTACATGCTCGCCTGCTGACAGTCAACAGTGACAACAATAAGATCATATGATCTAATCCACCTCCTCCTTCCTTTTGCTATTAATATTACAGACTTTACAATGGACTACTTTAAATCACAAGTTGATTATCACAAAATAAAAGGGTTTAAAGAAAAAACTGTACAAAAAAATTGACTATTTTTTTTGCAAACACAACTTTTATGTCAGCTGATTAACACGCGTAAATGGCATTAAATTGATAATTAAACAAAATAAACACGATTGCCACCAAAATGAAAATTAGATCTATCTCTAAACACAACGTCATGTTGACAACAAAATTAGTTACTTACATGAGAACACGGAGAGCGAAGAAGTGGAAAAAACTAGAGGAGAGCAAGCAATACCACCAGACGTTCCTATGCTTTACACTAGAACACACACAATTTAACACAGTATATCAGCTCTTGTTTATGACAAATGTTAAGATTTTCTAAAAATTCTATCAGAAACTTATGCAGTGCATTACATTCCCGGTATTTTACACAATGCAGCTGGCTGGCAGTTTGGTCTGGTAGGAGACGAAGGGGATGATTGAATGCCTTTGTTATTTATACAAACAGGTGATTGAGTACTTGATTGAAATTAGGAATGTATTCACAGAATCTATTTGTTATGTCTTTTTACTTACTAATCAGATACTGATTAAAACTGATAATGGATGTACTGATGCGACGGATAAACGCGACTCGGTTTAAAAACTAATGTTTTTATCATATTAAAGTTTAGAATCTCTCTGTCATTAAACTAAACTTTCAGTCATATAATGATAATAGTCAGTATAATAATTTTTTTTCGGAAGAAGCATCACCACCATTCAGAGTCATTCGTCCTTAATTTAAAGTTTAGTCAATACTTAAACCAAAATGAATTCATTCTCTTAACGTTAAGTGTAATAATCTACTATAGAATGTTTTAAATACAACTTCAAAAATAATTACCATTTTTTTCACATTCCACGCGCGTCTTGAAATGCTTTTCCAATTTACTATGAGTAGAACTGCTAAAATTCGGATTGTACATGGTCCGGCATCTAACCAGAGACGGATGGTTTGCATGTATTTTTTTCACACTATTAATCATTGGTACAACACAATGAATGCTTGGGTTCTTCAAACTTATAGAGTCAGAACGAATTCCTTACCAGCATTATCAACCCAAGCATTTTTATTCGCATAACATACTTGGAGTGGTTTGTAAGGGAAGCGAAGCGTACTTAATGGTTGAATTTATGCAAATCGTTGCACGATAAGATACATACTCCAATTCCAATATCAAAAGCCAGGAGGATAAACACAGCGTTTTTCGTATTGAAAGGGCGTATAAACGAAAGTGTAAGTGCAATGCAATTAGATGCCTGTGAAGCAAGATTTATCAACTACTACTGCGGTTCTACTTGGACCGTCGCTTCTAGTTGCTGTTGCGGTAGAGCAATGTAGGAAATAACATGCGAATGTTTAAATGAGAGTTTAGGGAATGATCTAGTTATAAGAAACATGAATGAAAACCAAAACTTTCCTTTGTGAGGAAGTTTTATACACAAGTAGGTTCTGTAATCGGGGCTATTTGGCAAAAGAGAAAACACACACAGCAATGAAAGTGTAAGACACGGAATCACCAGGATATCATAGTTGTTTCAGCTTTTCATCATTACTTTACCTTCATGTGTATTGGCGTGGCTCAGTCACCAACACATCATATTCGATTGTTTCTATGTGCATAAAGGTAATGTCGTTCTGTAATAAAAAAAAGGGAAAGTATCTAAGAAAAATACGCAAAAAAAAATCTTTTCTAGAAAAGCAACAAGTATGAGAGCAAAGCGAAAGGAATAACTGATTTTTTGTCCTTTAAACATCGTAAAAAGTTTTGTCTACTTTACCAGTAATTGTAGTAGCAATTCGCTATTACTTCTCCATCAGTGTCTTTCGGAGTTCATGAGATTTCTTAAAACGTAATTGTCATAACATTTTCAGCACAAAATACAAAATAATAAAATGTGAGTAAATATTTTATCTCAATGCAAAGTCAAAAGTATATACATTCTCATTTTACGATATACAAGACATTTTTAGATCATGTGATTGTCTCAACTATATGCTAAGTTGAAGAATAAGCCGGTTGATGCCTAAGTGTGGGCATGAATAGTTCCATTATATTTAGTTTTGTAATAAATTCTTTCTAAAATCCAATTCCAGAAAACATCTTTTCTCACGCTTATCTTGCTGATCCATAAAATATTTATTTCACAGTCCTCAGAGAGCTCCAACATTGTTAGCCCTTTTAAATGCTCATTACTTTCAAAGGTGACAGGTGTGGGGAATCATTCGCCTGATATTTCTGAAATAGAGATGCTATCTTTGTGAGGGCTCCTATCCAATGTTCATTTGTGTTATTGAGATGATGAAGAAGCTGATGAGAGCATTGTGTGCAAGGTATGATAAAATTATTCGCAACAAAGCAATGTTGACACATGCTTGCTGATTGGATTTACCCTTTATAAATCAACGGCTCATCACTAAAGGGAAGTTACCAAGTCGTTGTGTCAGGAAATTTTTACCCGGAGAAATTTAAACGCTTACTCTGCGCATGCTTAGAGTTTTCGAGACAAAGACTCACACTTGGTTTTTATGGAGCACTGCATAAACGGCAGTTTGTTTGAACTCATCTAGGAAAAGGGATATTTGAACAAAGAGCTCCGTAAAGAATATTTCCGGTAGGTAATTTAGTATGGTAGTTCCAATATTTAAATTTTTCTTGACACTTAATGAAACGCGTTTTGAAAAAGTAACATGTATTCTCAATTTCGCATTGCTGCTGTCTATACAGCTCATTCAGATATGCCAATTAATACCAAACTGATTAAAAGAGTTGAATTAAATTGGGAAAATACTTTCACTCGTAAAATCCATTCAAAATGCTTTTACTTTAAAATACCATTACACCATTTGCAACAAGCAGAACATATCATATCATGTCATATTTTAGAGCTATCACACCTACAACGCAATGCTAGCACACGTTGTGCTAGCATTGCGTTGCCCTTCTCTTATTTCGCACGACGTATTCTCCACTTCGGTTTCAGTATTGTACATGTTAATTTTGTATGTATGCATCTTGGCCTGAGGTTGCATTGTGAAAATTTTTTACATACATCATGAATATTGTCTTTGTTCGTTGTTCTCGAAATTGCTGGCTAGGGATGTAGATCTGTGACAGGAGATTGCATATGCAAATCCACCCAATATAATTTTACACCTTTTTTTAGCCTCTCTGTATTTGTGCATGCTGCACAAATCCAGAGTTGCATTGAGCTTTTCGTGATTACTCTCTTCCTTACTTTTTGTCAAGGAAATACTCTCAAATACAAGCAAGGACAGCAAGTCCTTACAATATCATCAATTGTTGAATCTTGAATTCTGTTCCCCAGACACAGCCAGTAAATATCAAAAGGCCTACTGCCTACTCCCTGATTTCACGTGCCCGTAGTTACTTGCAAAACTTTCAGTAAATTCATTCATAAAATTTCACTTAGCATTTCCTTTTCATATCTTACATGAAAAGATATTGTGTATAACTACTGCATACAACTATTTGTGGAAACTATTTCGCATCCAAAATCATAAGCTTTCCGTTGTCTCACTTGTTTTAGTGCACACGTTAAATTGTCAAGTTAACCCTTTTCCCGGAACTTCTTTCTCGTTTCAAATATGGCCTTCAACGGTTACAACAAAATCTTTCTTACGGTGGCTGGGTAAGTTTTTTCGCTTTCCAAGAATCTACATGGCATGTCAAAGTCATTCAACAAAAGGTAACGTCAACTAATTGATAACGAGGAAATCTACATTTGACTATATTTATATTTTCAGTGCTTATGCCATCTGGATGATAAATCCTTACGAGTGTGCCATTAACTTTGCAGATTATATTTCCACCCAATATAATAAACTAGTCTCCAAGAAATGGTACATGTCCGAGGTGCCCAGCGTGCCCTACTATGGATGGCAGGCGGTCAGGCCGGATGTCGACTTGAAGGATTGGTACCAAAGCCAATACTTGGTGTATGCGGAGGATCGTCTTACCAAAGAAACCACAGGGACTCTTATGATGGCCCTAACTCAAGCTCCAGAACGTTGGTATGGTTGCTATTTACTGACCAATTTTTACGCTCCTGTTCAACGGGAAACTGACAAGTTATTCTTCACCATGTCAATCGACTATGAAGCCGTCATCTTGGGATTCTGCTATGGAATATTTGTCACCCTATGGAAAGTTTTTGGACTAGAGCTTTGCCAAAACCCCAGAGTTGCGGTCACATGCATCCGTCTGTAGTTGTTCCAACAACCATTTATCTCAAGCACACCGTCATTTACCAACAATGAAGTCACAATTAATCAAGAAAGGAAAGATTACCGGTGTCAAAACGTAATATAAAATGACTGGTTCATGTCGGTAGTGCTTGATAATAACATTGAAATTTTAAGAAAAATGAATAAATCATTAATTAAAGTAACGCCATTTTAACATTGTAAAACAATTATTTATACATTGGTTTATTTTTCCCTGAAAGGGAGTTTTATTTTTTAATGAAATTGGGAGAGAAAACTACACAGATGGCAAACCAATATACTAGAATCTAATACAAATGCAGGAAATTGAATCCAAATAAGGTTTACATTCATGTGTGATTGGATTCACACATAACAGCGCCATAAATTTTTTTGAAAGATGTCCCGATTACCTAACTTTTAGAAGTATGTTTAAAGCGTACGTTAGTTTAGTAGACGAGGTTGATGTGTTGCACTATTTCCTTTGAAAGGGATGTGATTACATCTCCACAGCTTTGGAGTTACGTCATCGAGTTACTTGATTTCATTGAGCAATCTGTTAATTCATCTTGAACCTGACCAAGAGCTTACGGTTGCTGCTGATTCTCCCGAATACGCTGAAGTTCCATCCCCAGCTGCAGATTTTCCTCCCGAATTCGCTGATTCTCAATCTCCAACTGCAGATTCTCCTCCTGCATCCGCTGAGCTACCATTTGCAGCTGCTGATGTATTTCCATATTTCTGTCTAGAGTTCGAACGTTATCCCGACGAAGAGCGTCTTCAGCAGCAATTCTGCTTTCCTCGTTTAGATCACGAAACTTTAGTAATACTTTTCTGGAGATACCTCCTTCCACTCCTAGTTCCAGAACCTGATAAAAATACACACATTTAATTGTCAGTATATTTCTTCTTCTCTGGGTAACAATTACTCATCACTTTTCAATTGATATTTACCTGGGAAACCAGCTTCTTTGCCTTGTAAGGTTTTAATAACTGGTACCACTCTGGGCACAAACCACTAACCCTCATAAAATCAGTAGGCGTCAATCGTCTAAAAGTTTGTTCCCATATCTATTAAAAAGAACAGAAACAGATGCAATTAGTCTATAATTACTGAGATTTTGAGATGTTACAATGAAACAATATTTTTATACTACCTCAGGAAGAAGCATTAGTGCAGTTTTTGGTGACTGTAAAACAATCACTTGATCACTGACGTTTCCAGTTGAACCCGACTCTGCTGGATGATTTTCATCTCCTCCTTCGATTTTTAGATCTTTAGATGATGGTGAGTTTTTTTCCTCCATGCTGCAACTATTAGTATTTCCTTCTACTTATGATTATAATTAAAAATTTCTTAAAATTCAGCCAGGTTGTAGAAAAATATATTCTCACTCGCTCCGGCAAACCAAACAAGTGCGGCTGATTGAGAAGCATCTATCCACGCTATGTTATCTAAGTTTGAATGACGTAAGGAATATACCTAATCAAAGAGACGAAAAAGCGGAGTGGAATAGCTGGTTTTAGGTACATTTTAAGCATACCCATCAGTTGAAAAAAGCCATCATCGTCTGCTGTTCTACTTCACGCTACTGAAAGACCTGACGACGAGTGAGAGTGAGTCAAAGCATCACTTGTGTAAAAATATCATAAAAAATTTGCTTGCCTTAAATGTTTTCATTATCGTGCTCTCTTAAGATTTTTTTTTCATTTAATACATTTCCCTTCCATGTATCATTTAATACATTTTCTATCGAAACTACTCCCTTCAACGATATCTACACGTACCCAAGGCATGGTGTATAGTATAACAATAATGTATTGCCATGTATATGTAAAGCTATTGTCGAAATCCTGTCACCTTACTTAAAGTGAAGCAGAAGGCCAAGCAAGTAGAAAATAAACCCGACAGCTCGAGATGTAATGATGTACCTTAAAAATACATTGATACGCATTTAAACACTTTGATACACCTCCTGAGTGATCCCTCCTTATCCCCTAACAGATTGCTTTCAAAACCTCTGAGTGATTCTCTCCAACATACCTCCGTGAGTGATCCCCTCCTCTAGAATTTTATTGTTACTTTTATGCGGTCAAACGTCACACTGGGGTCACCAAGATACCATTTAGGAACTGTTCTTTCCAGTTATCGTGCCCGCAGACGGACAGACGATGTCCTGAGTCTTTTCAATATATACCTAAAGGTACATAATAAAGAATATAGTCAAGCAATCAATCTTCGTTTGGTGTGTTGGCGTGTTACAGTTGCAGCGTGTTTTCATATAACTTTTCCGTTGTTCTTATATTATTCATATCACTAAGCAGAATTTCTCCCTATTTTTAGATTACGCTGCGTGTTTGATTCACACCAGAGCATTAGTTATACCATTTCTTACGCATATCCTCACCACCACGCATTTTTTTACGCTGACCTGTCACATTCACAAAAGTGCTTCTTACTTTCTACTTACGTGTCACATTCAATATCTTGTAGAGCTACTGTAGCTGCAGTAACTGCTTTCAATTTTAAAATATATATTGTTAAAAATCTGAAAGACACATGTTTTAATAAAAGTATTAGCAATAACAACAGTTATCATTAACAAGAAAGGCGAAGTGCCACCCTCAGTAGCATCACTACTAAAACAATCGCGTTGAAGAAAATGAAAGGGTCATCAGCTCAACTTGAAAATTCAGCTTAACCACCAGGTGAGGATGTTGCAACTGCTAGGATAAAATCTGTAATTCTTCATGAGGCATCTTACAATATAACTTATGATCGTGATGAAAATCAATGTACATCGTAATTTGATTTTCATGATAAAAAATTCACGAGCCACAAATCAAGCTTACTGAAAACAAGCGAGAACCTTAAGGAATCTTGTTGAGAAGAGAAACCGCATTTGATAAGCGTCTGCCAGTTAAAGGTTGGAGTGTTCCGATTGACTTTTTCCACACACAAATTTAATTTGAAGGACAGCTTTGTAAATGACGGAGCCTGTGAGAGCGTTCCCGTAGATAACAGTCACTTTCTCCCAGCCATTACATTTAAATCAGGCATGGTTAAAACCCAGGTTTTAACGCTAGAACCCACTAGGTACGGGTTTTGTGGGTTATAACGGGTTAAAATGGGTTAAAACGGGGAATATTGATTTTCCTTGTATTTAGCATGGTAAGTGGTAAACTAAGTAATTTCACTGTGCATTTTCACAGTTCAATTACCAATAATTGTATTACAGTACGACTTTTTTCCAGTCTGCAACTGCAAATATAATTCCTATTGTTAGATCATACAGGAAGCGATGAGTTTTGACATTTAATTTTGACTGAAGATAAATGATGATCAACAATTGGTGTTTAAGTTAGAATCAGTTATATATACATTATACCACATCAGAGAGACTACTATCAGTGCTTAAATCTTCTTAATATTGAAGTAAAATTCAGCTGTAAGCACCAACAACAACGTATTTATAGTTAAAAATACAGATTTAGCACTGTTTTGCTTGAGTTTTTATTGAAACCCATTTTACCCATTTTACCCACCAAATTCTAGCTGCCTATGTGCCATCTCTGATTCAACTTGTATCAAGCATTGGATGGGAAAACAAATTCTGTCAAATAAGAATTATCTTCGTTTCTGCCAAGCCAGTATTTTCTGTCAAAAGCTTTTCCAAATGAGGTGCAACATTTCTTAAGGCTGGTCTAGCTCGAGCTCCACAGATTCCTTGAAAACAAACCCTGCATCCCATTTTGTAAGGATCCAACATCGTGTTTGGATATTCGAGATAAACGAAATCGGTACAAATTCCCCTGTCACATATCCAAGGTAGAAATATCGTCCAATCCCATAGAAAACGAGTACTTTTCTTGAATGCTTAAACCAAAATTCCACGTGAAGCATAATAATAAACATAAGATCCAATGCCCTCGAAAAGGTTTTGAAAATAAAGGTATACAGAAGGGAGTTTCTTACATTACTTAAAAAAATATACCAACTATGAATACTAACAACAAACACGTGAAATGAACTCTTAACAAAGTAGTGTGTTCAGAAAACGTAAAATTCCTATGAGATGCTAAAACCAAGTAATGTTGGCCATTTGTTCTAACAGAAATCACAGCTATAAATTGATACTTTTTATAAGCCTACGGTCTTCACCAAAAACCTTTTTTAGATTGGGACAAAAAGTCCAATACTTCTCATGATGCATCTGTTTTCGAACCATTGCCTCGCATAATGTCCTATCCATCCTATTCCACCTCTCTTCTCCTTCCGTATACTTATCAGTGAAATCAAGTAAGATGATAGTTTCCACATTGAGAAAAGACCTCAGAAAATATTTAATGGTTTCCTTTTCCCAAGAAAATTTGGGATAGATAACTGAAAATATTTTCAGATTAGGGAAGGGCGGGAAGACTATTGCCACGCTACTGAATATCCTTTGCTCTTCAGTTAGATTTTGGTTGTACGTGTGCGGATCAACAGTTCGACCTATGCAGTTGAGACGTAGCTCAACAAGCGTGTTTGAAAACTGAGCAAGAATTTGCTACGAAACTTTGAAAGGAAATTGATTTTTTTCAATAGCAAGCCTAGCCTCAATAGCAATCATCGTCGATAAGTGTAAATTACCTATTGGTTTAGGTAGGCTTATGTACATGACTTGAATGAATCAGTGGTGTTATATAAGATGAGTATCAATGGAAGGTTTTCTATAAAGTTGCACGCCTATATATCAAGGTGATGAGCATTTAGTTCTTTGTCACAAGACCCCCTCACACAATACATCCCTTTACAATTTGCACTTAAATGTATCAACTAATTGAATGAATTGCTCTTTTTCCCATCTCTGACTGCCTCCTCTTAACAAACAGTTTCAGTGATTCTTTCTGTTTAAATGCACTTCATTCTATCTTGAGCAACTTGAGTCACACACACATTTATAGATATGTCATATGGAATGATAATTATCTTACACATTTGAATTGCGTTACATAGGAATATATGTACATATTTGTGTACACATCAAAATTTTATTACAGCAGTAGGAAACAGTACGGAAGTAGTACAACGCTACCAGTCCATCACATTCCATTCTATAAATTCGTAAAACTAGAGATATCTTTTTTAAGCTTTGGATAAACTATGATTAACTTAAAGCGTCAGACAATACAAGGTCAACAAAAAACAGAAATACGTCAATCATTTTATATTACTGATTCAGAAATTCATATACAGATTCACTCTTAAGAATCTGGTATTCTCATATTTGATACTTGGAATGCTGAGCGTCAACTAAAATGGGAAGTAGCCCGGGGCTCAACGTTTTTCTGGAAATTTGGATTCTTCGAATTGCAATCTGAAAAAAAAAAATTGATTACGCATGAAGCTGGGGTAAAGCCATGAAGTGTTTTGGTTGTTGTCTTGTCACTAAGTTTTGTATAAGGTTTTAGATATGTAGTCTTACACCAAATTGTTGAGTTGGTCATCCACTTGCATAATAGCTGCTCGATTTCCAACTAGGCCGCAATAGTTGGGTGCAGAGAATATTGTGACCACCTTCTCTCCATGGTCCCACCGGTATCCGTCCATCATACATTCGTGAGCCCTATATTGTAGAATGTAACAACATAAAATAAATGGAAAGATAAGTATTAGGACGGATAAAAATAAAAGTTGTTTCTATTCTATAATATAACATTATTAAAGGATAGTTTTAGTTTACCTTGACACAAGCGTTAGTGCATTTGTATGATTGAACTTGTCAGTGATGTCTGGCCCAAATTTGAGTACAGAAGGCCCACGCTCCTTATTTTCCGTCCAACCGGCTTCATTACCTGGATCAGACCACAATAAATCACGTATTCCACCAGATGAGGGGACTTCTTGCAATCGGGGGAGTTCCGCGAGATCATCCAATGAGTCCACATCGGGGCTGAGACCTCCATGCATGCACAAGATTTGGCCCTCGACATTTGCAGCCAGTGGAAAGTAGTCAAAGAGGCTGGTGAAACAATTCCAAACGACTGCATTTCCATACTTTTGAATACATTCGTCATAAAATCCCCACACAAATGAGAGTTTCCTAGATTCGTGGTTTCCTCGAAGAAGGGTAATACGATCCCTGTATCGCACTTTCAGAGCAACAAGGAGTGACATAGTTTCAACTGAATAAGCTCCTCTATCAATGTAGTCTCCCATGAACAAGTAGTTAGTCGCAGGACACCTTCCTCCCTGGCGGAAAAGCTCCAAAAGGTCCTTGAACTGTCCATGGACATCACCACAGATAGTTACAGGGGCAAACACGTTCCGAACGTTTGACTCCCTTATAAATACTTCCTTAGCCTGTAAAATGAACAAAAGTATGTTGTTATTTTTTGAATCTTTTATTCCAATATTCACATCTGAAAGCGTTTATAAATTTAATACGTACCTTCTCACAAAGCTTCTTAACTTGTGTTTCTGTTAGCTTCTTACATTTGTACAATTGCTCAATCCATTCGTCCAAATCATCCATGAATGAAGAACCATAGTCGTGAGAATTCATCGTTGTTGGAGGTTCCTCAGTTGGACCACATCCTTTCCTGGAACTATCCATTTTTGATCGTGGATATATCTTCTTTTCTCTTGTACAGATACTTTTTAAGCGAATTTTCAACAAGAGCTGATCTAGGAGAAACCAAATGGAAAAAAGAATGACGTTAGAATCACCTTCATCAGCTCCGGGATCAAAGATTATCTTTTAATGTGTGGGTTAGCTTCTAAAATAAATTCTAATTTACAAATAGAGTAATCTCAAGAACTGATTAGATTAAGCATGAAAAGTGGAAAAAAAGAAAACAGATAAAAAAAAACAAATCAGGACCCACATAACGACTGCCAATTACATGCTCGCCTGCTGACAGTCAACAGTGACAACAATAAGATCATATGATCTAATCCACCTCCTCCTTCCTTTTGCTATTAATATTACAGACTTTACAATGGACTACTTTAAATCACAAGTTGATTATCACAAAATAAAAGGGTTTAAAGAAAAAACTGTACAAAAAAATTGACTATTTTTTTTGCAAACACAACTTTTATGTCAGCTGATTAACACGCGTAAATGGCATTAAATTGATAATTAAACAAAATAAACACGATTGCCACCAAAATGAAAATTAGATCTATCTCTAAACACAACGTCATGTTGACAACAAAATTAGTTACTTACATGAGAACACGGAGAGCGAAGAAGTGGAAAAAACTAGAGGAGAGCAAGCAATACCACCAGACGTTCCTATGCTTTACACTAGAACACACACAATTTAACACAGTATATCAGCTCTTGTTTATGACAAATGTTAAGATTTTCTAAAAATTCTATCAGAAACTTATGCAGTGCATTACATTCCCGGTATTTTACACAATGCAGCTGGCTGGCAGTTTGGTCTGGTAGGAGACGAAGGGGATGATTGAATGCCTTTGTTATTTATACAAACAGGTGATTGAGTACTTGATTGAAATTAGGAATGTATTCACAGAATCTATTTGTTATGTCTTTTTACTTACTAATCAGATACTGATTAAAACTGATAATGGATGTACTGATGCGACGGATAAACGCGACTCGGTTTAAAAACTAATGTTTTTATCATATTAAAGTTTAGAATCTCTCTGTCATTAAACTAAACTTTCAGTCATATAATGATAATAGTCAGTATAATAATTTTTTTTCGGAAGAAGCATCACCACCATTCAGAGTCATTCGTCCTTAATTTAAAGTTTAGTCAATACTTAAACCAAAATGAATTCATTCTCTTAACGTTAAGTGTAATAATCTACTATAGAATGTTTTAAATACAACTTCAAAAATAATTACCATTTTTTTCACATTCCACGCGCGTCTTGAAATGCTTTTCCAATTTACTATGAGTAGAACTGCTAAAATTCGGATTGTACATGGTCCGGCATCTAACCAGAGACGGATGGTTTGCATGTATTTTTTTCACACTATTAATCATTGGTACAACACAATGAATGCTTGGGTTCTTCAAACTTATAGAGTCAGAACGAATTCCTTACCAGCATTATCAACCCAAGCATTTTTATTCGCATAACATACTTGGAGTGGTTTGTAAGGGAAGCGAAGCGTACTTAATGGTTGAATTTATGCAAATCGTTGCACGATAAGATACATACTCCAATTCCAATATCAAAAGCCAGGAGGATAAACACAGCGTTTTTCGTATTGAAAGGGCGTATAAACGAAAGTGTAAGTGCAATGCAATTAGATGCCTGTGAAGCAAGATTTATCAACTACTACTGCGGTTCTACTTGGACCGTCGCTTCTAGTTGCTGTTGCGGTAGAGCAAAGTAGGTTCTGTAATCGGGGCTATTTGACAAAAGAAAAAACACACACAGCAATGAAAGTGTAAGACACGGAATCACCTAGATATCATAGTTGTTTCAGCTTTTCATCATTACTTTACCTTCATGTGTATTGGCGTGGCTCAGTCACCAACACATCATATTCGATTGTTTCCATGTGCATAAAGGTAATGTCGTTCTGTAATAAAAAAAAGGGAAAGTATCTAACAAAAATACGCAACAAAAAATCTTTTCTAGAAAAGCAACAAGTATGACAGCAAAGCGAAAGGAATAACTCATTTTTTGTCCTTTAAACATCGGAAAAAGTTTTGTCTACTTTACCAGTAATTGTAGTAGCAATTCCCTATTACTTCTCCATTAGTGTCTTTCGGAGCTCATGAGATTTCTTAACATTAATTAATTAACATAAATTGTCATAACATTGTCACAACAAAATACAAAATAATAAAATGTGAGTAAATATTTTATCTCAATGGAAAGTCAAAAGTATGTACATTCTCATTTTACGATACACAAGACATTTTTAAATCATGTGATTGTCTCAACTATATGCTAAGGTGAAGAATAAGCCGGTTGATGCCCAAGTGTGGGCATAAATAGTTCCATTATATATAGTTTTGTAATAAATCCTTTCTAAAATCCAATTCCAGAACACGTCTTTTCTCACGCTTATCTTGCTGATCCATAAAATGTTTATGTCACTCAGTCCTCAGAGAGCTCCAACATTGTTAGCCCTTTTAACTGTTCATTATTTTCAAAGGTGACAGGTGTGGGGAATCATTCGCCTGATATTTCTGAAATAGAGATGCTATCTTTGTGAGGGCTCCTATCCAATGTTCATTTGTGTTATTGAGATGATGAAGAAGCTGATGAGAGCAGTGTGTGCAAGGTATGATAAAATTGCTCGCAACAAAGCAATGTTGACACATGCTTGCTGATTGGATTTACCCTTTATAAATCAACGGCTCATCACTAAAGGGAAGTTACCAAGTCGTTTTGTCAGGAAATTTTTACCCGGAGAAATTTAAACGCTTACTCTGCGCATGCTTAGAGTTTTCGAGACAAAGACTCACACTTGGTTTTTATGGAGCACTGCATAAACGGCAGTTTGTTTGAACTCATCTAGGAAAAGGGATATTTGAACAAAGAGCTCCGTAAAGAATATTTCCGGTAGGTAATTTAGTATGGTAGTTCCAATATTTAAATTTTTCTTGACACTTAATGAAACGCGTTTTGAAAAAGTAACATGTATTCTCAATTTCGCATTGCTGCTGTCTATACAGCTCATTCAGATATGCCAATTAATACCAAACTGATTAAAAGAGTTGAATTAAATTGGGAAAATACTTTCACTCGTAAAATCCATTCAAAATGCTTTTACTTTAAAATACCATTACACCATTTGCAACAAGCAGAACATATCATATCATGTCATATTTTAGAGCTATCACACCTACAACGCAATGCTAGCACACGTTGTGCTAGCATTGCGTTGCCCTTCTCTTATTTCGCACGACGTATTCTCCACTTCGGTTTCAGTATTGTACATGTTAATTTTGTATGTATGCATCTTGGCCTGAGGTTGCATTGTGAAAATTTTTTACATACATCATGAATATTGTCTTTGTTCGTTGTTCTCGAAATTGCTGGCTAGGGATGTAGATCTGTGACAGGAGATTGCATATGCAAATCCACCCAATATAATTTTACACCTTTTTTTAGCCTCTCTGTATTTGTGCATGCTGCACAAATCCAGAGTTGCATTGAGCTTTTCGTGATTACTCTCTTCCTTACTTTTTGTCAAGGAAATACTCTCAAATACAAGCAAGGACAGCAAGTCCTTACAATATCATCAATTGTTGAATCTTGAATTCTGTTCCCCAGACACAGCCAGTAAATATCAAAAGGCCTACTGCCTACTCCCTGATTTCACGTGCCCGTAGTTACTTGCAAAACTTTCAGTAAATTCATTCATAAAATTTCACTTAGCATTTCCTTTTCATATCTTACATGAAAAGATATTGTGTATAACTACTGCATACAACTATTTGTGGAAACTATTTCGCATCCAAAATCATAAGCTTTCCGTTGTCTCACTTGTTTTAGTGCACACGTTAAATTGTCAAGTTAACCCTTTTCCCGGAACTTCTTTCTCGTTTCAAATATGGCCTTCAACGGTTACAACAAAATCTTTCTTACGGTGGCTGGGTAAGTTTTTTCGCTTTCCAAGAATCTACATGGCATGTCAAAGTCATTCAACAAAAGGTAACGTCAACTAATTGATAACGAGGAAATCTACATTTGACTATATTTATATTTTCAGTGCTTATGCCATCTGGATGATAAATCCTTACGAGTGTGCCATTAACTTTGCAGATTATATTTCCACCCAATATAATAAACTAGTCTCCAAGAAATGGTACATGTCCGAGGTGCCCAGCGTGCCCTACTATGGATGGCAGGCGGTCAGGCCGGATGTCGACTTGAAGGATTGGTACCAAAGCCAATACTTGGTGTATGCGGAGGATCGTCTTACCAAAGAAACCACAGGGACTCTTATGATGGCCCTAACTCAAGCTCCAGAACGTTGGTATGGTTGCTATTTACTGACCAATTTTTACGCTCCTGTTCAACGGGAAACTGACAAGTTATTCTTCACCATGTCAATCGACTATGAAGCCGTCATCTTGGGATTCTGCTATGGAATATTTGTCACCCTATGGAAAGTTTTTGGACTAGAGCTTTGCCAAAACCCCAGAGTTGCGGTCACATGCATCCGTCTGTAGTTGTTCCAACAACCATTTATCTCAAGCACACCGTCATTTACCAACAATGAAGTCACAATTAATCAAGAAAGGAAAGATTACCGGTGTCAAAACGTAATATAAAATGACTGGTTCATGTCGGTAGTGCTTGATAATAACATTGAAATTTTAAGAAAAATGAATAAATCATTAATTAAAGTAACGCCATTTTAACATTGTAAAACAATTATTTATACATTGGTTTATTTTTCCCTGAAAGGGAGTTTTATTTTTTAATGAAATTGGGAGAGAAAACTACACAGATGGCAAACCAATATACTAGAATCTAATACAAATGCAGGAAATTGAATCCAAATAAGGTTTACATTCATGTGTGATTGGATTCACACATAACAGCGCCATAAATTTTTTTGAAAGATGTCCCGATTACCTAACTTTTAGAAGTATGTTTAAAGCGTACGTTAGTTTAGTAGACGAGGTTGATGTGTTGCACTATTTCCTTTGAAAGGGATGTGATTACATCTCCACAGCTTTGGAGTTACGTCATCGAGTTACTTGATTTCATTGAGCAATCTGTTAATTCATCTTGAACCTGACCAAGAGCTTACGGTTGCTGCTGATTCTCCCGAATACGCTGAAGTTCCATCCCCAGCTGCAGATTTTCCTCCCGAATTCGCTGATTCTCAATCTCCAACTGCAGATTCTCCTCCTGCATCCGCTGAGCTACCATTTGCAGCTGCTGATGTATTTCCATATTTCTGTCTAGAGTTCGAACGTTATCCCGACGAAGAGCGTCTTCAGCAGCAATTCTGCTTTCCTCGTTTAGATCACGAAACTTTAGTAATACTTTTCTGGAGATACCTCCTTCCACTCCTAGTTCCAGAACCTGATAAAAATACACACATTTAATTGTCAGTATATTTCTTCTTCTCTGGGTAACAATTACTCATCACTTTTCAATTGATATTTACCTGGGAAACCAGCTTCTTTGCCTTGTAAGGTTTTAATAACTGGTACCACTCTGGGCACAAACCACTAACCCTCATAAAATCAGTAGGCGTCAATCGTCTAAAAGTTTGTTCCCATATCTATTAAAAAGAACAGAAACAGATGCAATTAGTCTATAATTACTGAGATTTTGAGATGTTACAATGAAACAATATTTTTATACTACCTCAGGAAGAAGCATTAGTGCAGTTTTTGGTGACTGTAAAACAATCACTTGATCACTGACGTTTCCAGTTGAACCCGACTCTGCTGGATGATTTTCATCTCCTCCTTCGATTTTTAGATCTTTAGATGATGGTGAGTTTTTTTCCTCCATGCTGCAACTATTAGTATTTCCTTCTACTTATGATTATAATTAAAAATTTCTTAAAATTCAGCCAGGTTGTAGAAAAATATATTCTCACTCGCTCCGGCAAACCAAACAAGTGCGGCTGATTGAGAAGCATCTATCCACGCTATGTTATCTAAGTTTGAATGACGTAAGGAATATACCTAATCAAAGAGACGAAAAAGCGGAGTGGAATAGCTGGTTTTAGGTACATTTTAAGCATACCCATCAGTTGAAAAAAGCCATCATCGTCTGCTGTTCTACTTCACGCTACTGAAAGACCTGACGACGAGTGAGAGTGAGTCAAAGCATCACTTGTGTAAAAATATCATAAAAAATTTGCTTGCCTTAAATGTTTTCATTATCGTGCTCTCTTAAGATTTTTTTTTCATTTAATACATTTCCCTTCCATGTATCATTTAATACATTTTCTATCGAAACTACTCCCTTCAACGATATCTACACGTACCCAAGGCATGGTGTATAGTATAACAATAATGTATTGCCATGTATATGTAAAGCTATTGTCGAAATCCTGTCACCTTACTTAAAGTGAAGCAGAAGGCCAAGCAAGTAGAAAATAAACCCGACAGCTCGAGATGTAATGATGTACCTTAAAAATACATTGATACGCATTTAAACACTTTGATACACCTCCTGAGTGATCCCTCCTTATCCCCTAACAGATTGCTTTCAAAACCTCTGAGTGATTCTCTCCAACATACCTCCGTGAGTGATCCCCTCCTCTAGAATTTTATTGTTACTTTTATGCGGTCAAACGTCACACTGGGGTCACCAAGATACCATTTAGGAACTGTTCTTTCCAGTTATCGTGCCCGCAGACGGACAGACGATGTCCTGAGTCTTTTCAATATATACCTAAAGGTACATAATAAAGAATATAGTCAAGCAATCAATCTTCGTTTGGTGTGTTGGCGTGTTACAGTTGCAGCGTGTTTTCATATAACTTTTCCGTTGTTCTTATATTATTCATATCACTAAGCAGAATTTCTCCCTATTTTTAGATTACGCTGCGTGTTTGATTCACACCAGAGCATTAGTTATACCATTTCTTACGCATATCCTCACCACCACGCATTTTTTTACGCTGACCTGTCACATTCACAAAAGTGCTTCTTACTTTCTACTTACGTGTCACATTCAATATCTTGTAGAGCTACTGTAGCTGCAGTAACTGCTTTCAATTTTAAAATATATATTGTTAAAAATCTGAAAGACACATGTTTTAATAAAAGTATTAGCAATAACAACAGTTATCATTAACAAGAAAGGCGAAGTGCCACCCTCAGTAGCATCACTACTAAAACAATCGCGTTGAAGAAAATGAAAGGGTCATCAGCTCAACTTGAAAATTCAGCTTAACCACCAGGTGAGGATGTTGCAACTGCTAGGATAAAATCTGTAATTCTTCATGAGGCATCTTACAATATAACTTATGATCGTGATGAAAATCAATGTACATCGTAATTTGATTTTCATGATAAAAAATTCACGAGCCACAAATCAAGCTTACTGAAAACAAGCGAGAACCTTAAGGAATCTTGTTGAGAAGAGAAACCGCATTTGATAAGCGTCTGCCAGTTAAAGGTTGGAGTGTTCCGATTGACTTTTTCCACACACAAATTTAATTTGAAGGACAGCTTTGTAAATGACGGAGCCTGTGAGAGCGTTCCCGTAGATAACAGTCACTTTCTCCCAGCCATTACATTTAAATCAGGCATGGTTAAAACCCAGGTTTTAACGCTAGAACCCACTAGGTACGGGTTTTGTGGGTTATAACGGGTTAAAATGGGTTAAAACGGGGAATATTGATTTTCCTTGTATTTAGCATGGTAAGTGGTAAACTAAGTAATTTCACTGTGCATTTTCACAGTTCAATTACCAATAATTGTATTACAGTACGACTTTTTTCCAGTCTGCAACTGCAAATATAATTCCTATTGTTAGATCATACAGGAAGCGATGAGTTTTGACATTTAATTTTGACTGAAGATAAATGATGATCAACAATTGGTGTTTAAGTTAGAATCAGTTATATATACATTATACCACATCAGAGAGACTACTATCAGTGCTTAAATCTTCTTAATATTGAAGTAAAATTCAGCTGTAAGCACCAACAACAACGTATTTATAGTTAAAAATACAGATTTAGCACTGTTTTGCTTGAGTTTTTATTGAAACCCATTTTACCCATTTTACCCACCAAATTCTAGCTGCCTATGTGCCATCTCTGATTCAACTTGTATCAAGCATTGGATGGGAAAACAAATTCTGTCAAATAAGAATTATCTTCGTTTCTGCCAAGCCAGTATTTTCTGTCAAAAGCTTTTCCAAATGAGGTGCAACATTTCTTAAGGCTGGTCTAGCTCGAGCTCCACAGATTCCTTGAAAACAAACCCTGCATCCCATTTTGTAAGGATCCAACATCGTGTTTGGATATTCGAGATAAACGAAATCGGTACAAATTCCCCTGTCACATATCCAAGGTAGAAATATCGTCCAATCCCATAGAAAACGAGTACTTTTCTTGAATGCTTAAACCAAAATTCCACGTGAAGCATAATAATAAACATAAGATCCAATGCCCTCGAAAAGGTTTTGAAAATAAAGGTATACAGAAGGGAGTTTCTTACATTACTTAAAAAAATATACCAACTATGAATACTAACAACAAACACGTGAAATGAACTCTTAACAAAGTAGTGTGTTCAGAAAACGTAAAATTCCTATGAGATGCTAAAACCAAGTAATGTTGGCCATTTGTTCTAACAGAAATCACAGCTATAAATTGATACTTTTTATAAGCCTACGGTCTTCACCAAAAACCTTTTTTAGATTGGGACAAAAAGTCCAATACTTCTCATGATGCATCTGTTTTCGAACCATTGCCTCGCATAATGTCCTATCCATCCTATTCCACCTCTCTTCTCCTTCCGTATACTTATCAGTGAAATCAAGTAAGATGATAGTTTCCACATTGAGAAAAGACCTCAGAAAATATTTAATGGTTTCCTTTTCCCAAGAAAATTTGGGATAGATAACTGAAAATATTTTCAGATTAGGGAAGGGCGGGAAGACTATTGCCACGCTACTGAATATCCTTTGCTCTTCAGTTAGATTTTGGTTGTACGTGTGCGGATCAACAGTTCGACCTATGCAGTTGAGACGTAGCTCAACAAGCGTGTTTGAAAACTGAGCAAGAATTTGCTACGAAACTTTGAAAGGAAATTGATTTTTTTCAATAGTAAGCCTAGCCTCAATAGCAATCATCGTCGATAAGTGTAAATTACCTATTGGTTTAGGTAGGCTTATGTACATGACTTGAATGAATCAGTGGTGTTATATAAGATGAGTATCAATGGAAGGTTTTCTATAAAGTTGCACGCCTATATATCAAGGTGATGAGCATTTAGTTCTTTGTCACAAGACCCCCTCACACAATACATCCCTTTACAATTTGCACTTAAATGTATCAACTAATTGAATGAATTGCTCTTTTTCCCATCTCTGACTGCCTCCTCTTAACAAACAGTTTCAGTGATTCTTTCTGTTTAAATGCACTTCATTCTATCTTGAGCAACTTGAGTCACACACACATTTATAGATATGTCATATGGAATGATAATTATCTTACACATTTGAATTGCGTTACATAGGAATATATGTACATATTTGTGTACACATCAAAATTTTATTACAGCAGTAGGAAACAGTACGGAAGTAGTACAACGCTACCAGTCCATCACATTCCATTCTATAAATTCGTAAAACTAGAGATATCTTTTTTAAGCTTTGGATAAACTATGATTAACTTAAAGCGTCAGACAATACAAGGTCAACAAAAAACAGAAATACGTCAATCATTTTATATTACTGATTCAGAAATTCATATACAGATTCACTCTTAAGAATCTGGTATTCTCATATTTGATACTTGGAATGCTGAGCGTCAACTAAAATGGGAAGTAGCCCGGGGCTCAACGTTTTTCTGGAAATTTGGATTCTTCGAATTGCAATCTGAAAAAAAAAAATTGATTACGCATGAAGCTGGGGTAAAGCCATGAAGTGTTTTGGTTGTTGTCTTGTCACTAAGTTTTGTATAAGGTTTTAGATATGTAGTCTTACACCAAATTGTTGAGTTGGTCATCCACTTGCATAATAGCTGCTCGATTTCCAACTAGGCCGCAATAGTTGGGTGCAGAGAATATTGTGACCACCTTCTCTCCATGGTCCCACCGGTATCCGTCCATCATACATTCGTGAGCCCTATATTGTAGAATGTAACAACATAAAATAAATGGAAAGATAAGTATTAGGACGGATAAAAATAAAAGTTGTTTCTATTCTATAATATAACATTATTAAAGGATAGTTTTAGTTTACCTTGACACAAGCGTTAGTGCATTTGTATGATTGAACTTGTCAGTGATGTCTGGCCCAAATTTGAGTACAGAAGGCCCACGCTCCTTATTTTCCGTCCAACCGGCTTCATTACCTGGATCAGACCACAATAAATCACGTATTCCACCAGATGAGGGGACTTCTTGCAATCGGGGGAGTTCCGCGAGATCATCCAATGAGTCCACATCGGGGCTGAGACCTCCATGCATGCACAAGATTTGGCCCTCGACATTTGCAGCCAGTGGAAAGTAGTCAAAGAGGCTGGTGAAACAATTCCAAACGACTGCATTTCCATACTTTTGAATACATTCGTCATAAAATCCCCACACAAATGAGAGTTTCCTAGATTCGTGGTTTCCTCGAAGAAGGGTAATACGATCCCTGTATCGCACTTTCAGAGCAACAAGGAGTGACATAGTTTCAACTGAATAAGCTCCTCTATCAATGTAGTCTCCCATGAACAAGTAGTTAGTCGCAGGACACCTTCCTCCCTGGCGGAAAAGCTCCAAAAGGTCCTTGAACTGTCCATGGACATCACCACAGATAGTTACAGGGGCAAACACGTTCCGAACGTTTGACTCCCTTATAAATACTTCCTTAGCCTGTAAAATGAACAAAAGTATGTTGTTAATTTTTGAATCTTTTATTCCAATATTCACATCTGAAAGCGTTTATAAATTTAATACGTACCTTCTCACAAAGCTTCTTAACTTGTGTTTCTGTTAGCTTCTTACATTTGTACAATTGCTCAATCCATTCGTCCAAATCATCCATGAATGAAGAACCATAGTCGTGAGAATTCATCGTTGTTGGAGGTTCCTCAGTTGGACCACATCCTTTCCTGGAACTATCCATTTTTGATCGTGGATATATCTTCTTTTCTCTTGTACAGATACTTTTTAAGCGAATTTTCAACAAGAGCTGATCTAGGAGAAACCAAATGGAAAAAAGAATGACGTTAGAATCACCTTCATCAGCTCCGGGATCAAAGATTATCTTTTAATGTGTGGGTTAGCTTCTAAAATAAATTCTAATTTACAAATAGAGTAATCTCAAGAACTGATTAGATTAAGCATGAAAAGTGGAAAAAAAGAAAACAGATAAAAAAAAACAAATCAGGACCCACATAACGACTGCCAATTACATGCTCGCCTGCTGACAGTCAACAGTGACAACAATAAGATCATATGATCTAATCCACCTCCTCCTTCCTTTTGCTATTAATATTACAGACTTTACAATGGACTACTTTAAATCACAAGTTGATTATCACAAAATAAAAGGGTTTAAAGAAAAAACTGTACAAAAAAATTGACTATTTTTTTTGCAAACACAACTTTTATGTCAGCTGATTAACACGCGTAAATGGCATTAAATTGATAATTAAACAAAATAAACACGATTGCCACCAAAATGAAAATTAGATCTATCTCTAAACACAACGCTGTGTCGACAAAAGATTTGATTCCTTACTTGAGTAAACGGAGAGCGAAGAAGTGAAAAAACAGAGGAGAGCAAGCAATACCACCAGACGTTCCTATGCTTTAGACTAGAACACACACACAATTTAACACTGTATATCAGCTCTTGTTTATGACAAATGTTAAGATTTTCTAAAAATCTATCAGAAACTAATACAGTGGATTACATTCCCGGTATTTTACACAATGCAGCTGGCTGGCAGTTTGGTCTGGTAGGAGACGAAGGGGATGATTGAATGCCTTTGTTATTTATACAAACAGGTGATTGAGTACTTGATTGAAATTAGGAATGTATTCACAGAATCTATTTGTTATGTCTTTTTACTTACTAATCAGATACTGATTAAAACTGATAATGGATGTACTGATGCGACGGATAAACGCGACTCGGTTTAAAAACTAATGTTTTTATCATATTAAAGTTTAGAATCTCTCTGTCATTAAACTAAACTTTCAGTCATATAATGATAATAGTCAGTATAATAATTTTTTTTCGGAAGAAGCATCACCACCATTCAGAGTCATTCGTCCTTAATTTAAAGTTTAGTCAATACTTAAACCAAAATGAATTCATTCTCTTAACGTTAAGTGTAATAATCTACTATAGAATGTTTTAAATACAACTTCAAAAATAATTACCATTTTTTTCACATTCCACGCGCGTCTTGAAATGCTTTTCCAATTTACTATGAGTAGAACTGCTAAAATTCGGATTGTACATGGTCCGGCATCTAACCAGAGACGGATGGTTTGCATGTATTTTTTTCACACTATTAATCATTGGTACAACACAATGAATGCTTGGGTTCTTCAAACTTATAGAGTCAGAACGAATTCCTTACCAGCATTATCAACCCAAGCATTTTTATTCGCATAACATACTTGGAGTGGTTTGTAAGGGAAGCGAAGCGTACTTAATGGTTGAATTTATGCAAATCGTTGCACGATAAGATACATACTCCAATTCCAATATCAAAAGCCAGGAGGATAAACACAGCGTTTTTCGTATTGAAAGGGCGTATAAACGAAAGTGTAAGTGCAATGCAATTAGATGCCTGTGAAGCAAGATTTATCAACTACTACTGCGGTTCTACTTGGACCGTCGCTTCTAGTTGCTGTTGCGGTAGAGCAATGTAGGAAATAACATGCGAATGTTTAAATGAGAGTTTAGGGAATGATCTAGTTATAAGAAACATGAATGAAAACCAAAACTTTCCTTTGTGAGGAAGTTTTATACACAAGTAGGTTCTGTAATCGGGGCTATTTGGCAAAAGAGAAAACACACACAGCAATGAAAGTGTAAGACACGGAATCACCAGGATATCATAGTTGTTTCAGCTTTTCATCATTACTTTACCTTCATGTGTATTGGCGTGGCTCAGTCACCAACACATCATATTCGATTGTTTCTATGTGCATAAAGGTAATGTCGTTCTGTAATAAAAAAAAGGGAAAGTATCTAAGAAAAATACGCAAAAAAAAATCTTTTCTAGAAAAGCAACAAGTATGAGAGCAAAGCGAAAGGAATAACTGATTTTTTGTCCTTTAAACATCGTAAAAAGTTTTGTCTACTTTACCAGTAATTGTAGTAGCAATTCGCTATTACTTCTCCATCAGT
Organism: Orchesella flavescens; assembly: GCA_964034955.1. Lineage (NCBI taxonomy): Eukaryota > Metazoa > Arthropoda > Collembola > Entomobryomorpha > Orchesellidae > Orchesella > Orchesella flavescens. Next base: position 13,945,452 of record OZ035953.1, on the reverse strand, counting down.
GTCTTTCGGAGTTCATGAGATTTCTTAAAACGTAATTGTCATAACATTTTCAGCACAAAATACAAAATAATAAAATGTGAGTAAATATTTTATCTCAATGCAAAGTCAAAAGTATATACATTCTCATTTTACGATATACAAGACATTTTTAGATCATGTGATTGTCTCAACTATATGCTAAGTTGAAGAATAAGCCGGTTGATGCCTAAGTGTGGGCATGAATAGTTCCATTATATTTAGTTTTGTAATAAATTCTTTCTAAAATCCAATTCCAGAAAACATCTTTTCTCACGCTTATCTTGCTGATCCATAAAATATTTATTTCACAGTCCTCAGAGAGCTCCAACATTGTTAGCCCTTTTAAATGCTCATTACTTTCAAAGGTGACAGGTGTGGGGAATCATTCGCCTGATATTTCTGAAATAGAGATGCTATCTTTGTGAGGGCTCCTATCCAATGTTCATTTGTGTTATTGAGATGATGAAGAAGCTGATGAGAGCATTGTGTGCAAGGTATGATAAAATTATTCGCAACAAAGCAATGTTGACACATGCTTGCTGATTGGATTTACCCTTTATAAATCAACGGCTCATCACTAAAGGGAAGTTACCAAGTCGTTGTGTCAGGAAATTTTTACCCGGAGAAATTTAAACGCTTACTCTGCGCATGCTTAGAGTTTTCGAGACAAAGACTCACACTTGGTTTTTATGGAGCAACGCAAAAACGGCAGTTTGTTTGAAATTATCTAGGAAAAGGGATATTTGAACAAAGGGCTACGTGAAGAATATTTCCGGTAGGTAATTTAGTATGGTAGTTTCAATATTTAAATTTTTCTTGACACTTAATGAAACGCGTTTTGAAATAGTAACATGTATCCTCAATTTCGAATTGCTGTTGTCTTTACAACTCGTTCAGATATGCTAATAATTAATACAATGTACAAAACTGATTAAAATTGTTGAATTTAATTCGGAAAATACATAATTTTTTTCGTAAAATCGCTTAAAAAATGTTTCACGTTAAAATATCATTACACCCCATTTAAACTAATATCGTGTAGATAAGGCATGAATAATACTACTGTTTAAAATTTATGATTGATTACTGATCCCTTGCATACGAATCTGCATCTTCCTCTGCGGATAAAAACAACTTTTGAACTAGAATCGTCACATTTTCTGCAAAGTGGAAAAAAAGGTTTGAAAAAAATTGATCACGTTACTTAAATATGGAAAGAATTAAAAAAATGAGGCAATATGTTTTAAATAAGTACTTGTAAAATTGTCCATGGCTGCAGGCAGGCCCCTCTTCTTGACAAAGATATAATGGACAGGTAATCCCGTTAATAATATGGCAATAGCAATGATCTGCTTAATGGGGTCCACATACAATGGTAAAATAATCAGGAAAAGGCAAATAATGCCAAAAGAGATAGGGAAAAACATTGACACCTGTAAGCAAAAACAACAACATTTTTTAGTAGTGTCCTCTCTGACGCATAAGTGCATTATAACGACGCATACATAATTGTATTTTAATTACCTTCATTGGTCTGTGAAGGTCTGGTTTCTTCCAGCGCAAGTAGATTAGGCCGGCCGTGACAGCCAGACTCACCAAACTGTAGACAAATGAGTATAATTCAATAAGTTGACTAATTTTTGGGATGGAAAGGTAGACCAAGGTGACTAGGGCAAGGAAGACTAGGGCTGGAGTTGGGGTCATTGATGATGTTGATAGCAAAGACAGCATAGAAGGTGTGTGGTAGTTTCGGGAGCCGGCAAATATCACCCTAGCGTTGGTCATTATGTGGACGCTCAAACAACCCAAACTTGACATGGCCACACAAAGGGGCATAACGGTGGTACCCATAAAGGTTGTCACTTTACTGCCAAACGTCTGTGCAAGGGGAAACATGATCAAAGTGCAAAATTAAGTTCAGTTTTTGTTACAATTTTACATATTGAAGAAGAATAGAATATAAAATAATAATATTATGTGATATAATGAATATACTAAAGTGTCTTACGTTTGCAACGGCGTCAGTCGCAAGAATTTCAGCTGGGGTGAGCATTACGAAGTACGCAATATTAGCCATGGTATAAATGAAAGTGACGAGGGGCAAAGAAATCCATATGGCAAGTGGTAGGTTCCTGATAAAATAAGGACAAGATGTACAAATTTGTATACTGAACGCTCACTGACATTACTAAAAACTAGGATGGAAGAGGTATATGATTTGATCATTAGTACTACTTCTCACCTGTTTGGATTTTTCAATTCCTCAGTTACAAAATTCAAAGCGTTCCAACCTTCATAGGTAAATGCCGCAGAATAAAATGCAAGGGCAACTTTTCCTGGATCATATTCAGAATTACTCCATATATCCTGGAAGTTTTCAACACGACCTGAAAAATGTAACAATTTATTTAAGTGCTGATACTTTCTTTCATGTTATGGTTAGTTTCAATTAGAATAGTTAGAACATGTTTGCCCTTACCCATGCATAAAGCAATAACTCCAGTCATAATGATTAGGACCAATGCTAATATTTTCCCAACCATAAAAGCATTTTGAACTTTGGTAGCGAGCCGAACATTAAAGCAGTTCAGCCATGTGAAGAAAATAATAACTGCTGCTGCAAGTAACTTAATTGCTCCTTCCGGAGCATCTCCATGAGGAAAAAGTGGAGATGTGACATATTGCGCGAATGAAATTGCTAAAATTGCATCAGCTCCTGGGCTGCAAGCAAACAAATAAAAAACTCAAAAATAATAATAATGATAGTTCTACGCATTCAGATCATTTTATAGGAAGTGGCTTGCATGTGTATTGAAAAAACTTACAGAAAAATGAAGACGGACACCTTCAAGCAGAAAAAAAGTAACAAAATTATTATAAAAGTTGCTCCATATATTTTAGTATGCTACATGTAGAATTGGCTTACCCAAAGCAAAAGGAAAGCCGGAAGACATCCAAAACTCTCATACAAATAATGATAATCTCCTCCGGAACGTGGGAATGTGGTTCCAAGTTCTGTTCAAAGTAAGAAAGAACTTAACATATGTAACAACAAACGGCTAACTTATCCATCCACATATTATCATTGAGTTGCTTAATTTTTTTTACCTGCATAAGAAATAGCACCCAAAATGCTCATGATTCCACATCCTACCCAGACAACTAATGACATTCCAATACTTCCCACGTTGGCCACGACATCCTTTGGCGTTATAAAAATACCGGAACCAATTATAGATCCAATGACAATTGACACAGCTTCAACGAGACCAATCTCCTTTCGAAGTTTCACAAACGTATCAGAAGAATCATTTTTCTTATTAGTCACCTCAGCTGCCACTTGGGAGCTATTTGAGAAGCGAGGATTTGTATTGTTGTTCGGCGAAGATTTTCCTTCCATTCTTTAAAAACTAATTTAAAACCAGAAACTAAAAATTGGGTGGGAGTAGTGTCAAAAGGAAAAAAATAGGGAGAGCTAAAATGTCAACCGTGAACCACGTAAGAAATGAAACTAAATTGAAACTTGCGTTGCACTTTGAGTTTGGTCACTACACCTGCTCCTGTCGTCAATTGATGATACGCGTTAATGACATTGAGCAACCGGTAATTGAATTTCTGGTAAGGAAGGTAATTAGTGGAGGTTGACAGCGATAATATTTCCTTTATCGAATTTAGATTCTCTTCATGTCCATTATCAACAAGTTTCCTCAGAAAGTATTAACAAGAAGAGAAGTGAGTAAGAAAAATTGTAGAGAAAGATTGTAGCTTACGTGGAAGCTTCGTAGAATGTGGGCAAGTCAAAAGAGATACAAGGTACAATTATATTAGTAAGGATAATAGACAGGTATGGGAATGAAATGAAAAAATATGAATAACTTCAATATATTAAATGAAACCAAGATTTACAAGAGAGATTTGTATTGCCATTGAGCCAATGAAATGACTAAATGCATCAACAATATTCTACACACACAGACATCTTCAAGACTCAACTTATTTTTGTGTAGGATTTTTCCATTCATACTCAACATTTTCCTACATGCTAGACACGATGAAGACACTCTCCTGGAGAAATGGTCTTGTACATTTCATTACTACTGCGGTCCCCTAAAAAATAGATCATTATCGAGTGATGAGGTTCATTTGGCTAATTTGTATGCTGATAGGATTTTGTTTTCAATGAAACTCCTATCCTTTTAGTTAGACGAGCTTCCAATTCACCTGCTTTTCAAATGAAGCATATGTTTAAAATGCAAATCAAAATCATTTTACTAGGTAGCATCATCATCATTTTGAGGTCGTGGGACAAGGCCGAGGCTAAAATTCTCTACTGCAATTAGCTCACCAAGATAGGTCGGGAGTAGGAAAAGAAATGCATTTGTAAGCGCTTACGCATTTGGAAGGCTTTTGAACTTGAGATTGAGGGGTTTATGTGCTATATGTTTTTGCAAGACGATAGGGTACCAAAAGTACAGTCACGAACAACTCTATATCATTTTAGGTTACCAGAGAAGAAACGGATCTGCACACATACAAAATTATGGGTTTTCTTCCACGTAAGTGACTAAAAACATCCCATTCCCATGAAGATTTTGCTTGGTGTCGTCTCCTTTGTTCATTTATATTATATTATAGATATATGAGTGAATCAACATGAATTTTGTGAGAAAAGGTACTTTTACACACAGTTTGTGCTTATGGTTGCTTAGAGTGCGATTATTTTTTCTCAGGTAAAAAAGCTAATCTGTCTCTATGATTTTTTACATTTGGGAGAAGAGAACAGAGAAGAAAGACGAGTAGAGTGATGACGATGACGAGTGTTTTAACGGAAAGCTACTCAACTTTTCATTCATTCATCGCCTGATGCCGAAGGAACAATTCTGTGTACATACCGGCCGGTACCTACACTACTTCATCCAATATACTAAACTAAATAGATTCACTTTATAATTTTTTAATGGTTGAGCTGACCCACAAAATACAGAAATGACTACAAAACGTAAGACTCTTTGCTCGTAGAGTTTATAAAGAGGTTGATTGATGGTGTGAATGATATGCGTTGAATGCTTAACGTGCCTTGCCACTTCTTGCTGATTTGAGATATTATTTACACACCTGTCATTTGACATCAAACTTTTATCTGCAACAGTAATCTCACCCATCTAAGCTTCTATTCATTATCATTATGCCTCCTACGATGTATGTTAATGTAAAAATGGAAATGTTTGTCGTATCATACCATCACACCTTCTTCTGCTCTCTTGCTGGAAAACAAACAAATAAAAAAAATATTTGACACTTCACGTCACGTCGTACACTGGTTTGGTTAATGTCATTTGAGAAACTTTTCACGTTTTACGTTTTACTTAACATCTCACAATGAAACTGACCACCACAAAAATGAAAATCTTCAATTTTTTGTCATTAATGAGCCCTTAATTAAAAAACTTTTTACAATTTATATACCGTTTATTGCTACAGAAAATCTCAATCAATATCAATAAAAAATAAGAGTAAGTATCTTTTAATTTTTACATTGTAATTTGGTTGGCTTACCACCACCCATGCCACTACAATTTTTCCAGAATGACTGAGCGATGCGAGGCAATGTAACGAAACACACAGATATAAAGTACATCCCAACACAAAGCTTTACACTCTGGTTCATCCAGATCCACTCTCGAGCTGGCTGCATGATGACCTGCATTATAATTAAATGACTTTCACTTTACTTTATGCGTATAATGTGTAACAATTTTAAAACTAGTAGTAAAGTAGGAATGATGATAAGTGGAACAGTTAATATATAGCTTTGTTATAAAATAAATAGTTAGCATCAGAGAAGCAATAATTTTTATAGTTGTACATCAATTTTGAAAGGCTGACTATCACACCACAAAGCTTCTTGCCACACCAAAAAATACGTTATAGTCTGTCATATAAAGTGTTTCACTTAAATTAACATATACAGTATCCCGAAAAATACAAAGAACTGAATCAAAAGCCAATCCATTTTAGGTCCTTCAAGGAAAAACATTACAATTAATTATTATTTATTAAGGTAACAACAAATTCTCTGACCTTCTTGACTCCCAATAATATTAATTCATTTGCAGTCTTGGTTTTAGCCAAGTGTAGTACATTTACAACTTTCTAAAACTAATTAACTTAAGATACTACATGAAACGAGAAGCTTTCTCCATCAAAAATCTTACACAAACTCACACAAAATGAGATCAATAACGATAATATTTTGTCAAGATTGTCTGTATAAAATATGTGTACGTAATTTGGTATCATCTATTCTTATAAAAACAAGTACTTAAAACTACACTACTGTGTTCACACTAAACCAAACTCTAAAAACGCTGCGCTTTATAACAAATTTCAATTATCTGAATGTAATCTTAGTAAATTAGGTGGTATGAGAATTTAAACATCAAATCAAACAAACATTGACTGCCAAAAGTGTTTTAAACGGACGCTTTCTCTTTTTGATGTGCTTTAATATGTTTATTAAACTCTGGCTTTTGTTTAAATTTCTCTTTACAATATCCACAAACCAAAACAACTTTTCTTTTGTGCTTTTCCACCCTATGACGAATCAAACGTGAGGGGCTCGGAAAGTCCTTTTTGCAAGCTCCGCAGATATTTTTCTTGATTAGTTTCTCTTTCAGAACAATCAGGTCGTCATCACCATAATTGGAGAGTGGAGGAGGATTTTCTTCAGTTTTAGGTATCTCTGCCAGAACAACCAGGTCGTCATCATCAGAATCAAGTGGTTCAGAGGCTTGTTTAGCAGCAGCCTTGGTGGTCCGGCGGCCTTTGATGGTTTGTTGTCCTCGTCGTTTTCCCATCTCAGCAGAATTGGGACTTGTAAAATCTTATTATTTGAAGTTGGAAGTAGATGGCCAATTTAAATTCCTGTAAGAAATCATGAAGTATGTAAAGATAGGCTATCAGAACTGTCAACAATTAGACCTCTCAAAATTAATGCCAAATATACATTTATAACATATTCATCCAAATTTGCATTTACTTAATGTTGATTCTATTACCAATTTTCTGCATTGAAATGAAGTTAAAACTCGGAATCAGCCTTGCTTATGATACAATACAACAAAATCACAGCCAACAATCGAATTGAATCACACACTAAAGACTATTCTCAATATTACGTTCAAACTTTAGATTAACTAGCTACGGAGTTACATTTACTTGTAAACAATACAACGTTCAACGTTTTCAAGTTAATGTTGAGGTGGACATGACGCCTTTTTGTTCGTGAAGTAGAAACGTGGTATGGACAGGAGAAAACAAGGACGAAGAATGAAGGAAACACAATCTTGGTCCAACAACAGACATATAGACATATGATAAACCAGCTATATAATACTGCTTATGTACAAACCTTCACGTGTACCCGAGCATGCGACGCATTCTAATCTAACCAATACCCCTTCCCTTATATTTGGTTGCGGATGTATAGGAGTTTTGTCGGGTTTTACACGAGTTTTTGCTTTTGCTAGTTAAGCTTTACAGTACAGTCGTGGGAGTATGTTATATATATATATATATATCTCTCTCTTATGTTATAACTTGCATTTGCATGCGCATGAATGAAAGTGTTATGGTGGTATGTAAAATCACAAGAAGTATCTCGAAGGTTTCTTTCTTGCTTGTAAGTCGACTTGCCTCTCAAATGGTTAGAAGTTGGGGTAGAAAAAGTCGAAGACGAGTAAGATTAAGGGGTACACGGAGATGTTGAATGTTTTATGAATGTTGAGTGAAGCAGTAAGATTAACATTATACACAAAGTTTGGAAGATGAAATTTTGGAGTATTGTGTCACCCCAATGCAAAGAGAGCTTGGCTATGTAGGTAGAATTCCTTTTCGTTTTGCAAAAGTTTTGCTTTTACGTAGGGGTAAATACAGAATGACAGTGTAAAAGCAGATTACTATATTAGTACACTTCATATAATTTTGTATGAATGAACTTTATGAAGTCAAGTGAGTGGTGGAATGAATTTGATTAAAAATATGTAACACGAGCACAATTTGTTATGAATGAATGCAAGTTTATGATAATAATATGATGTCAAAATGAATATGATGTTAAAACAATACATTTCATATTAATGTATTTATTTATTCGCTTCGTATACGCAATACAAATAATTGTTGTCATCAAAGGGTAAAGAAATCAAGTTACTTAAAATAATAAAACAAAATATTACGATAGGTTAAGCAAAATTGCACTATTCATTCATATTATAATATAAATGGTTTGATATTTGTTCTTACGAAAAATAATTTATAGAATAAAACATTTAATTCGACATCAGTATCTACTTAACTGTGTAAAACGTCAATTAGAGAAAAATTCCGGATTATTAAAAAGTATTTTAATAATTTTTATCCTAACAAAAGTAAAAACTCACACTGACGCAAACCCAAACTCTAAAAATGCTGCGCTTTATAACAAATTTCAATTAACTGAGTGTAATCTTAATCTTATATTAGGTTGCATGAGAAGTCAAACATTTTAGGTTTCTTTGCAGGGACCGGCAGCTCATCTTCAGAATCTGAAGCAGGTTGAGGAATTTTCTTGGTTTTCTTAATTTTTACAACAATTTTTGGAGGAGACGATGCCATCGCACTGTTAGTCTTTTCAGGGCTATCTCGAACAACTTGGTACTTATGCTTCTTTCTAATATGCAAATTTAGCTGGCTCGGAGAATTGTACGGTATATTGCAAATAGTACAACTAAAAGTGGTACTGATGGTCTTTGTTGGAGAAATAGTTTGCTCATTGGAGGTGTTACGATTATCAGTCGTATCAAGAGAGTTAAGTTGGTTTTGATCAGTAGGTGGAGGTGGTAATGGTTGCTGGAATTCATCTTCCTGAACTTCACTTGCGTCATCATTTTGAATACCAGAATCTGTTGGAGAAGGCTTCTCGTGCTCCGCGTTGTTGGAGCAAGAACTTGATTCCACCACTTCGTTGAGATTTCGTACTCGGATTAATAATGGTTCATCTTCATGAACATCCTCAGGAGGACGGCTGGCTGGCGATGTCGATGCAGCTTCTTCTGCGTTACTGACGCCGGGTGGTTCAAGTGGTGATGGCCAGTTGGAAGTGTATAATTTACCTTCGAAAGCCCCTGGCGGTGGTTTACCATTTATCTGCGGAGTGCTGTTCAGGATCAATAAACAATCAACATTTAAATCAATGACACTAATCAAATTTAACAGCATAATACTAATAACCAATATCATCAGAAATATCTTTATCAAAATCAACTAATTTTTGTTTATTATTGTTTACCTGCTCAAAGTCATTCCATGCTCATTCAAATAATGGTATCTCAAAATGGGTATTGAGTGAACATATCCGTGGCATACATTACACTTGTACCAATGCCTTGCAAACACAACTGGAAAATCCAAATCCTCGTCTGAAGACATCGTCTCCGACTCTGGATGGTCTTTTGTGGCATCTGGGAAAATTCCAACAAAAAAATAACCAAATCAATTCCAATTTCCAATACCCAATAATCTCCACCAAAACACTAATACACTAATTCATACTTTCATGCACACAAATTATTACCTGTCTCTCCCAAACAATCGTCAGCCATCCCTTCAATAACAAACAATGATGTTCGAATAATCCGTAATTTGATATTGGTCACCAGAAAAGTCAAGATTTGGATTTGATTAAAACTCGAATTCCAATCCAATAAAAATCACACTAATCACTACTGGTTTAAAATATAAAAAAAATAATATTGATTCACATGATTTAATAAATTAAATTTCATGCACAACTTCATTGTCATGCAATGCTAACTGAACTATATGGACAAGACTGCCAACTTGTCAACTGGCTTAAAATATAAAAAAATAATATTGATTCACATGATTTAATAAATTAAATTTCAATCACAACTTCATTGTCATGCAATGCTAACTGAACTATATGGACAAGACTGTCAATTTGTCAAGTGCAACTGCTTCAGAATTTATTATTATTATTTTATAATTTATGGAAGTTAGTTGAAGGCTCTGTACACCACAATGTAACTGACAACAAAAGTAAATAGGTCCTTTCCCACCTTCACTTTTGAAGACATCATCATCATCCGTACTCAAAGAAAAGACTATTGCTTTCCAAATATAGGTTGAGTTGCACGGGTCCAAATGCATATTTGCATGCTGAATACAATTCGTGTGTATCTACCTCCACGTGAAAGTTTGTTTGGATCTAGCTAATAATATACACCCATAAGCAGAAGGAACAATGAATGAAGCGGACTCTTTGTAGATAGGGACGTAATACCAACGAGCACAAGAAGTATGAGCAGTAGTAGGTGCATAAGTGGTTTTGGGTCGGATACGAAAAATACACTATGTATATGACACTTTTATGCATGTGACCAAGTCAAATGCACACAAAATGTACCTGAAAAAGTACAAGGGAGCAGAATTCATGTATAGGACAGATATATATATATATATATATATATACAAAGATAGATTGCCCAATAATATTTCAATCTTAAAAGCAACAGACAGGAACTCAAGAAAGACGGAAGAAACATTATGGAACTAGACTGCTGTGGCTGTGCTGGGCAGAAAAATCATACTAGCAAAAATATGAAATATACGGGTATATATACGAAAAATACTGTATAACTGTAACACTTTAAAGTAAGTGGTCGTAGCATTTTGTTGTAGTAAGTATGTACGTAAAAGCATTTATATTTTTTTTCTTGGCTTGAAAGAGTCATTTTGTTTGCTGGAAATAATTATGATGAGATGAAGATGAACGAGGTTATGATTTTATGCGTAAATCTATTCGCATAACATTATGAGAAGATATACAACAGAATGAGTATATATATATATATATATATATATGGTACTAGACACACAGAAGAGTGCGTCTGCATAGGTCGATTTCCTGTGTTGTTATATGGTTAAGTATATAGTGACAAGGAAATACATATTATGAACCGAAGACGAAGAGATAAGACCAGCCCAAACGATATTGAATATGCATTGCATTGCTGTGTGTTGTTTTCCCTTTTTTCTCAATTTTATACATATTGTCGTTTCTACTCCTGTATGATGGAAATGGGCATTTCGCATTCTCACTGCTAACTATAAAGCAATTGCATTGTTTGATCACAAAATGGAGACATTCTTATACTCTAGCTCTCATACCTAGCCTCTTCCTAACATCAAAAACAAGCTAAAAAGAATTTGTAAATAATGGCTTTAACAGTGCAAAAGTATCAGGTGCTCACAACTCGTTCGTACCTGAGATCAAGGTAAATACATAGAACATGCATGCATATTGCACATGAACACTGACACTTTGCTGCCTCTTTAATCTTGGCTGTAACTCAGCCAATAAACATCTTGACTTGATTTGAATGCATACAATCATAAAGCTATCGCTCCGATTTGTAGAGCATTACACTAGAAACGTGGTTGAAGAAATGCTTGAATTCATGTATGAAATGAATGAACATAAAACTCAATAATAGTTGTCTATCTACTACATTTACTGCTGCATCTAGCATGTACTATTTTGAACCTACCCTACAAAAAGGGAAGAGATCATATAAAGACAAATCAATATATTGCATCCTATCATATCCTAACATCACTGTGATCGCATCGTTATGCCAAACTTCACTGCACATTAACCCTCATATTATTGCATACGATGTGCAACCAATCAGTCCTCAAATGAGAGCCCAAAAGTTACATCAAATTTTATGAATCGAAGATCACTGATGCTTGAGAATATAAGTAGCATTATGACAGTTCAGTCATAAAGCGTAGTACATAGCATTGGGTCAATATCCATTTCAAACAATGCATGGTCAATAGTCACTACTCTGGTTTCAGTTGGTGTAAGTGGAGTGGTATCAAAATAGGCTTCTTAAGCTAACCTGCATTTAGGTTTGAATGGATTAGCATTTGCTAGAAGGTTTTGGGTGAGCTAGCATATAGCGACAGGTGTTTTGATATATATGTGTACTAAACGAAAAACCAAGAGAAGTGCAGTATTGTATTGCATGAGTCATGAGGACAAAACAAGCCTATTTATATATTACACGGGGTAGTTACTACATTCGTTGTAAGGATTAGGCCTACAGACAGATTTTACCTTATACCATGTACATGGCTAAGCTAAGGTGACATTAATTGCTTACCTGACACATTCATTGCTCAGGCATTTTATGGTTTGCTTTTCTCAATAAAACTTGTATTGTATTATATTATCATTCAGAATCAAAAGCCCAAGTTATACCAGTACCTTCTACTCTTCAATGCATTTTGATATATTTATTAGGTTAGCTATATATATCAGTTACTTTGAAGGACTTCAAAATTTCTGATTTTGAGTTATTAAACCAACTGAGTAACCATTGAACCCAGCATGAATTGACTCATTCTCATCAAAAACACATTGGCAGAGCTTTATGCAGGTGCTGCTTTCACTCTGCTTTTTATTCTATTGGATCTCTGCAAAGCCATAGTATTGACTTTGAATTGTCTCGTCTCACTGTCAAACCCCAGAAACATTGTAATCGTTCTCCTCAAAAGTGTGGTTGTATGAGCAAAGTACCCTTTCCCTTTCCTTTTCCCTTTCTCATGAATTTTCCTTCCTGTTGCTGATGCTGAGATTACTTATGTAAGATTGAATATGATATCAATTAGGTTGTGAAGACCCTACTAATGATGATGATGATGGATTAATTGGAGCAAGGGGAAGGCAGCTTGCTTCTTATACATACATCTTTTCAAGCACACTATAAAACGATATAAGTTAATGATATTTGGCTAAAAATTCCTTAATTCTATTGTACATTCCTTATGTAACCATAAATTATGCCAAGTACGAGACCATTTCATGTGACAAAAATGGTTTGATTTTCTGCTATTCATCTTTTCGGTATGTCATACTGTAAAAATGAGGTTGAGTGCCACCCTTTGGCATAGGCTTTCTTATTCCAAACAAAGTCAGAAATACTTATGTTGTGCCGAAACGGTGCATAAGGAAATGCCTCTTTCCAGTTTATAAGAACATAAAATTAGTAGCTTAATCAGTTTTTCACGTCTTACCTTATTTAAAGCTTGGCACAGAAAGTTGCAAGGTCAAATAAAGTAGTAAGGAACCGTATTGTTTTATTGTTCTACATTCGAGTATGTGCCTGCATTGCAATTCGCATTGATACAGTTGACAATAGAACATTCACCTTTCATTCAAGAAAATTGATTCTAAGTAATACTCATTGTACACCCAGACATTGAGTTACACTGCAGCGCCACGTCACTTTAAGCTCAGTGCACAGCAATATAGGATTTTATTGAACAGCAGAGCTAACGCACTCATAGCTATTGTCTTATTCCTATATAGCCTTTGCTTACAGATTTACTTTTGTACTGGTGACGAGCTAATACACTACTGTTTCTTAAGCTTTCTCTTCAAATACTAATATTTTCAGCAGACCAATCATCAGGTTTATGTAAGTACCAATAGCATTTTTTTATCATCTATATTGCGTAAGCTGTTATAATGTCTAAGCTATGTAATTGTTTGAATAATATTTTTCGTCTTAAAAATTAGTCCAACTTTCCTTACTAAATCCCACCCTTTACCTTTATTTTTTTTACAAAGACGGGAAGAGAAGAATGTCGGAAACCATCAAGAAAGCCAAACTCCGTTTGCAAAAAACTAACAAACGTTTTGTAGAAGCTACTCAGCAATTGAGAGACCTCGAGAAACGAGAGGAAGATGCTGATCAACAACGACGGGAAGCAGAGAGAAACGCTGATGCTGCTAAACGACGTCTCAACCAAAGTCAAATTGAATGGGAACAAATGGAAAAGGTTCGTGAAGACATTGCATCCAAATGGAAGCAAGTTGTGAAGGATGAAGGGTTTATCACCACGACCGTAGCAGAATATGAATACTCAGCGCTCTGTGAGGAGAAAAGAGCCAAAGACCAAGAGAAGAAAAATAAGAGGACCGAGAAAAGCCTAGGGCTACTTAAGGACAAGAAAGCAAAATGTGTAAAAGAGGTACAGAAGCTGGAAAACAAGCGGAAGGAGACATTGTGGAAGCTGAACCAAGTTGAGAAGCAGCAGGAAAGGGCCCAGGAAAGGTTGGAGCGGGCTGAATACAAGAAAAAGAAAGGCGCGGAAAAGTTGCAGAAGCGCAAGAATGATGAAAAGGCTTTGCGGCAGCAAAAGGACATGGGGCCAAAAAAAGGGTCTCAGAAGGTTCCGAAACGATTGCAGGGTGCGACTAAGAATGAGAAGAAGGGGCAACCTGCTAAGGATCAAAACCGAAAGTAAGGTAGTAAGGCAGTGACAGATTGGGTCATTTGATATCTTTATGAATCTACTTTGTTGTTCATTATAGTTCCATCGAAATTATGTTGTTGAAAATGTTTGTAATCGAATAAAAAATTACCATGAAAAGTAAAAGGATTGCAATAATATTTCAGTTACATTTCATGGATTTTGCAGTAATGTATGTATCCAGTTTAACTCACAAAAACTGTGAATGCGTACAGCATTAAACTACAGAAAGGAATCGCGTTGTTTGTCCAGACTCAAACCCGTTGCATATCTTTTGCATGCTCATCACATGCAATATATTCATGAACTCTCATGCTCTACAAACTTAATTTACTATGTATACTTTTCCATCCAAACACATCACTAATATGAAAGACACATAATGCTTCATATGACTCATTTTAACTTGTTATTATGCAGCTTATGATAAACAAAATATTATGATTTCTTCCTTTTCCCCTGTACATATACTTATAGCTAAAGAGAACTAAATTGGAACACAAATAATTTTTCTTATGAAAACGACATAAAATCAGCATTATGCATATTTTTAATTTATCATGAAGTACCAAAGATAGATTTGAACCATATAATACAGAGTTATGTACACAAATATTATTCAATTCACAGAATATTATATACCAA
This sequence comes from Orchesella flavescens, assembly GCA_964034955.1. Taxonomy (NCBI): domain Eukaryota; kingdom Metazoa; phylum Arthropoda; class Collembola; order Entomobryomorpha; family Orchesellidae; genus Orchesella; species Orchesella flavescens. The sequence continues at coordinate 13,930,404 of OZ035953.1, read as the reverse complement.
GTCACACATCTACCACGTATTATACTACAATAGTTAGTTACAGAATCACACATACTTGAAAGGGCATGCGAAAGCGAAAGGAATAACGCTAATAATGATGAATAATAATTTTATTTAAGTGAAGGTCAAACTCATGCGATAAAGCTGTGAAACCGTGAATGGTCTTGTTAGTGTTGTTAGTACTTCTTATCAATCCAAGCCCAGACTACTCATTTCCGCGACGAGCTCATCAGTGTACTTCACAAATTCTCCGTACGTGGTCTCACTGATGTTTGGCTGCGAGATCAATGATCTTTTTGCATTCTCTATTAACTTTGTCACTTTGTCCTTTTTACTCTTCATTCGGCAATGGGTCCTCAAGCAAAGCTTCAAAGGCTCTGTATCTCAATCAAATTAACAAAAATTAGTTTCAAGCCAATGACAAGACGTCTACTGACTGACTCATAAAATACATAGACCAACGTGATAAAACAAACTAACCAACTGTTGAAGCTAACTCAGGCAACCGGAAGGAATCGTTTATAGCTGTTTTAAGAACACGAGAATATTCTCCCATCTCAGAACAATAGTCCGTTTCAACTTCAATTACTGTGGACACCAATTTCCATGATGAAGTGCCAAGACGAACTTCATTAAAGAACTTTCTACCCGCATCCAAGTCTGAAAAAATAAAATAATTAAATCTTTCCTTAGAACCCAGAGATTTCGCTGAAAATTGATAAAAACACGAACGTAGCTATAGATAATCCGACAATCCTCAAACCTTCAAGATACAGTGTTTTCACGTGATTACTCAAAATCTCATCCATTCCTGGAATATGTCTCATGTTAAAAAACTTAACAAGATTCTGTTTGAGCTCTGAACTTGCAGTTACGAATGATTGATACACTATTTTTAAAAACTCCAAAATTTCATTGTCCATTTCTTCCTTCCAGTTCACAGCTGAAATGTACTGAAGAATCCGTCCTGCATCAGCTTCAGTGAGTGTTTTTCCCTTGCTGATAATAGAAAGCACTACTACTTTGACCAGAGCGAAGCTGCTGGGAACCTTTTCTAAGGAGTTCACTGCGATTTCTTGAATAGGATATTTGTCAAGAAAGGCTTGCAGAGACTCAATAACCTCCCAGTCGGATGTCGCCCCTAGCCTCTTGATGCAGTCTGGGATCAGTTTCAGGAACATAATCTGATAAAAATAAAATCATACAATTTCAGTTGAATTTGTAAGATATACGGATCAAAGGATTTTTTGTTATCTCAGCTTAAAAAAACTTACTCGGCCACTGTAAAACATTTCTGATATAAGTCCCTCATACTTTTTGCATTTGTACACTTCCATGCAGAGTTGAACAATTTCTGAAAGAGAAGTAGTGTGGCGACTGCTGGAGCCAAAGATATGATGTAACAAAGTTTGCAATTTGTAGATGCAGAAATCCAGCATTTCCTTCGTGGGAATCCTTTTCAACGCATAGGTCATAAGGTCCAGACTTTTCCTGTTTGAAACCAGCCAGTACACAATTAGTAAATGCAGTACACAATTTACAAAAATAGAATTGTTATTGGTTCTAGACATGTACGTGCATACCTGACTGACTTGTCATCTTCGCATGTGCACTGATTGATGAACCACTCCTGGATTTCGAATGTGGTTGGCTTTACCGTCGCCAGCTCACTATAATCCAAAAGAAAATGTGAAATACAGCAACTGTGTGAAAACGTTGAATAAGTGCATTAATATGTATTAACGTTACCGCTCTATCTTATTAAACAACTCTTCAGCCAGTGGAATATCACGAAATTCCAAAAGTAAATCAAAGAGATGAAACATTGGCACGACGTCTTTCAAAAATGCAAAACTGAAGTCCGAATAACTTGTTCGTATAATGCAATCTGTAAGATCAATTTCCTGAATGAGGTCATCAAGAGACGTTTCCTATTGGAGAAAAATACACTTTTCTTGAAAATTCAAAATCAAAATATCCATGTAATAAATGTAATTGTTAGAAGGAATACAAATAATATGTTATGGAAGCCAAACCGGAGCGTGTTTCTTTGCTTCCAATATCTGCAAGTATCGAAACTCGTTCAAAATTTTCTGAAATAATAAATGCGTTACATTTACATAATTTTGAATCCTTCTTGCCGACAAGCAAATTCTGAAAATGTTGTAATTTTATGAAAATTAACAATCAAAAAATACCATACCCATTGAAAAACTTGAGAATTTTCCTTAAAGCTCGACACTCCCATTGCCCGTTCAGTTATCCTTCGAATATTGACCATTAGTTTCGAATAATTTCTTGGCTGTTCTTTCAGGATCTTATTTTGCTCGTCAAACACTTTTTCGGGCTCATCTAATAATGACCAGAGATACTGCACTGCATCATCGTAGAACTCTAAGCTCCATTCAGCTTCCCCAATATAACTCAAGGCTTTCTCGTAGGTACTTATCATCGCAGCTTCTCTGTTTGCATCTGTCTATAAAAACAAAAAGGTTAGCAATAAAATCTCAATATAAAATGGCTTATTTACTGATTTCATTACTAATTTGCTTAAAAACGGGTTATTTCGAGCTTACCTCAAAGTTGAGAAGAAATCCAAGTTTTGATTGCCAAAACAATATTTCATCTGTAAAATTGACATCTCCAAAAGCATACTGGGATAGAAGCTCATTATAAATAAACCCGTCGACTTGATCATTGGGGCCAGGCTTATTCAATTCCTGCAAACAATAATTGATGCTAAAATCATATTGAATATCTCATGGTCGTTTATTTAACTACTGACTACGCTTTCGTAAATATCTCTAATAAAATAAATGATTAATAACTCAAGATGTTATCTTAACCTTCCGAACTTGTTGAATCTTTTCTAGTAGCTGACACTGGAAGTTGATAATCGAGAGGACATCCCCGAGCGTGACCACTGGTGACAGTAATTTCCCGTATAAATCCTCAAATGTTTGGAGCTCGGATCTAAGAAAACATGAAATCGCACAAAATTGAAAGTAATATTAAGATATGTCATATGTTCTAATTCGCATCTTAGACTTTTACCAATTATACATACAACATATATCTGTGTTCTTGTTCTCATGTCTTACCGCACATATTCATCCGGAAAGAGCTGAAGCTTCTTCAAAGCATCAAATGCTCCCATCCACTCATCTTTGCTCAAAGGGTAAGCCCCCGTTATGTCAATCATCCTTCACACACTAGACTTTCAGGGATAAATACGAGCTTATGCTAAGGTACTTGTCAAGTAGACTCCGTTGTTGGAAAGCTGAGAATCGGATCAAACTGCGGATCAAACGGATCGGAGACTGCCCTGGTTCCTGAAAACTTTAAAGTAAAATTCACAACTTTTTAGAAGATTCACACTTGTTGGTTGTATGTTTTCAACATTTGAATCTTAATCCATGTACTCTACTTTCGGATAACATTCAAATTTATCGCGAGTCCAAATTAAACTGTCTTCCCTTGTTTGTTACAGTACAGAAAGTATCCTAACTCCAAAATGTTTATATACAAGAAAATATTGCTAAAGAGCAAAAACCATATAAAATAATATGTATGTGTTTGAACTACACGAATGTATGGGGCTACGAAGATTGTCAGGGGTGTTTTGAGATTTTTGTCAACGTCGATTTGTCAAGCATGGCATCATACTTACAAGCTATTTTTTACAAGCATTGCTCTCGACATACTATGCTCATCTTCACTTGTCCCTTTAAAACACACATCAGTAGACTATGATTAGGATTTTCTACTAACCGTCGACTTTTTAAGTTTGTCTTGTGTTGGTCACAAATACAAAACGTACACAAAACAAGTTGACGAGTAAAAGTAAATTGGCAAACCTGAAACCACTTCTACTAAATCTATGTATGGCTTTCCCTTGTTTCGGTTGTATAGTAGTGACTGATACAAAAGATCTGCTACACGGCTTTATGCATCAAAAGAGTAATACACAAAAGTCAGAAACGATTTTTACTTTGTGTTTGACTAAGCTGTGCTATCTGTTAGTTTCAACCAAAGCTAACAGAAAGCGCAAACAAGTTCTCTTTGCATCCTAAGTTAGTACACGACATGATGCTCATATTCCCTTTGTTTCTAAAAGAGATGTTTATAAAACGTAATTATTATTATATGCCAGATATCTGATAAAAATACTTAAACACCTAGAAACCTGTTTGAAAGCCCCAAAATCTCAACTAACTTCACCCATGTTTTTCATTGATAAAGTAATGTCGACTAAAGTCGTGTCTCAAGAAACTGCCTACATCTTGGCGTTCTGACTCCGCTGATAATCATGTGCCACTAACCAATGTTTACAGATGATGATAGTGCTAAACTTTGGAAAATTATCAATTTTAATACTCCTGAATGTTAGTAACTTCCACCCTAAGACGAAGACTATTTCATACAATCTACTCATATGACATCTGGTAATCTCTAGATAATTTGAGTTTACTGGTAAACTTTTCTACTAAGAATACGATGCAAATAATTACAAATTTTGGTCCCTTACATTTTAAATTACACAAGGCTTAATTCCCCCTACAATTCAATACAAATAACGGCATGACGTTGGGTAAAAATAAATGCGACAGAGCAACACTCGGTTTAAAAAAGTATTTCTAGTGTTTTAAAGTTTTTATCTACTTCCATTAAAAATAAACTGTCTATCTAAGGATTTTAAGTAGTTACAATGTGCTTGAAAAGAGATAAATGTAAATAAACTTTCAAATTGTTACAGTATCCTCCGGGATCAAAGATTATTATGAATATATGTGTAAGTTCGATTCTCCAATAAATACTAATTTAGAAATAAAGCAATAGAAAAGCTGTCTCTCCTTCCTTTACACTTTTTTATGCCTTCCAACGTTGTTGTAGTGCAAAGGGCAGAACGATCTCCTAAATTGACTAGAGTTAGCATCGACAGTAGCAAAAACTAAATTAAAAAATATTAAAACTCAAATCCTGACCAAAGTAACGACTTAAAAATACCAGCTTGTTTTCTGAGAGTGAAAAAGATCTAACCCACCTGCTGTTCTCCTTCACTATCAATATTACAGACTTTACAATGGACTAGTTGATATCACAAAATAAAAGAGTTTAAACGAAACCCTAATAAAAACCCATTCACTGTTTTTTTACAAACACCACTTCGATTTCAGCTGATCGACACGCGAAGAGGGCAATAAACTAATTACCACAAACAACAAAAACGATTGTCACCAATGAAATTTAAATGTGTCCAACCCCAAATGTATGTTGACAACAACATCAGTTACTTACTTGAAAACACGGAGAGCGAAGAAGTGAAAAAAAAACAAAGGAGAGCAAGCAATACCACCAGACGTTCCTATGCTTTACACTAGAACACACACAATTTAACACAGTATATCAGCTATTGTTCATGACAAATGTGAAGATTACGTCTAAAATTCTATCAGAAACTTATGCAGTGCATTACATTCCCGGTATCTTACACAATACAGCTGGCTGGCAGTTTGGTCTGGTAGGAGACGAAGAGGATGATTGAATGCCTTTGTTATTTATACAAACAGGTGATTGAGCCCTTGATTGAAATTAGTAATGTTGAATTCACGGAATTAATTCCTTATGTCTTGTTATTTACTGATCAGACACTGATTAAAAAATGATAATGGATGTACTAATGCGAATAATCAACACGGTTCGGTTTAAAAAACACTATTTCTGTCATTTTAAAGATTTTATCGCTCTTCCATAAAAATAAACTTTCTAATTAGAGATTCTAAGTAATTAAAACTTGTTTAAGAATGAAATAAATGTATATAAACCCCAAAACTGTTTTAGTATCCTCCGGGATCAAAGATAAATTACTAGATGTGTTGGTTGGATTCTTAAATAGTAAACTTTCGTTTTAGTGTACACCGTGACGAAACAGCGTTTCAGCGGTGAAGTTACAGCACACAACTTATTTAACTTAGCTGGAATATTGCAAAAAAATATATTAACTACTTCAAAAGATCTGCTACACAGGAATATGCATCAAAACAGTAATACACAAGGTCAGGAACGATTTTCAGTATGATTGCTATTTTACGATTTTTTTACTAACTCATTTATTAACTCTACTGAACATGTGTACTTTTTTTGTGACAAAGTATATTCTATCCCACTACAAAAAATTATTTCAATCTGGTCTTACATTCAAGACATAATATTATATGATGCTCGTGTTACAAAACAATTCTTCATGGTTTGTATTGAGTCACATACTTGGCAGGGAACTGTCCACGCTTGGTTCTAAGAGTCCCTGTCCACCAATGCTTATTAGAACTGTTGGTCACTATAATATAAAAGATTAAAGTACATATTAGGATTGTTAAGCCAGCATCGAAAACCAATAATGAATATCAATAAGTATCAATAAAAAACCAACTTTACCTGTGATAATATCACCTTTCTTAAATTCCAACTCTCCTGGCTCTTCAGCTTTGAAGTCGTACAGGGCTTTGCCATACTTGGAAAACAAGAAAAGAATATGCCAGTCAATTTCTTACGTATATATGTAGAGTAGATGCTACGGTGGTTTTTTTCTTATAGAGACTACACATAGGAAACCTTTTTTTTCTTTGAGGTACATGATTTATGGTTACAAATTATGAAGGTGCACATAAAGATGAGTAAGCTTTTTTCACCTCTGGCAATAGGTCCTTTAATCGGACATCCTGAGACCGAACAATGCTTGAAGTCCTGTGATACTCGACCAATTCATTGAGAGAATTGAATTTGACAAACCATATGAAGAACTTGCAGGAAGCATCTCTGAGAACTTTGAAATGTTGGACACCGGCAGGACACCTAATATAAAAGAATCATAAGAGGTCAATCAAGTACATAATCTGTGGTTTAGTAAGTAGACCTCCAAACCAGTAAGCTTCACTTACTTAACAGACAATGAGAAATCTGGGCTAGACTCCGAGATTCGAATCAGAAATCCTCCGTCCGGCTTATCTGAAAGCACTGCTTCTGCCTCGGCTCTCGTTATTTCACCACGAAACCTACGTAAAAATTGTAAACGTCAGAGTTCACACTTATGGATAAAGTGAAATCAGTTGGCAAAAGAAACATCATTCATCATCATTGGAAATGTCATTCACCCACCATGTCTGTGATTTGATTTGGATATAATTGGAGGGTATCATTCCTTCCATTCCATCCATTTCGGCTTTGATCCATTTGCCTTCTTCTTCCTCTTCAATTTTGAATACCTTTTAAAAAAGAGGAACATTCCCCAAAAAAACCATACGCTCTTTAGTGACGATGTCATAAAATAATTAATGAAAATAGTAAAGAAACATAAAAAGCTATGACCAATGCTTAACATACCTTCAATACTTGACCCTTCCTAAAACCCAGCTCATCCTGGGATGTAGCATCGAAATTATGCTTCGCTATAGCTTCCATAATCTATAAAATTGTAATTAAGCTAGTTTACACACACAATGTAACAGAATACACTAATCTTTCTAGTCTTTCGAAAAAGAAATCAAAACAGACAAACGAGGGGAGGATCGATCACACAATCTAAAGTATGAGATGACACGCTACTACTATTTTGTTTGTTTTACTTACGGGAGCATTTAATTCACTGGTTAACTGTAACTGTAAACCACTGCACTTTGACAAAAAAAAATTAGTATAATAATGCCTTTTTAAAAGAAGGCCTACGTTCCTCCTTTCTCCTTCAGCTTTTTTTCCTTTTCTACGCAGTAAACAAACTACGCATTATACTCACGCATAGGTGCGTGTATGTATTATTCCTAGTACTCGATATCATCACAGTAAATGTGCCTTACCTTTTGAAATTAGCTCACTACGGTATTTTTCTTTGTTGACAACTTTTTCTATGCTTTTATATCAATTAATTCATGCACAAATCCAAAGTGCATTTTACAAGCTGGTATGTAATTTAGAATTTTTTTTGTTACATAGAAAAGGTCAGAGTAGCAGGGCGAAAAGGAGACACTACTAATTAAGTCTACATCACCTTATCAAGTATCTTCCTTTTTATTAGTTCTTATCTTCGTCCTGTTCTGGTAGTTGCTTTTTAGCTTCTGTACTTGTTCCACAGGTATTGGTGTTTTGCATGCTTGGCTATGCTCAGGTGCATCATCATGCTTGGCATGGAATAGTAGTTGGAGTAGTGCGTGTGTGTACCTAGAGTATATAGCTTCAGTGTGCGTACAAGACGATGGATATATGTAAGGATCGAATCCGGTAAAAACATCTTCAAAAAACGTCGACCAGCCAAAAGATCGACCGCGTGCTTTAGTAAATGAGCAAAAACGTCGACTATCCAATATTTTATTTTTGAGTAAAAGCATGTTAGAATGTACTAATCTTGCTCGAGTTTTTTTTATCTCTATACCTATGTCTGAATCATCCATCCATCTGTTAGTTTAAATCTATACTTAATTGAAATGGATAAATCTGGTTTTAAACGGTTGGTTTTATTTTTCATGACAGAAATATTCAGTGTAAGTCATGAAATTCTGTATGGGTACTACCAATAAGGGTAAGGGTTATAAACTTGTCGCTCGTGATAACATCTTGATATCTTCGATAGGCGATTCAGATTTACCAGCAAGCGTTTAGATACTTAGATTACCAGATTATGCATGACATTATGTACAGGCGTCGTTTTGACTGGCGACATTTTACCTAAACCCAAGTACATTGTGATAGAATGTGTAGTACATATGCAAGGCTATGAAATATGTCACATGTAGAAGAACTTCACATTTCAGAAGAATCATCATGAAAATGACACCAACAACCAAGTACCAACTAGATTTTCCAGTAGACAAAAGTTTTATTTTTGAAACAGATAACATTTACATTATTTGGAATTATTTTCTTCGTCATGCCTATATTTCATACAGATGTGTAACAAAAAAAGTCTATGATTAATCTTGGCAGTAAACTGTTTTTGTATATAATTACGCAGCACAAATAATGCTACCTAATAGTAACTTATATATTTATGTACATACTATGTAATAATATGGTTAAATTTAACATACAACATTCTACAGAACAACATTTTATAAGCTTTTATGACTTTTACATTTTTTTATCTACTTTCTAACAAGTGACTGGTATTGCTTTTGCTATACATGCAAATTTTCCCACTTTCACTTCATGAATACCGGTAAAATTATCAGCACTTCTTCACTTTATCTATTGTGAGCTTATATATAATTTACTCAAGAAAATCTACATGCTGACTTTTCTAAGCTCATAAGTCAGTGCCTTTCATTTAAAAAAAAAGTTGAGTAAACTCTAAGAAAGAATACGAATAGCAGCCTCTAATTCCATTTCTTTTTAGTTTTGGACCACAAAAGAAGGATACCTGTTCCAGTGTTGACCTCGTGTGTTCCTTGCATTATTCCTCTGTTTGATTTGGTCCTTATTATTTTTTTTCATTGATGAACACATACTTTGCATGTAAAAAGTTTCAGTACAATTGACAATTGGGGAGTCACAAGATTATTAGAAGCTTATTTATAGAGCAGAAGCGTTTTAATTTTACTACACGGTTGACAGTATGAATTTCATACAGTAATATCCTTTTCTGAACACCATATTATTATTATTATTATTATTATTATATACTACACTAAAAAGAAGCAGTATCATATTTTAAAATTGCTTTGGGGGTTTGGCTTCCTTCTCATTTTTTAGCATGCATTCAATTACTTATAAACATGTACACTTTACATATGTTTGGTGAACATACAAAATACAAGATAAAATGCAATAACACAAAATTCAAATTCATCATTGCAATTTCCACCTACGTACATTCAACATTACTAATTAAATATAACATGGTACAAGATAAAAATAATTATCAGATCAGGTAAACCAGTAAAAAATAACAAAAACTTGTAACTTTAAAACTATTTTAATATAATATCTCTTTTTAATCTACCTTACTTTATTTCTGTAAAATATGTCAAACTAACTAGATAAACCAACAATGAACATGACACGGAATATGAATACACATGATGATTTTATAAAGAAAAAGTTTTACAAAGTAGTTTAAGTAGCCAAACAAAAAGAGGCAAGATTCATGTAACTATAAGTAGTATGTTTTAAAATTACAAATACAATTCAAATGATATCTCTATGTTTCTGGTCAAATGTAATACAAAACGTGTATCCTCTCATTTTCGAATTTTTCTATCTATCTTAACATCTGTGTACGCTGCCACTCGTAGTCTGGTAATTTTCAACTTTCAAAGTTTTAGACACGCAGGTAAATACTTAGAGTATGGCTAGAGTTTTTGTTTAAATACAAATTTTGTGAATTTTAAAGAGTGATGCTACTGGGTGAGATATCTAGTCCAAGACGTTGTTTGACCGAGCCTCTCTCTTTTTCGCGGACAACGTCCAACCAAATGTATGTAGGAGCCGTATGCACATTCAGGAACTTCACATCGTCCTGACTGTATACACCTACAAATTCATAAATCAACATTGTTTAATTAAAATTTGCTACCAAAGTTATTTATTTTTCTTGGCTTATGAGAATATTACCATTTGTCCTGCACAGTGAAGAAGTCCCTTCCTCTTTTTAGTTTCAAGCATTCCTTTTCCTTATCAAAACAGTCACAAGAACATGAGCCATCCGTAAGCGTCCTTTCTGAGAAGACTGACGGGCATTTACACCTGCTCAAATGAAAAAAAAGTAGAAAGTTATAGTTGTAGTTGTAAGAAAACCACGAATTTCGTGATCAATCAAGCTGGTTTAGAGGTGATGAAAAATGTGTATCGATTTCACTTCACTTCCTGATTCATGCTAATAAAATAAAAGTAAAATGACAAGACATGAGAGGAAAATGACAACTCACAAGGAATTTTTACTGCTCGTTTGTAATGGCGGTTGCACATTGTTCTTGGCGTTGGTCTTTGGCAGAGCAGCATATGGATTTAGTGGAGACAAAGAGTTTCCTCCGGGAAGAGAGAACGGGTCTGAATTTGATAATGTAGAGAGAGATGAAGCATATGCAGCAGAGTCCCTAGGCATCATTTCATCCATTTTGTCACGACATTCACATTCAGTGTGGTTGTAAAAGACGAGTCTCTCCACCGTCGGACCTCTTGACTGATCCAGTGATATTGTCTGTGAATAAATAAATTTTGATCCAAATGCATGATTTTCTGTAGATCCCTTGTTTGTGATAAGCAAGGAACAATGGATTATTTTGTTTTTGAGTCATGTCAACATTATTAGAACAAATTTGTTAAAAACCAGAGAGAGGTCGATTGGCGGATAAGAATCATTGAAAATAAAAATTAATGCCCTCCAACAAAGTGATCCCCAACCGAGTGAGCAGGTGAAGACTAGACAGGACCACACCATTGCTCATTTTTATTGTATTTAACTCATTTTGTTAAGATCATAAAAATGGATCAAACAAAGCAGTCGTTTAGGGATCGTGGTTTAAAAAACTCATAAAAATTACGACAATTTAAACAAAGCAATTTCAAACATTAAAAAACAAAGGTGTGAGGACGGAGTGGTTACATAAATTAGTGCTGGCATATTATCGGATTAAGAAAGCAAAAAAATGGGTATCACTCATCGTATTGGTTTCTTACACTCACATAAAATGCGAGTTCAACTCTTTGGGTGGTTTTCGGAGAGCACGTAAGAACATCATGTTTGCAACAACCCGTGTCATCCGAGCACTGATGAAGGATCGTGCAATGAGGAACATACGTCTTTCCTGGATGTGGGTAAAAGTCTTGCACACGAACAAGTCTCGGCTTGGGTACACGGCAGCCTCCTTCCCTTGTCACTTTCACAGCATGACGTACAGCCTCAGAGATTGCAGTTTCTGTCAACGTATTCAAACATCATTTACAATTAGTTTTTTTTCACATGGCACAAACCAAGTTTTGATACATCTATGATATCTAAATAAAAAGAGTTGATAGGCGTGTATCATCCTTTCATCATTCTCATTACAAATCGATTACGCTTCGCTACATGCCTCTTTTTTTCTCCACAAAAAAAATCATATTGCCAAATGAAATCTACCGAAGCCTCTTTTTTTCTTGCTGAGTTTCAACATCCAAGTAATTCTCGGCCTACTGCATTTTTCTTATGAAGAATATTTGATACAGCAGAAGAAACTTTTGCTACCGATGATACCGACAGGGTTATTTAAGTGCGCTCTTTGGAAGAGGAGGAAACAATTTCGGCATCTCGGAAGTGGATGATGATAAATGATAGAAAAGTGCAGTGCACACTCGACAACGAATAAGTTGGGTGCGTTGGGCGTGCATGCTTTTCTTTTTAGCTTGTTGTATGAGATATTTGTAGCACTAGCAAGTAAGTATATGATGCATCTTGGAATCTCAACTTCTTTTACCGGAATAAATCATGTAAGTAAGCTATTACAAGACACGCGTCAATGATAGCACTCGCTCTATATCAATTCCTGATTATAAAATATGATATAAAAAGATGGTAGAAACTCATTTTTCCGCTTCTGTTTTTCTCCGTAAATATTAATGATATGAAGATGCAGATTTCGGAGAACATTAATCAAAATTGCAATGATAATGTCTTCCCCATTCATCCATAAGCAAAAACGTAAGCTAGTAGTTCGAACGATTTATAGGTTGATACTGCACATACGTACGTAGCATGAGAATCAAAGCTGGATCAAAGTGCAGATCAGAAGTTATTTGTTGCAGGAAGACGTTGTGAACGGAAATGTGAGTGTAAATCATTGTGTGTACAAGTGTGTCTTGCTAAATATTTTATCATCTTCATAAATCGTTTAAAAGGATAGCTTCATACTCAGGGTGTTGCCACTACAACATTTATATTTTAATGAAATTTTAATACATGGCAGCAAAATCATGAAATATTTTTATGTAGTATTAATCTAAAAGTGGGCCAATTTTTATTCTTACTGTTACAATGTAAGTAGTTAATAATAATAAATATGGAAAAAAGGGGACTATCCAAATTTTAATACTTCTGAAGTGTCGTAAAGTGTGATCTACAACTCGATTATATTTATGTAAACTTTGTGTGAAAAGTATAATGTCGTCCAAGTGTGTCAATTTATACTTTCAAGTAAAACATTCCTCTTACTGCGTAACTTACTCCGGCATTACAAAATACGTTCTTGTCGATTACTACACATTATAAAAAAGGATTTCATTAAATTGAATTGTTAGAACAACACATCTAACTGACTTGCTTTTCATTCATTTGGTCACTACTGAATAATAGGAGGAATAATTTGAGAATCATTTTCTCGACACTTTCCATTTTGCCTACCTACACATGAATCGTTAGAGCAAAAATAGATAAAAGCTTATTTAAATTTTCTGTTTTGATATCTCTTTCATCCTGTGCAGTGAGAATAGAAACCATCCCATTTTGACTTCCAAATGGAGAAGTAAATAAACTTACTTAGGACTCCTGGGCTGGAGAACGAAATAGCGTAAGCATGATGATAATGATGAGAATAGAAAGAGGCAAACCTTACTATTTTTTTCTTCATTTTAATTCTTATTTCCCCATTACCATTCACTTTTATCACCAAAACACATCACATCTCTTTTTTACCCAACCAATTTCAATTCTATTTTTTAAAGCTTTGCTGCAGCTACTGCTACAAAACAAGCCAAACCAACTACTTCATTTTTTTTACATTGACGATGAACAACAAGCTTTACCATGTGTGTATGAAATGCACACAACACAACTATATAATGGGATGCCAGCTTGTCTCCTCGACAAAAATGGGACTTTTCTCATTTTCTTCTCGATTACAGCATGCAATGCTAATTGAAATGTTACTGCATTTCACAATCCCTCTTTCACTATTTGACTGTAAGTTTCTATTATGAATATTGTTATCACCGCACCATTATTGCATTGCAGCATGTAAAAAAATACAACTACTACTTTTGACTTTTGAATAGGAAGGAGTGTGGCGCTTCAAACATTTAAATGAGAAAGGAATAACAAGGAGTGCAACATTGACATTCAAAAAAACCAAAAGCAATCGTCATGTCAGTTCGAAGTGGAACATGGAACTGAGCATTTTTTTCGCTCAGGTTGATGTAAATACGTTACATCAGTGCATGTTGTATAAAAAGGTAATAATGACAACCTTTTGTATATTTATACATGGTGCACAAAAAAGTTGAAGAATGCCTACCTAGATTTGGACCTTGTGTCAGTTTTTAAGTATGCATGTTGCTAGTTGTTTTTGTTTGTGAATAGAAACAGGGAGATGAGTTGATGTTGATGTTGATGACATGACATACGTAAATACAGAGATGTAAAGGACATATCCTTTTTGTCACATGATGTGACACTCTTATTGAAATCACACCTAAACAAAACACAATGAGCTAAATGTCCTCTTCCCATCATAAAATGGCAAGAGATTAAGTCATAAGGAGAGTCAAGTAGGGTTATTACATGCACCCTAAGGTTCTAACCATCAACCATCACATTTAATTATGCATATAGTTTGTACTCAACTCATAATATTTTGTGAGGAGCGGCTAAAAATAAGGAGAATTGTTAGCTCAACGCTGATAATGGGGAGGGGAGACGTGACAAACTGAAAGAAAATTTTGTAATAAATAAATAATTGCATAAGTACATTACTGCTTGAAAATTATTGGAATTTATATTTGTAAACTTTTACATGAGGATGGTTAGTTGGAAGAGATAATGTTACTGTCTGGAGGAGCAAACAGAAATAGGTTCATTCACACAGTATACAGTTCTCGATGCTACTTTAGAAAATCGGCAATGTCCACACGCTTGACAATGGCAATTTAGTGAAGTATACCTTGCAAAATTGAAATATTATGGTTTGTATTGCTTGGCCATGATTTATTTCATTGATCTTCTGCAAACGTAGCTATAGGTGGTCTGTCCATACCAATTTTTTCAAACACACAGGTACTGTTATGGCTTGCAACTAATATTCAATATTGTTCAGCTTAACCAACATTCGTTTGAAATATGCTTATGCAATCTGATGTTTTAATCAACGATATCCCCATCTATTTTTGCAGTTTA
Organism: Orchesella flavescens; assembly: GCA_964034955.1. Taxonomy (NCBI): domain Eukaryota; kingdom Metazoa; phylum Arthropoda; class Collembola; order Entomobryomorpha; family Orchesellidae; genus Orchesella; species Orchesella flavescens. The sequence continues at coordinate 13,915,274 of OZ035953.1, read as the reverse complement.
TCAATTTTTTACGTTATTGAATAAACTTTATAGGGACATATATAATCCCCGACATTTTGAGTGACATGACAGTGACAGTGGCCAATAATGAAAATGTTAATGCAAAGATACAAGCTGTTTCTTTTCTGTTGGTTTTGGTTTGGTAGTTGACATGAGAATCGGTTAAAAAAGGTAATATTTGTGACTACCTGGGGTTTGAGGTTGGGCCCTGTTATTATTCCCCTGACTCCCGTGGTACGATGAAGACGACGGCTGATTGTGACTTCCTCCTGACTGTGCGTAAGTTGAGGATTGCTGATGGTGATTGTAGTGAGGGTTATGATTATGATGATGATGCGGCTGGTGGTGGTTATTGTTGTGGCTGTGGCTACTCCCATATCTCTGACTCTGACCCGATTGTCTGTTGTACGGATTGTTGTTGTTGTTAATATTACTGCTGCTGCTAATGCTCCCACTTGGCTTATTATAGTTATTCGAGTTGGATGACGAGGAAGCCATTTGCTGCCGTCGGTATGCCTCCAGCCCCTGTCGAGTTCCAAAAGTGTTCCACTTATATTGAGAATATGACATTGGTGGAGGGGTTGTTGTGGTCGTCGTCGTTGTAGTTGTTGTTGATGTCGTTGTTGCTGGAGTTTTCCTCTGCTGGAGGTAGCGGTTCCTGTAGTTGTATGCCTGCAAATTAAATAATGAAATTTGAAATCAACATATTCATAGCCTGAGAGTAAAATGCATAATGCATTCATCTATCCATTCATAAAAGAGTTTTATTTATCAACAAATCCAGTAGAAAAGCCATCAACTTTCAAGTGAGTGCAGAGTGCAATGAGTCAACAACAAACAATGGAAGAGAGAGAGGGAGATGAGATGAGATGCTGACACAATGCCGAATAAAAGTTTTTCATGACACGATTTTTTTGTATACTATGATCATATTTATGAATGTAAAATGATGAATCAGCGTAAATTACCAGTCAAGTACATAAAACAAATTGCTAAGCACTAAGAGTGCATGCAACGAGGAGTTCTCTCTTCTCAAAATTGTTTTCAAGACTGATATTGAATGCAGTTTTTGTTTATTATTAATAATATGATATGCAAGATAAAAATTGAAGGGCTTGGTTTGCTTTTGGTGGCTGGTGGTTGGTACAGCGCTCAGCTCCAAAGGAAAGGGAAAGGTAAGCTTTTAGAATTCAACTGAAATGGGAAGGTAGAGGAGAGTAGAGTACGAGGAAAAAGGAAGGTGTGGAAACAAGAACTGAACGAGGGAATGTAAATTGATGAGAATCCTATCAAGGGATGAAGGCTAGTGTGTAATATGATGATGATGATGATGACGATGAGTCGTCAAATTTCCTTTCTTTACATGATATCACCAGTAACCACTACATGACACAATAATGACCATATTTACGTGATCACTAATGCACCCAGACATTGAAAGTATTAACTTGGACAAAAAACACACTGCTATTTGTTCATGAAAAGGCGTCACCAACTACCTACCCATTATATTAGTTCATTCATTGAAAAATGTTCCCGGGGACCAATGCTTCCACTTCTAATTATTTTTATTATAAATACGGCATCCCCATCCGATTTAGAATATGCACTTTGCATTGGGTTTGATTTGACAGCACCACCATCCACATCTAAGCTTGAACTGATGCCAAATTCAATTTAAGGAAAAGAAAATGGAGAAAAATAAGGCAAGTCAAAAGTCTCTCTCATTTCTGCTGTTGGCTATCCAGTAAAATTATAACGAAAAGTTACTACTATATTTTAAAAATTAAACATTTTCACATGTTTGCATGCATAGATGGGTTTGTATTTAGCATCATACAACCTCGAAAGTAATTATTATACCTATGATTTTTACAACAATATTAAAACTCGGTACATATTTATTATTGGCGTACAAATACAATTCCCAACGTGGACTTTATCGAAAATAAATTTTCTCATTTTCTTTCCTTCAAAATTCTAAAGATTTAACTGAGAATGCATTTTGAAAACCTATTTATGCTAAGAACAATTAGTTTTTTAGCCAAAATGAAAATTGTTCTGTAAATTTGATTTTACTTCTCAATATTTTCATAACTTTTGTAAATACTATCTGTACCTCATCTCATATGAGCAAGAACATGAATAATTAAGGACGGAAGTTGTCTATTGGTGGTAGATGAGGACAAAAGATGAAAAGAGTAAATGATGTAGATCATGCAGCTCATAATGATAGGGCACGGGCAGCTTTTGTTAACAAATCGAGTCCTCATCCGTTACAATACTATCTATGCTCCACTGATGAAGATAATAATATGGTTTTATCCTGTCTATTAGAAATGAGATGTATAAAAAATGTCAAATTGAATATGTATTTCTCTCAAGAATCATGATGATGATATGACATGGCATGACATGGTTGTGAGTGTTCAACAGCTGCCAAGCCAAACCAAACTGAGAAAAGGGAATCCAATATAATATAATATAATATGGCACAATTGATAGGGCAACGCATTGAATACAATGGAAGGAATGGAAATGTCAAAACTTGTAGCACTATACCATACCACCGTCAACCACCTGGACTTTTGGTTGTTGGTTGAAAGGGCGATAATCTGGTAATTACATTCTCGTGCAGAGCAGAAAAACCTACACGTTTTACTACTCCGCTTCTTCTTACCCACTCACTCACTCTCTTTGGAATGAACGAACTGGAATTGTTAGTGGAGCTGAGAGGGAAACCTTCTCCAATAAATCATATTTCACATTTATGGAACTAAAAAACGTATTATGCAAATCTGGATTGAGACATGTGCTACACAACTTTTAAACACCTTGGTTTTCTTATTGAAATTTAAGTATTAAATCAAGCAGAATTCATACAGACGTACTCACATGAAAACATTTTGTAATCCAATGCCATTGTCATCCTTGATTTCTTTCATGAAACATGAGTAAATCACGGTGTAACCAATAGCCATAAAAATAAAGCCAAATGACAAGTTTTCAATGCTTTCTATCATGGTCGCATGCAAACTTGTTTCCTTTCACTTCCCATGTCTTTTCTTTTGTTGAGCCAAATTTATGTTTTTGGTCTGACATTGAGAAATTCATTTGAAAAAAATAATGTTGCTTGGCAGTAGCGCACCAGTTTTTACTGGAGGAAAAAATGGTGAAGTTTAGTTTGACAAAGATGTAAAACGCAAATACAAAATATTATGGCTGCTTGTAATTGTAACATTGGTTAAGAAGGCACATCCTTTAGCATTGCTTCATGACTGAACAAACAATCCTCGCAGCACCAGGATTCCAGCGACAACTTCAAACTTGACTTTGACATCATCAAACGCATTTTACAATACTAACGGAAGCTTGCCTAATAAGCAGTTCCCTTTTAAAAAAATTGGATTGTGTGTGCTTTACTACTGTTTTCTAATACTATGGTCCAGTGAGCTTCTCACGATTCTTGTCATTGTATTACTATTGTTGGTAGTGGAAAAGAAATGGCAGGATATTTCTTCAGTGTCTCTTTTCTTCTTTCCAGCACAATAATAACAAGAAACCAGCGAGATAGAGGAAAGAGCGACATTGACTTACAGAAAGGAAAACATAAAATACAGAGTTAACTTTTGAGAGTTTTACTTTCCTGAGGAAGGAAGCGCATCATTATTATCTTGGTACAAAATGGGTCTGTCGGTATTATCGGCTCACTTGGTAATATATTCTTAACAAGACTACATTAGCGTGATTATGATCATGATATGAGTGATGCTGATGCACCTTGCACTTGCTTGCACCACCGCTCCAACGCAACAACTCCATATGTGCATGTTCTTTGGACAAGATGTGATAAGAAAGGAATGGGATGAGAGGCGTGAATGTGAAGTCGGTGCCATTGGTGCACTTTTCTACAAATCTTTATTATGTTTATGACAGTGTTAGTGGAACAATAACAGAAACACCAGCAGCAGCACCACCACCACAATGAGCAGATACTTATGTATCCTCTTTTTTTTCACCCGAACTCTGGCCAAATCAACATAAACAAAATAGGAAGGGGTTTCTTCTCCTGAGGCTTGCTCATCTAAAATCTAGCCATTTACTCCACTTACACGTTATGGGACGTAAAGTTTACTGTCTTTGTGTTGACTTTCATTCCACACCACATCACAATCGTGAGAATTGTAACAGATCGTGGTCCAGTGAGCAAAAATATTTGAGGAGAAGAAAATGAGATTTAGGAAATGGGGTTTCGTTTCCTTTGTTTATTTATGTAGTTCTCCGTTTCTTAATTGTGTCATTAATGTCAAGTTCAAGCCAGAACGAAAAACAAAACTCCAGTTCACTTTACATGTACGTTCTTCACAAGAGCTGATGTTGATGTTGCTTGGTTTGATGCAACCTGCATTTGCATTGTGGCCAAACCACGACTGTGTAAATGAAAGAAAAACAAAAGGCTCTGGCCTGTAAAAATCATTGTATTCTCGTTTCCTTTTAACAAAACTAATTGACTTCCTTATTCCAAACGCTGGCGTATCAAAGTACAAATTTATACCAGTGTAACATGATGATTCCATGTTGCATACTATCACTCTTGTTGGAAAATTCTTATTTTTTTTTATCTAAAATTAGGATTTTCTGGTATTTTGTGATAAAAAGACATCCAAATATACCTGAAATGTTCCAGCCAAAGAGCACAAATGTTGTGTGGCATCACATTACCAACAATTACACTAAAATGTCTTTTATTATGCACATGCATCTCTTTCTTCATTTCACATAAACAAAGTAGCTTCAAAAATACAACATTCTAAAAGCAGGTTTGTGTGTGAATTACATGTAAGCTCCTACATAAATTACACCTCTCTGAATGTTTTTTCTTAGCGGACAATGAGGCAGCCAAAGTTAATTTTTGGGGGAAGAAAGGAATTTCATCTCTGAAAAAAAATGTTTGTTTCATGCTAGAAATTGTATTTGTCATCTGAAGCATTACAAACATGAACCAAGATCAAATTATATTCAGATTCAGCCTTCCATACTTTTAATGCATTCTTGGGCAGCAACGAGTTTGTACTGCCAGACAAAATGCAAGAATGCTTTCCCAAAAATTATTACAATGAGGATCCATAATTTTACAAACCGCATGCAGCTGGGCTTGCCTCGACTCGACATAATTACGACCTCCGGATGGAAATATGTATCTCTCCAGGATTTAGGAATTAAACACATTTTCCAGTTACATATTTGGATTGGGGCAAAAAAAAGCAAGAGAACCTGGTTGTATCTCGATATCACCATTAACCTATTACCTTGTTTGACAGCCCAATCTTTGGATAACATTGTTATTCTCCAGCCACAAAAATCCATATTTATTAAAATTCATCACGAACCCTTTGGAACCATGCACATATGCCATATTTGATGCTCATATCACATACATAGATCCTACTCTCACCTATCAATCATAAAGCAAGCATCAATCGATATCAGACCAATATTATATGTTCTAATTGTTTTCAATCCTCCCTTCTTTCTCCTTGATGGTGTAAAATATTTTGAAGGGGATTCATCATCCCTCTGTACAATATTGCATGAAACCCAAATGGAACGGTAGATACGTTGCCAGTTTGCCAGCAGCAGTTTTAACAATTCTTTTCCACATTTCTTTCAGATAGCACAGACGGATGCTCACACATCATTATCATCGTGAACGTTGATCAATCAGTCAGTCTATGAACTACTTACTGTCATATACTTATTTTCGTACGGATTCCAATCCCTTGATTCATGGATGCAGGCTTTCATGTTTTGTAATGACACAAACGTTTTTTTGATCATTTTAACAACCTGAACATCATGTGCGTGGTACTTTGAAAATATGCGTGAGTCGTACTCGTAGTTCAGTTTAGCTTGCGTGATTTCCTGACCATACCTTGTTGACTTGAGATTCACCCTCTGATCATCATCATGATCATCAGATCACAGGGTAAATGCTTATTTGATCTCTCATTGTATTGTATTGTATTATAATGCACATGCCAGTTTAGCTGCTCACACATCATCATGATCATCTCAACAAGTCGTAAAAGCTTCTGGCTTGCATGCATTTGAAACGGTCCAAAAACACTACCGTTTCCAGAACAGACCAGCTCGGTCCAGTATAAAACGAAATGTAAAGTAAAGAAATGTAAAAAAAAATCGTGTCTTTCAGCTTGATTCGTTTTGAAAGTTCACATGTTAGATGGTATCCAAAAAAGATTGGTGCCACTAGCAACATAATATAGCGCATAAAAATCAGACAAAGGACTCTTGTACACAATAGGAAAATATATATTGATCGTTATCTCTTCACCAGCTCAAGTTTCACGTTTTGTCCATTATACAAAAATGACCAAAACCAAGTGCAGAACTGGGATTAGAAGAGTGCTGCATTACCCACACACACACGCATCACATTAGGTTGTGGTGTGGTGAAATGAACTACATTTAGGCTTTCATTAAAGAATAACATTACATAACATCACATAAAATAGTCATGGTGGCGTTGGAATGGTAATGCACCGTAAGAATGAACGTTGAAGAATGGGGATTAGGGAAAAAGAACACCCAAGATAGCCCCTCTTTTGCCTAGAAGGCCACCATCTATTTTTTCTCAAAAGATTGGGGAGGAAATGCACCGTCACAATCTTCAACGGGAATCAGCTCACTGTACCGTACTGTACTGCTCACAATAATAGTTTTTTGCGCTATTTCTGAATATTTCTAAGCTTTTCATGGAATGCATTTCCTAAAATGCATTGAGTAGTAAGTAGTCAGGCACATGATAAAGAGAGTTTGTTGTACATATGTATGCTTTATTATCTCATTATCAGTTTGTATGCAGCGAATTTTCTCGTTAAAATATTTCTAAGGTTTGATTTGAGAAGAGGGGAAATGAAATGAGAAACATTCATATCAACACGAAATATAGAGTTGTCTGCAAAATAATTGCTTACAAACGCAAAACTTTAGGAGAAACGAAATGGCTGAGGGGATAAATGAGAAAAAACGGATTCAATTTACATACAACCCAAACTTATGAATAACTAAAGAAGAAGAAAAATGCTCTTGCATATCTATTACATTGCAGTAAGCATCACGGTATCATCAAAAGCCTCAGCAATGATAAAGAAGTAAAATTGCCTTTTTACTTTTAGTTTTCTGCAGATGGCTTCAGCCTCACACAATGAAACCAACTTCACAAAAGCGCCGTACGAGAGTGAGGACTAAACTGGAGAAATAGTCGAGTGATATATGACAATGTGAAAATTATAGAATGTACCATGTAGCAAATTAGGTTCATAAGTACTTTGCTGATAACATCCACAAATCTCTTGGTTTTACAATATATTTTATACATGGTCGCCCAACTTCACAGAGTGGCTATGGAGACGGAGACAATGGTGAAACTAAAAAGTTTACGGTTTACACCTACTTAATCAGTTGATGACTTTCCGTTAATCATTTTTACTGCAGGTTTTAAAAACACTAGTAAAATCCCAGCCTCAAAAACCTTAAAAGTTATTGTTTTCTACGACCTGCTACTAAAATTTTGTCTTTTTGTTTCAAAACTTTGAACTTGAGAGGTAAATAGGAAGTCATAGGAGGAAAGGATCACAGTTCAAATCTTTAACATGTAATTTCACTACAGAATAGTAGCCTAATCAGTTGGTTGATGTGTCGTAAAAGATTTTATAATGCACTTACTCAATCATTTTATCAACACATTACTCATATATATTTGTCGGCATTACTAGTATAACATGTAAGTACCAAACCAAAACCAAGAATTGCAAATGGGGATGATGACAAAGGTTTTACGACTGTGGAGAGAAAACCCTTCTATCAAACCATGTAAATGTGAAACTGCTGTATCTACCTCAATCGTAGTTTGGTTTTGATTATAAACTTATGAATGCTAAGTAACCCGTCATAAAAACTCGGTATGAAAATTGTCAGATATGACTTCCTTTCCGCTCCCAAACTATCTTATCCCTACTCCTTTTTATTGTCCATTTACAGAAAGGCGGTGGTGTAGTGTGTTTTATAAGTGCTTCTTGCTGAACCACTTTCATGAAAAAAAATGGCATCATATCAATTTACAATACAAAATGAATCAAGCGTGGTAGTAGTACACGTACAAAAATTATTATGACTGGCAAAAAAGAACGTTGAGACACAACGGGAAATGTACTACTAAAACGCCAATATATGATATTTGCTTGAAGTTTTAATAAGTGCACTACATAACTAGATTATATTTGTCGTCGAGCACAGCAAGGCAAAAACATCAGTGTTTCAACTAAAGTATTATCTGTTTCATGACAGGAAGTAATAGCTGGAACGACGACATAAAGAAGTTATAAAAAGTACTTGCTATTTTGCAATTCTATTGAATCGTCCAGCCAAAAATTGCGACTAGGTTTTCCATAATAATATTGATTGGGTCGTTTATACAGCTACTAAAATGACTATCAAAATCCATCAATTCATGGAAACTACTCCACACAAACTTGACTATTTCTTGTGTTGCTAAGTCTTTGGGTAGCTTTTAATGGAAAAATTTACTTTTCCTTTTTATTACTTGCTCACTTTCAACAAGACCATTACACCATGCCAGCCGCCAGCCTTCCTTTCACTCTTGCATTTGCAAGTAAAACGGTATATATGTACGTCCAAGATCCAAGCTTTTACTTTTAGTTTTGTTGGAACTAGGACCGTTCTTAGGAAAAAAGTACAATAAATATGTATGAGAATAAGGGAAAAGTACAGCTGGTGGTAATAGAAAGCGTGCATAAGTCATCGTTTAGTGTAATGGGAAAGATGTGGTGAGGCAAAGTTTTATCCTATTTTTCTTATGCTTTTTCAAAGGAAATAGATATAAGTCAGACTTATTCTGGAGATGAAGATGACTGTGATGATCTAAACCTGAAGAGCTAAAAAGTAAAGTGTTTTCAGCTTTCCAGCTACTCCTACTACAACAGTCAACAGACAGAGTGATCCGCCTAAATGCATACATCACATCCGGATGGAAGAAGAGAGTGATGGACAGAAGGGAGAGAGAGCATCATCGCATCATTCTCTTCCATGAAGGAAATTCACTAAAATCCTTTCCACCATTTCAATCTTTCATCGAATTCCATTGCAGTTGCATCCACCAAAACGTTTTTGTCTTTACTTTTCCCTGATAATTGCAACTACAATCTACAATCACATGTGTATTATACTGGTAGCGACTGGCATAAGAGTTTTCTCAAGAGTTCTCCGCCTTCTTACACATCAAATGAAAATGGAAATGATGTGTTTCCATTTCCCTACAATAAACATGCATGTCCTTCTCTCTCAAAGTTTTGCTAAGCCTTCCCTCTTGCAAATAAGAAATGGCAGTGGCACTCATGATGATCCTCTTCCATCCATTTTTACTTTTTCTTGATGCAACTTTTGGATTTAATCCGTTGAGCAAGCAAAATGCGTATACATAGTGTGGGGGAGTTTATTGGAGTAGTAGAGGAAAAAACGGAAGTGCCAGCTAAAGCATTTTCTTCCCAAGTTTGCCAACTTTTTTTTCTGTTTCTGATGCTTACTCTTTTTTTCGTGCAAACTTTTCCCCGTTCTCACATTAACGCAGGCTAAACAACTTTATGCGTGAGCTGAGAAGTTAAGTGTGTTGAAGGATGAGCAAGTTTAACATAACATTAACAGAAGTAAAGTGATAATTACTTGAAGACAAAAAAAACTTTGTTTCAGATTGATATTGATACGATGATGATATCACTTACAGTAAGATTAAATCATGATAACGGTATTTAGGAAATTGTTTGTGCCTAAGTGAGTGAGTTCATGAGCATCCCTTTTACTATTACAACTATTTGCCATGTCAAAAGTGAGTAGACTTTTGAGACGTGTGCAGATAACATAAAAGCATGTACTTTGTGCATGCAGATAGATACACGTAACCATTCAAAGAGGAAGAATGGAGAAAAGATAAAAGTTTGCAGCGTTGAACAATATATTTATGTTTTGTGGCAGATATCCAACTGCTGATGTGGATAATTTTGTTTTATACAAAAG